>JBBPCW010000147.1:6901425-6914853 GCA_037974425.1 Phenacogrammus interruptus
AATGGGTTAAATGCAGAGGGTGAATTTCGTGCTGTTCACACTGTGTGCAGTGGTGTGTTCACGTATGACCGAATTATTACTTTCACTTGTTAATGTTATATTGTCATTACCCTCGATTCAAATAGTAATGTTTTATAAGGTGAATATTCCTGGGTGTAACTATGAATCCCCCCCTTTTTCAGGTCCAGTACTGGCTCCAGCAGCTGGCCCTAGAGCTGGAGGAGAGACTGAATAAGGATCGAGACATGGTAAGAGAATGCAATGTCACTGTACAGTTCTTAATTGTTTCTCATTGTCTGTTATACAGAAGTATTTACTGTTGACATTATGCTCCTAACTCTGTAGAATGGGCGGGTGGCTAAGCTGCTGACTGTGGGAGTCCGTCAGGCTGGAGATAAGAGGGCATGTAGTTTCTCTCGTTGCTGTGCTCTAGCACGCTATGATGCTTCCAAAATCTCCACTGACAGCTTTGCCATTATTAAGAGCCTTAATACTGCAGGCAGCCATCAGGAGGCATGGTGAGTCCTATTACACCACAGCCTACAGACTGAATATGCAAATGCAGAATGGCATGTCAAGTGGGTGGCATTACTTTTTGAGTTTTACAAAGAAATATTAAGCAAGATTATTGGCCCAGAAATTCCAGTATTAACCCAGAAATTCCTGCTGTGAATTGGGAGTCATTTGTTGTGACTGATACCAATAAGCAGTTTTTATTTTCTTTCATTTTTGAAGTTTACAATGAAAACTTTGATACCTTTATAGGTCTCCCGCCCTCACTCTCCTCCACCTGTCTGCCAGCAAGTTTAGTGAGGCATCGTCAGGAGGAATTGCCAGTTTCCTCAGCAGTGATGTGGCAACAACACAGTCTCTTGTGACCTCCACTCCGTCCCCTTCAAAAACAGAACCAAAAGCTAAGAAACCTGGGGCCATCCAGTCCCTTTTCCAGAAAGCTGCTGAAAAGAAAAAGGCAGAGGAAAATCTGCAGAAAGAAGAAGCAGATGACCTTGCATCATTTTCTTGCCCTCCTCTTTTGGCAGCTCCTGAAAATTCTCCCACCCCTGTTCTTCAGAAAACAGTAGCATCTAAAACGGCAATTTCATCTTTTTTTCAACGAAAGAGTTTGGAACACAACACAGGAGATGCGGTCCAGGCTGAGAGAGTTCTTCAGGGTTCTTTAGATGGATCCTGCTCTGCTTCGGTTGAAACTAAGCAAACTCCTACAAGCCTTTCTGAACACTCCGGTTTTAAAGACAGCAGAGAGGATTTTCTCACTTGTGAACGCTGTGGACAAGAGGTGTTGGTGTGGGAAATGCCTGAACACACCGATTTTCACTTTGCTCTCGACCTGCAGAACTCTTTCTCCTCTTCACTGACTTCATCAGGCCATGCATCCACAAGCAACTCCCTCATTGTTGGAACACCCCAGTCTTCACACGGAAAGAGCCGGTCCAAAACCCAGGCAGGACCGCAACCAAAAAGAGCCAGAACAAAGGAGAGCGTTGGCACTCTTGATTCTTTCTTCAAGAAAGCTTAACCTTTTAGTGACCTACTATAATTGTTGGCACGGCACCTTTTGTAATATTTTGTTGCACTTGCTAAATAAACAAATAGTCATGTGAAAACAACGGAATATATGAACATTGTGACAGTGAAACAGCAGTTTCTTAAATAAACTTTCAATTACAGTTTTTATTTTGCAGAAAATGCTACAAAATTACAGATCCATAGTATATTCTTAAAATGAAGCTTCTTAAGAATGTTGATTTTTAATAAAGATTATTTGTACTTCTTATTTATGGCAGTCATTACCACAAAAAGCAATTTTAGATCTTTGTTTCTTATCCTCAGGCAGCTTGTAAATACAGACCACTCGTCGCAGTGTTTGCCAACATGTTGATATTTTGTTCATTTTTATGTCTTAACCCTCATGGATGATCTGGGTTTGGGCTAAGCGAGGTTTTTCCCCATTATGCTTTCAGCGGCATATAAATAGAACATTTATATTAAAATGATCAGACATTTACAAATTACAGTTTTGACCAAAAGCTCCTAATGAACTTATTTCAGTGCCAACTCAATCTACTTCTAATCAGATGTGTTTAGATATTCTACATTCTTGGTTGAGGTCTAAAGGTCTCTGAGCCCTCAGGTTGCTTCTTTAAAAATGAAAATCTTCCATCCCTTAAAAAGTCTTCCCTCACAACCAATGTTTAAAGCCAGTTTTAAAAATTAACTTGAATTTTCTCAAGTTCAGTCTATCAGCTGTTTATTTTGTCTTCTGTTTTAAGTTTGTAAAGATTTCTCATTCTGATGCGCTGCTGGTGAAAACCCGAATGAAAGTTTACTGCAGCATATTGCTGATGAATGTAAAAAATGCATCGGGAAACAATAGAGCTGCACTATAAGGAAATTAAATCATAATACTGAATGAAAAGTAGATGCTGAGCGCTTTGACTTTCCATTAATTTTTCAACCAATTAACTGTCATCCTTTATAACGTTTCTCCACTAAACACTTGGTGGGGAAACTGGAAAATAATGAGCTCCCATTTGTCATGAATATAGCATAGCACTGACCGCTATTTCGTATGTTGTAATTAATGTGCAGCTAAAATTCATTAAATACAATTTCAGTGAGTTATGACAGAGTTATAATATGAATCATGCTCAGAGGAACTAAACTAGTCAGGTATAAGAAAGGGTGACCAAATTTTATGGAATGCTTATTTACTAATTGCAAATGGACTTTGAGGTGCTGATGTGGTCAAAGTCCATTTGCATTTGACCTGCCTTGCTTTGCATTTACATCAGACAGCAATGAGTGGACACTGCGATTGTGTAAATAGGGGTGGGGATCCTGATATTGCAGTACCTTACATCAGATTATGGCCTCAGTGACACTGACAGACGTTTAATCTTTTCACTGCTAACCACTGCAATGACTAGGAGGGTGCAAGACAACTGAGTACAAACTGCATTGTTGAAAGAAATCAAACATTTTATTTATATACACCATTAATATACAAACTGATCATACATAAATACTCAAATTCACCAAGTAAGGCTAAAATCTAAAAACTTTTAAAAAAATAATTCACAAAAAACAAAATTCTAGCCTGTGAGGCCAGAAAAGTGACGCACATTGATATAAATGAGGTACAATTCAAAAATAGGTGTCTGAATAGTAAAACTAGAAACCACTGCAAATTTGTAAAATAAAAACATTGATGCTCTTAAACCTTTTTTTTCCATCTTTAAATGTTTTTGGTTCAAATACATTCTTTTTTCTATTCCTCTAAAATTGCACAAGAACATAGAACATAGTCATACTAACGTGTGCTCTAATCTGGTACTAAGTAAAACTTGACATGCATGAACTGGCTCTAGCCACAGCTTTTAAGACCGAAGAAGCTTTAGGGTTTAAACCAAATGTCAACCCCCAGGCTCCTGTTAATATCAAAAGATGTAGCACCAAATCAGGTTCTGACGAGGGCTTCGATAAACAACCTCATGAAGGCACTACAACAGTCCCTCGGATTAACATTGTGGTATCAGTACCCTAAGGATAACAACGTGAAGTTCATTAATGACACAAACAGTGACACACCAACAGGAAAGGCCTCTTTGTGGCCTGCAATCCATTTTGCATAATCATCTAAAGAGCAGTGAAAACATACACTTTTGAGGCAAGTTTAAACCCTTCAAAGCAGCGCTAGTCAACATCAAATTCTTCTATTTTTAGGGGTAGCAGGGATGTGGAACGCATTCTAGGATCATGTGACATTTCCTGAGCAACTAAAGCACTTGAGTGTAGTTCACAACATACATGATATCTGGTTATATTATTTAAAGGCATTACTAGAACCAGGTGAAGTCTGTGACGTTGTCTAAGTGACATTCAGCAGTGAAGCACAGATTACCACATGATGGTAAGGCAGCATATTCCACTTAGCTACCAGAGCCCAAAGCCATCCCTTAAAGGAAACTTTCAGACTAATCTCTCTCTACTATTTTCAGTCATTTTTACTAGTTTCCTTGTAAGAGGAAATCCATTCACTTATAACAGACCTATAACAGAAGCCAGGGGCAAGGACTTGAGTCAACGGAAGTTCTGGAAAATTGTCTGTGATAAGTGAATGCTTAATACTCACAAGGCAGAGGTTTAAACTGCCACGCCGTTAAAGTGCCTCTTCATAAAATTAAAGAAGACATTACCTAGCTATCAGCTAGACATTAAACACAGAGACAACAGCGACTGCTATTAGGTTGAGACTAACAATGATAGCATATAATCTGACAGAGTTGACTGATGTATGACCACAACTCTGCCTCACTGTAGCTGCCATATAAATGCTTAACATCTTACTTACATCTTGTTTTGGCATGTAAACATCAGTAGACTCTTGGGGCATCTTGCTGTGTACTGATCTTGCTATTGTTATTATCATCATTAAAAAAAGAGAGCTGTCTGCTGGGTGCTAGTCCACCTAATGCTTTTAAACTCACATTTAACGTTACTTGAGTATTTTGCATTGCATCAAACAGTAGTGAGCCATTTATGTGAGCTGCTCATCAGGCGTTAAATGGAAAATTCTAAACACTAAACACTTGCTAATAAGGCTAACAAAAAACAAAAGATAATGATGTTTTTAGCTTGAATGCTTTAACCTCTGATGATTGATTATCAAATCTATTGCTGGGTTGGAGTTTTCCAAAAAAATTTGTGATCATGATGTGTTCACCTATAATTCGAAGGCCTCCAAAATCAATGTTTTGGCATCCACTTCAAACCCCACCTTCACATGGTGACCTATATGTTCAAGCATTAACAGAAATTAATTCTGATGTTTAAGCTTGAATGCCTACTGCAACACAAACTAAAAGCCAGTAAATCAAACCTGTTGTTAAAAAAGGCTAGAGGTTAGTGGAGACAAGGCTTTGGTAAAAATGCAAAGAATAGAGTATTTTGGGACAGGGCGGTTGGTCTACAAGAATGACTGAATGATTACTGTCCTCTGAACTGAGAAAAGGAGAGAAAGAAATACAAAGAGAGACTTATTCAGAAGTGATGTTGATATTGGGTCAAAGGCTGCAGTTTGGTGACCTGTCCGATGCCTTTAGTTACTCCGTGTCTGAAGAGCAGCTTGGCACCCACTTTGAGGTATTCTGGATGCTTGATGAACTTGAATCGCACCACTGCTTTCTCGCCAGTGCGCAGCTCCTCCTGAAAGAAAACGATTATTATAGAAAGAATAAAAGATTATCAGAGAGGGAGATAATTTCGTCTCAGTTAATCGCACAGTAGTCAGATCTGTTGATTATAGTTATAACCTGTGTTTGGAGCCTTAGAGTGGGCACCCCAATCTGGCACGTACCTTCCCATGTAGAGCCTCCACTATGGCGGTCTGTCTCACATTACCCACATGCACAGTCACCTGGAAGCCCTTGTGGAAAGTTTTGGCATGGAAGAGTAGGACAATCTCTGCCTCAAACAGCCAGCAGATGGTGGGATTCATCTCTGGGCTTACCATGACCATGCCCTACCAGAGACAAAAACAATCATGAGCCCCTAAGAGCAACATAGCGATGCTGCTCAAACTTTGCTCAGAAAAAAAAAAAAACTGACACATGCCTTTCGCAGTAACGAGCGGTCAAATTCTCCCAGTGCCAAAGTAGCAGCCTGTCCTGCTCGAAGCACTCTGCATGCAGAGCGATTCCTCTGAATACTGCACACGGTCAGCTCCCTGAACTTGCCATCATCTGTGGGGCCAACCACTAGCTGCTCACCCTCTCGGCAGATGCCACTATAGACAGACAGCAGGGTGAAATTAGGACACTATAAACAACAGGGATGGGCTTTTGAATATTTTTTGTTATTTGAATATCCACATTTTTTAATGAACAAGCCTCTAAAGGCAAACTGATTCTTCGGGTGATTTCAGTACAATCACAGAAAGTTTACAATTAAATTGTACTTCTAAAAACATACTTCACACGGAAGTACTTCATATTTTATTTATTGTGAGATGCAGTATCAGCTGTGTTCAAACCTTCGTGTAATCCTAATTTACATGCTCATTGAACAATATCATGAACTATTTCAAGATAACACTTTATTTCAAATGACAAAACTCAAAAGCAAACAGCTGATACTGCTGAATTTGGATATGCAATATAAGTCTTAATGAATGAGTGCGGTACCTATAAAGAGTTCCACCAACTACTGTCCCAACATCAGGCACTGTGTAAATCTCATCAACCTACAGAACCAACAAATGCAAAGTTATTTCAAAGGGGCCCAATGCCACTTATAACAAAAACATACATGTTTACAAATTTACACCTGCAGTACAAAATAACAACAGCCTTAAATATCTTTAAAAAAAAACACTGGATCCAAATATACAACAAAGTACATGCTTTAAAAGGTAATGGAGATTAGTTAACAAAGTCTTAATGTTCATTGAACCTAAAAGCTAAGGATGTCTTATGAGACTCAAAAATTTAAACTTCTTTTAACTACTAATTTAACATCATTTTCTACTGTAAAAAACAGAATGTGACTAAAAGTTGGAATCAATTAGATCTAATATGGAACAATGCCACTAAACTGCTCTTTTGTCATTTTGGATAGTTACACTGAGAATAAAGATTGTTTTGCCTATTTCTATTTTAGTTAATAATTTTATTTATTTAAAAAAAAACTGTCATTAACCTGGAACTCAGTCAGTTGCTGCATGAGCTCCTCCTGCTCTTTGCTATTGCTTAGGGGAGGCAGGATGTTAAAGAAAACCTTCAGCAGCTCCAGGTTCTCCCCTGATACGCTGGATAATGTGAAGACTGGTGTGATGCTAAACGGACCAAGAAATGAGACACAAAAGGAGATCAGACACAGGAAAAAGAACCAGAAAGAACTCCCATATTTGATATTCATATGCTTAGCATTGTAAAGCTGAATGCAAATTTAGTTTCATTCACAAGAAAATGTATAGTAGCCAACACGTGTAGTGGCCAAACTATTACAAGCAGTAGTTGTGTGGTGAACCTGGGTTTGTTATTGATGACAGTGAGCAGTATTAAGAGCTGTGGGGTACCTGGGCGACTGGGCAAACTGCTGGGCAGCTGTCACAGCATCGTCTGTGCAGGACACAACTAAGGGGACTTTGTTGCAGCCAGGTTGCTTGAGAATGCGTTCCAGCTGTCGAACAGTACGTTCTGCTGTAGCTTTGGTGCACAGGTCCACTTTGCTGACCACAATGAAGATGGGTACCTTCAGAGCCATGGCCAGACCCAGGTGCTCCCGCGTGGTACCCACTGAAAAGCAGAGAAGAGATAAATATCATTAAATAATAATTCTAATAAGATCATGTGTTGCTGTTTTAAGAGACAATAATAGGGATAATCTAAAAAGCACAAAAATATGTGCCAACATGCACGAACACTGTCAAACATCTTTCTGTGCAAGTCTTAAGTAAAGACTTCTCAACATATCTCTGCACTGCATATGCTGTGAGAAAGAAGGATGGAAGGGATGGGAAAATAAATGCTCTTCATAAGGTTTAGATAAATGTAGTTTAAAACCATTTGACATGTTAAAATGAACTTTCTCTCAAGATACACATTTCTGTTGCTACAGGTTATTGGTAAAGGGCATTTGGGGCATTTAGCAGATGCCATTATTGGTGCATTAGTATTAAACCGTGCGACTAGTGGAGCCATTCAAATACTCTGTTACACACTCCGCTGTGGATTTAGCAGTTAACTGTTTAAGAAAATCAAAAAGCAAAAAACATACTAGAACTTTGACCTGAACCTGAAAAATGCTAAGATGAAAAAAACTAAATACTCAACCTGAACATGGTGTAGAGTGTAGCTATGTTTTTAACTATTAAACCAAACTGTATCATAGGCCAGTGCATCTTTTGACCCAGAGGGGGTTGTATGTGAGAGAGAAAGAGAAGAAAGGCTCTAGAGATGTGATGTGGGGTGGAAAAACATACAGAGGGTGTACAACTTGTTGCAAAATGTGCAAACATGCATTGCATCTATTCACTATTAACAGGTATACGGTATATATAAAGAACAAATATAGTCAACACTGGCAACGGCTAAAAGTGCTGCTGAAAAAAGCATTAAGAGACTTAAATTATTATATAAATATGAACTATGTTAAAATGCGAACATTGTTCTGTGATAATTCTTGGCCCTTTGTTCTCTTAACTCATGTGTTATATAGTGTAAAAATTACTTTAAAAGGTGGGAAAATGTCAACTTTGCATGAAAACAAAACAATACGAAGCTCCAGTATGTGCTATAATAAGCAAAACTAGTGTTACTGTAGAAAGTATCAATCAAGCAGCTGTGTCACATACAGAGTGCCTGAAATGTTTCACAGGTTCAGAATTCTGTCAGAAATGCTTGGTCTAGATTCATTGCCTGAAAACACCAACTGCAACTTACATTTGTTAAATACCCTAAATAATGCAGTCCACTCCGAGTTTAATTTAATGCAAGAGAGACTGCAACAGCAACGTGGAACAATAATACTGTAATGAGATATCATGTCCATATAATGTAGCACTAACCTAGTATAGGGCAGTTCTACAGGAAAGGGACAACTTGCCCCTCCCACTGCTTTAACAGATTTATTTCTCCCCCACTCAGCTAATTCCTACACTGACAGCTTAAAAACAAACAGAGTAGGTCACCTCTAGTTGCCAGGCCCAGAGAGGAGCATGCCTGTGTGTTAGTGCACTAGCATCGGACATAGAAGTTTGAACATTACAGTTAATGGATCATGAACAGCTAAATGCATTAAGAGGCAGATGTGCGAGAAGGCAAAGCACCGCCTAATTCCTCTTAACATGGCCCAAGAAGAGTCTCAGGAGCCACAGGGCAACAGCTCTTTTCTCCATTGCATAATGTATAATGTGACATTCCAGTGTCAGATTGCGAATGCTATGCTGGTTGTCCTTGAGACTCTTGCGCCTGACCCAGTTGCCTAAATAACCTCTCCTATTACAGTAACACTAACTGGCCTAAAATGACTGCCAGTGCATCATTTGTACGTAGTAAACACAGAAGTTTAAACATGGGAGTGTTTTGTTTTTGAGACCAGGACACTAAAAATAAAAGGGGTGGCTTAATGATGACATTAGGAGTACTATTTGACGGTTAAAGTTGCAGATGTGGGCTTAATCCTGCTATGACCTTGACAGAATGCATTTGAAAAAATGAAAGCCAGAAAAATCAATCAAAGCCAGAAAATAATCCATATGCCTTTAAAGGCTTGTACTATGACACCCCAGCACACTTCAGTCGTTATTCTCCTAAGTTCTTGGATTGTCTTATCTTCGGTTGCATGGAGTCAGTACCAGTCTGGCAGGGTTCAGATTACTGAGCCCTATCAATCCTCCACTTCAGACTGCCTGGGCCCCAGCCTCCAACACTCAACAGGGCTGACTGAGGTATTTTGGATGGAGTGGGAGGAATAGGGCCAAGAGTGACATGTGATATTTTTTTTATTACATAAGCTATACAGGTGGTTTGAAAGTCCTGTGAAGGTTGAGGTGCAATTAAATATTATATAGCAACTGCGTGACTTTGCCCTGCAATCTGACATTTATTAGAGCGTACTTTGCAGTCATCTAAATACAATATCTGCATTTAGGTCAAAAAGACTTGAGTCTGGAATACAATATTTTCAACCAATTTAACATGCAGGGAAAATTAGACATAGAACAGTTTGACATATTATTACCTATGCCTGTGTTTGCGCTGACCACTAGCATGGCAAAGTCTGGGCAATAGCTGGTAAGCCCAAAAATGGTAGTCTTCAGATATTTATGGTGGCCAGCCAGGTCAATGAAAGTGATCATTTTTGAGGCACTCTCGCAGATCTCCTCTGCTGTACGGGACTCACTATAATTCACCACCTGTGGACAGGAAAAAAAACTTCAGAATGAATAACAAAGACGCAAGTAACACAGTGATAACTACACAATAAAACACAGGAGAGAGTGCTGAGATACTGACACTAGTCTGATGCGGCCACTTTCACAGTATTGCATAATTTTGAGTAATACTGCAATTGACCAGACAATGATGACACAAAAACGGATAAACAAGACCGTCTATTTGTGCTAAAGAAAATAGTTTAGATATGAAAAAGCTGCAATAAATGAATATTTACAGTGGTAACATGAAGCTACAACAAACCATCATGGATCTATAATTTTACCTTGTGTAATTATACCTTGTGTAATGTTTGTTTAAAAATGTAATGTTTAAATGCAATATGGGCTTATAGCTTACAACAGACACAAATATGCTCATATAAGTAACGAAAACCTGTTTGCAAACCAGCAGTTCAGATTTCGTAATTTGTAGTCTCATTTTGGTTAATATTTTTATATAAAATTAAAATTGGGTCTCAGGGTTATCTGTCTCCTTATCCATTTTTTGTTCATTTAACCATGTCTTTATAAAAGGCAGTTGGTTTAACAGCTTATTAATTGTAACAAAACTTGTAGCCATTTTAAATGACTAGTCATTGTTGCCATGCTACAGATCCAGATCTGATTACCACAAATCTTAATTTTAAAATATCAGAACAGGTTATGGATGTTAGAAAGGCCTAATAAACTCTCACCTCTCCTTTGCTATCGAAGCCCAGGATTTCAAAGCTTATGCTGGAAGTTCTTCCTGTCTGGATCTCGTGGAGGTGTCGGAAAAGGTTGAGCCGTGCTCTGCCTCTGCCATTGTCCAACTCCCCTTGAGTAAGAACACCTAGTAGAGTGGACTTGCCCGAGTCCACGTTACCTAGTACAGCTACCCGAAGGTCCAGGAACTATGGACACATGCAAGAAAGGGTTTCAGCCTCAACTCTATGCAAAACCACCAAACGCTAATGACAACAAGGATACACACCTGCTGGTCATCCGGAACTTTCCTGACAAGGACCTCTGCTATTTTTCGTGGCTCCTCAGTGTCATGGTCTACTTCCCTCTCCCTGAGAACTGTGATGTCAGCACCCACCCTGAGACAGTCACAAAAAGGGGACTAAATAAACTTGGGGTCCAAAAAGGAACACGATTTACACAGATTCAAATCAATGTCAGTGCTGGACAGCTGATTTTATCAAACAAACTTACAGATCAATGGTAAATCTGTAAAAGCATATGGATTTTATATTTCATACATTAAATAACAGCAACTGAAGTCAGTAAAAGAAGTTGTACTTCTCAGCCATTCGATGAAGGGTCCTGAGCGAGGCTCTCATATCTGCCTCAGATAAGCCAACCAGCAGCCCATTGTCCTCCACCCCAATCTGGTACACAGCCTCGCCCTTGCCCTCCTGGAGCCTCCATTTCATCTGCGTGGCTAGATGCTCAAAGCGATACTGTGTGGGGTTCACCAGCTTCAGCTGCAGTAAAACCAAATCAGAGATCAGTACATATATGTAGTTGGTTGTACTGTGCAAATGCAGCTGTGCAGAGCTAAAAATTCTGTTTAATTTAGGAAAAGCAGAGCTTAATAGAATGGGATGGTAAACAGGTACAATCAAATGTACATGTACAGAATGTACTTTGTTTACATGTAAAGGAAGAACATCTGTGGGCTAAATAAAACACTGTGGCATCAAGTTACAAATATTCATGGCAGTGCCATGCCATTTACCTTACAGTTACAGCATAAAGGGCTCTGTTATGGTCTAAGAATTGCATACACTTTGCTACAGATCTCATTAAAAAGATCTTTATTTCCTCCAGGATAAATAAATATTTAGAAAAATATAACTGGAGACACCCACACCATATTTAATGTATATACTGATTTAGGAGCTATGTGCTTTTAACCAGTTGAACAGAGGACAGCCTTCGAGCTTTCAGCAAGGCGACTAATGGCCACTCATTAGAATAGAGGCAAAGTGCTTAAAGTGTACCTTGTACTCTATGTTCCCCTCTTCAACCTGAAACAAAAGAGAAAGATATAGTTCTTGGTGAATAGTGCTGAGACAATGGTCACTGTGGTTCAGTATTCAATGGCACAAAGCATGAAACTGCCTATAACTAACACTCTGAACAGTCCACCATCCAGCATACAAAGACCCGGACATCTGAAGAGAAAGAACTGAATGGACAGGATCCATACACACACTGTTTATACATATTTACAATCCGCTTTGTGTAGCATATATATATATACACAATATGTGTGTGTGTGTGTGTGTGTGTGTGTGTGTGTGAGAGACTTCTATGTATGCAATTCTTAGTTGTTAATATAGGACAGTATACAGGATAAAATAGTAGGTCAGGAATTCCCGCCCGTCACTATAAACAGCTGTTACAGTGACGTTGCGTCAGTTTAGCGTAGCTACTATGTTAACGTTAGCAAAGTCAATAAAACCAGACCGTTTACTCCAACCAGCCTTCATACTGGACTTTCTTTCCTAACCCAGATTTGTTTTACCACTGCCACACTGCACAGTGGTGTGTATCGGGACTCATAAAGCAAATACAGCCTGAAAAGACCCGGTTGCACCTTTCAGTGCGTCTGTCTCGCTGCCTCCTTTGAAAGTGAAATCTGGCTGAGCAAGACCGTCTACGTGTCCCACTGGGATCACACAGACTAAACGTCACCTACTCAACTTTTACAACTTTCGAAAAATTAGAAATTAGAACAAAGCATTCAGCCAGCTAGGCTGCTTATATGAGACATATATTTTAACAAAATTCTCACTAGCAGCTGAACCTTGTTCTGTGATGTTGATGCACAACCGGAGTTAGCCCCAAACAGCTAATGTTAGCCAGCACTGTAGGAACAGAGCAGGACAGACGTTGACTCTCTGGATGTAGGGTGCCCTGCTAGACGTTCCTTCTCTTCACTAAAACTGCTGGGGTTTATGCGGTGAAGTTGTGAGTGACAGTGTAAGAGCTAAGGAGGACTAAGACAGAATGAGGAACATGACGAGAGAGGATGTGTGTCTCACCTCCGGAGGTAGATAAGGCGGGTTATTGCTGGGTTTTGGGTGCCGGCCTGACCGGTTCTTTGCCTTTTTGCCGTTTTTCGAGAAGTTTTTTTTCGTAGCGCCATTATTCGTAGCCGACCCCCCTCCTTGCGAGCTGGTTTTAAAAGAGGAACATGAACCGAAGAGCTCCGAGACCCGTGTATCCATTACTGTCCAGCTCAGAAGCAGCAGCTGATTATTATTATTGGGACTTGGGAATAACTTGTTTTTAACGGAATCATTCGCACTTAATGAAGCTGTGTGTCCCTAAGCTACAAATTAATGACAAAAAGCAAGAGAGAGGCATAGTAAAATGCAGGGGGTCAGCCACATCCCACCCGCTCAAAAAAAAAAAAAAAAAAAAAAAAACAAAACAACCCCACGGGGGCTTCAAGTTTGCGAAAACGGCTACTTCAC
>JBBPCW010000147.1:6948506-6965629 GCA_037974425.1 Phenacogrammus interruptus
GGAGTAAGACAACATGCATAAAGAGGATGATGTGGACAAAATACTCATTTGCCTAATAATTCTGCACTCCCTGTATAAACATGCACATACTGAGGTGTGTTCGAGGTGTCTCTTTGAAAGGCAGCATAACATCAGTGACAGTTTTTTGGGAGGACACAGCTGTGGTGGAGTTTAAGATGGGAAGAATGGAAGAGTTAGACAAACAGCTGGGGACACAAAACTAAAGAGTGAACAAATTAATTACTGATAACTTTTTTTAATTAACTTTGAGTTAATTATGGGCAAAATCAGATTTTTTGCTAATGTCTTTTGCTAATTATTTTGTTCGTTTAATGTTACATACGGTTTAAATTACATGAGTTTCTTTAATAGTAACATGCCAGTCTCTTTAGATGGAAGTAGTTGTAGCCTGGTGACGGGAATTGTTAAGAAAATGTTCTATTCTTTTTTTTTCTATAATCACCACTTTGGTCCTGATATAAGGGTAATAGTGCTGCCAGGCACCTATTACTTCACAGCTCCTGTAATCAGACGTGTGCCATTTGAACACGTCAGTCTGTTATTGTCCCTGCTGGTTGTCTACTTACCGTGAGTTAAAGTGGTATTTGCGCAAGATTAGCAGCTTTTTGGTCAATTCTGACTACTCCAGAGTGAAATATTTTGTAAATCTGCTTTTTTGTGCACCTGCATGAGTCTTTTGTGAGCTCAGTGATCAAACCTTATTATGTAAAACTATTTTCACATTCTCCTTGTGATACAAATTACTGCGGAAAATAATAGCAATTCGCCAACCGTGATCAGGCAATTATGTAATAATTGTAACAGGCCTAGCCATCACTCAGATCTGTATGCATGAGGGAGAGAACCGTGGTTTAACTTTTTCTATGCACGTAGCCCTTTAATTGAACATTTAGGCATTTTTGCCTGAAACTAGCTAAAAAGTGGTGTGGGGGTTTGTGAGGGGTGAACATGGTGTTCTTTTTTTAAAACTCATCTGCACTAACAGCTCACAACCCATCTCTGTTAATTAGCTGATTAGTTGGATCATCTATATTATGCAAGCCAGGTGTAGTCGAGGATCAGGGTTGAGATCCACTGTTGTAGAGGATCTCAGTTCTTGGTGGATTTAGGACATGTTTAAGTGTAGACTGCAAGGACTCTTCAGCTTGTACCACTGGTCTGTGTGTCTGTGTATCTGTCTACTTTACACTGCTATAGTGGTTAGACCCAGACTGGCATTGTCAGTACCTCTCAGATCCATTCTGTGTGCCTAGTTACCTGCTCCAGACGTGTCATTACACTCCGCAATGGCACAGGGATGAGAGGTCCTTTGTCCTTCACTGACTCATCATGATAAATGCCAGCCAACGTCCTCATCAGCCTGGAGCCATCGACAGCTTCTGTGAATGATCTTTTCAGCTGCAGCCTAATGAATGCTGGTCTCTTCCCACCGTCTCTGTAATGGAGGCTTTGGTTATTGCTAATGTGCATGGCAGAAGGTGAAAGAAGTGGCAAAGTCCCCTCATCAGGAACAGCTGTCCAGAGCCACTGTCCCACGTAAGCTACTGGAACTGATGAGAGAGAGAGAGAGAGGGAGGGAGGGAGAGAGAACAAATCTGGGGTCGATTCTCTGCTGGGGAGTACCTGCATTTGTTGGCTTTGCTCTTGAGAGGACCATTTGGTGATTGCATTTGCTGAATTGATGAGTCTCTGAGAGATGTTTATGGCTGTTGCATCTGTTTCACTGCATCGTTTCTTTCTGCCTGGCATTTTACTCTTATTGCCTACTGCCACGCTAAAAAAACATTTTGACATAATTGGGGTGTCGGTAGCCCGTATTTAGTTCCCTGGTGTGACGTCTGAGGAAAGCGTGACTTTTAATTAAGAATTTGTTCGCAAATTATTAGCAAAGGAAACAGACAATTACCATTCCAGAGTATTCGATGCTCTTGAGAGATCTGGTTTCATGCCGAACCTTGGGTTACACAGAGAGTGAGTGTTCGCAGAAAACAAAATCTTAACAACCTACAAAGAAAGTACATTGAAAATGATACTAATACTTAAACTAAGTGAAAATGTCTGCTAATGGTGTGAACAATAATTTGGTTTAAGTTAAAGATTCTTCTTCAGCAAAAATATCTCGATTAGAGCAAGATTTAATTTGCACTTTTTTTGTTGGCTTTTCTTTTGCTTTATATGAGCATTTTGAATATTTTTTTGCAGTGTGTGAGTATTATTTTCTCTAAGGGTGTTTTCACACTTGCCTTGATTGATACAGTTCAGTCTGTGTTGACAAGACAACACTCCACCGATAAATTATGGTCAGCCATATAATGAAGGATCTTAGTTCATTTCCAGCAGAAACCTGGTTTAGTTAGTGCCAAATTGCAATGAAGTATTTTTTTTTTTTTTCAAAAATTTGCTGCACAAACTTCAACATCAGATAATAATATCAAAGCAGTGCTTACTTTCGTCAGGCAGAAATAGCAGGCAGATTGTTTCAATTAAAATTGATCAACTAGTCATTAAGACACAGAGAAAGAAAATATTATTAAGCTGTTTGCATAAATAGTTGAGGTGGCATGTTTATAATATAGTATGTTTGTGTAAAGTAAAATAAAATCGTGTTCACATAGCAACCTGGACAACATTGTTAGGGATAACACACAGCTAAATGTAATGTATTTTTTGTGAAATGCCGAACAATTCTGTAGCTGAACAGGATGTATTTTAGCACCATGGGTCATGCTTAACACTGTCTTGAAACCTTTATGAAACTTGAGACAAACTTTCCATCCTTTCTGAGCAGCGGAGTCAAAGCCCAGAGGCCACTCACTCACTGTGTGAGTGGTCCATTCCTTGACAACAGGTACCGAGGAAATCTGGCTGGTTGGATGGGTACACGGCGAATAGACCGCAAGCCATCTGCTTCCCCCTCTGCCGTGCCATCAGAGCTGGAGTTATAGCTGACACCTCCAAAGCTAGGAGGTCATCTTGTCTTTGTTTGCTATACGCCTCAAGGGTATCAGTGTAATGCCAGTTGTGTGATGTCCACTCACTGAAAGAAAGAAACTGGCTGCATACCTAAGGTGAACCCTGCTTTGATTAAATTAGTCGTGTAGTCGTCATGCTGTGTGAACCCTTCAGGAGTTAGAACAGAGCAGAGCTTTGGATTCAAGCAGAGCTGATAACATATTCCAGGTCTGAGGTGTTAAATGTTTATATTTAACATGTTAACATATTATTTACTTAACGTGGCAAATAGCTTTGTTTTTATATTTGATTACATTAATGTTTAAGTTGAGATTAACAAAAAATATTTGAACTGTAACTGTGTAACTGTGTCAAAGGTAACACTGCTGCTAAAAAGCACCTTATTTGTTTCAAGTGTTTGCAAACCAATTGTTATTGCATTTTGTTAATATATCAGTACTTTAAAAATAAAAGTGTGATAATACACAGATAATACAATACTTTGTATTAATTATTTAGTTTTTGTGTATAACAATGTAATTAATCACAATTAATCACAGAATCCCATTCGAATTATCACGATTAAACATTTTAATCTTTTCCCAGCATTAATATTTTTCTTATAGATTTAAGATGAAGTAGTCTGTTAAGGCCTCACATGAAAGCTTCTTCATGATGGAAAGTCTCCTTGCCACAGAATGACCACCTCAGGAGATGTCTTGACACATCACTGCTCATTCGTATTTGATTGTACCCACAGTTGAGTCAGGCAAGCACTGTAATGGGTTATGTGAGACCATGTCAAATTCTTTGGAAATACAAAATGTCTCTTTCTCTGCCAAATGTTCCTGCTTAAAGAGGAAACATTTCTGCACCATGGAAATTGTTAATATATAAACAACATTGTTCAGAGTGGTTTGATATGTAATACTCTTTTCTAGAGATAATTACTGAAGAGTAGCTGCAGAATTGTTCACAACAGTGTTCGTAGGAATCAGACACTCTCTGAGAAGTCAGACAGGAAGGTATTACCTAAAACGTTTATGAACATTCTGCCTGAGGTTGGAGACGTTTTACATATTTTTATAATTTTAATATATTCTGAGAAATATCTAAGGCAAAGTAGTTGTCACATCTCGTGTCCCCATGACAAAACCCAAAACAGCGCTTCTGCTGGCTCCTAGCCGAGACCTTACAGTGCACCCCCCTCTAGAGCACCACTCGCGGGGCGCCCAAAATGGCCCAAAAGACTCTACACATAATCAAAACCAAAAAAGGCACAATGGCCTAACAAAAGAACATTTAAGAGAAGACACATACAGAGCAGGGGCAATCGTGAAGGCAAGGGTGAGGGTAATTGTGAGGGATGACCAGAAACAAAGACAAGAGCTCAAGGAACTTAAATACAAAACACACACTGACAAGAGCCAACCATAAAGCCCAATTGCTAATACAGGACAGCTGACACAGTGACCCCAGACACAAATATACACCCATAACGTCAAAATAAAAGTCCCCATGACCTTACAGTAGTACCTAAAGAAAATGTATATCTCCAGATTTATAATCATTACATGTATGAAAAAAGCTCAGGAAACCTGTGCAGGTTCACTAGTCATTTTTATATTGGACAAAAGTCTATTTTATCTTATCACCACTATTGTAAATAAAATCTAGGTGTTTCTCTACAGTCTCTTTACTCTTTCTCTGATTAAATTATACAGAAAATTTGAAAATGTTTGGAATTCCATGGTTGATCAATGCAGTATCTAAGAGGGATTGATCGTCTCTAATTGATAATTATTTTTGTAGACTGCCTTTACATTCAGCTCTTCTGAGCATCTTGAAATGTACTGCTATATTAGTCCTGACCTGCTGTGCTCTCTCTACCATAATTTACGACTACAGATGAGAACAGCCAATATTTTCTTCTTTCAGAATGCAGAGGCCAGCTATGACTTCAGCAGCAATGACCCGTACCCGTACCCCCGCTACACGGATGACTGGTTTAACAGGTAATCAGTAGTCCGTCAGTGGGTTTGGTTTTGTGACTCAAGGCTGTGTGAGGGTTGAATGGGGCTGTGGGAGAGGAGCAAGGATGAGTGTACTGACCCGAGACTGTGTTTCCTGGTGGTGGTTTGTTGAAGGACTGCTTGCTTCTCTGTATTGATTTTCCTTACATGTAGCCCCATTAAGTCATCTTTCTCTCGAAGCTCTTGGCCTGGCTGCATTATTACAGAGCGCATGGCCCACACTGACTCCTTATAGCTTGCTATTGTGCTTTCCTTATCAAACTTATCAAACAGAACACAATGTTATGGATAACATTATTTCAAAGCTTTTATTGTTAATCTCTAGAGGTTCATAATGTATGTTTTCCCTATAGCTTAAAAATAACACATTTTTGTGTGCCATATGCAAAAGTCTGGACACCTGATCAAGTTACATGTGGGTCACACTTTATTTTTATGGTCCCTTATAGATATCTGCAGATACTTTAATTGTAAACAGACTATCTGCCCTTGGATTATAAACAGCATTAGGGTTAGGCTTACGATCAGGATTTGATTAAACGTGCAGTCATATTTAATAGAGGTGTAGTTATATTCCAGTGGTATCTTTCTGTAAATTTAGTGAATAATTTCTATGTAATTGGTGAATTTAACAAATCGGTAAATAATAAAGCTTTAAAAATATTACAGAGGCCACATTTCAAGTTTCAGTTTTTTCCAGTATGTCAGGCTTGGTGGATTTGTACCTATTTCAGAACCAACATAAACATGAAATTTGAGCAGGAGAGCCCAAACTTTTGCTTATGATTGTATAATTATATGTGTTTACTTTCATACATATATAGATGTATATTTGTGGGCAAACCAGAGAAAACAAGACTAAGCTGTAATGTCTTAATCAAGAAAATGATAAAGAGTAAGATAATGATAAAGATAAAGGGTTAGACAAGCTTTAGAAAATCTAGATTTTACCTCATTTGAAATATTTGTGTAAATACATATGAATGTTTTTATAAATAGAGCAGTAGAAATATGAGCTAAAATCCCATTATCTTAACAAACTTATTAGTTAAAAAAATGGTTTCTCCTATAAAGGTACTATTTTGGATATATATGATTTTGTCACAACCCTGGCAATTAAGGATGCGTGAATGTATTGAATTATCTGTATTAGATATAAAAATATATTTCAAAAAGATATTTAGTATTTATTGCACTCTGGAAGAGCAGTACATAACTCTGGGCTGCTTTTTCATTCATGAGCAGAAATATACACAAAAAAATATTATAACACAGTTCCCACATTGCTGCATCCGTGCTGACGAATTATATAGTATCATACAAATAGGGCATTATAGAAATAACGAAATGTGTGTGTGCAGGGGTAGATGGCAAGCAGGAACAGAGCCAGAGGAGATTGGCATGCTCGCTTCTTTAGCACGCCTGTGCTCAAAGACTCAACCTTAATGAATGCTGGCATCTTATAACACCTTCCATCTCCACTGCCTTAGCTCTGTCCACTGCAGCCCAAAGGAGACAGCTCAAGGACACACAGTCTAACATAAAAAGAGAACAAGCATGACTTCTCCTTTGTCTTTTCCTCTACATATCTGTATGGGAGTGAGACAGAGGAGCTGTGTGTGATGGCAGCAGTAATATCATCAGTGCTGCAGACTTGCAGGCTAATCAGACTGTTATTTATAAATAGAGCAGCTCTGTCTGGCTGAGAGTGATGGGGGTCTGTCACACTGGGCTTCCTCCATGGTCAGTTTTCTTTCTGTGTGGTTTCCGTATTCTGTCCTGAACCTCGCTCTACACTCATATCTATCATGAACTTCAAAATTCATGATAATTGCAACACTCCAGCATTTTTTAATATAATCTGTATCTGCTGCATGTGTAGCTTGTGATGAATCACCAATGATCATTTCCCTGTACTTAGTACAGAACATAAAATCCTCAGACTCATAGAAGCATCTGCCCATTGACTTCTACTGTTTCAAGCCAGCAAGTTTTCCCATCTTTTCCAGCTACAAAGAAACGTGTCAAATTTATTGTATGTGCTAATAGCCTGTACTTTACAGATGCAGCAGAGACTAAAGGATGCCTTACTGAGCATCCCTTTAAGATGACAGCAGAGAGGAGAATAGATTTCAGATTATGAATTTAAAATTTAACATTTGACTGTAGTGGAAAATACTAAAATGTGGAACATCACATCAGGCAGTGATTGTGAAGTGCCTTGAATATTTCCATAGTCCAAAACAGAAATGCACCTCCCATAAAGGGGTCTAGAAAACACAAAGCAAGAGTCAGTTCTGGTTTGACTCCAGTTTGCATAATAACCCTGCTTGTGTAGTTGTGTGAACCATCAAACTGCTGGAATTCATTGTTTTCAACTCTTTAGCTTATTGGCAATGGAGAAAGTTACTGTCAGGTGCCAGATATTATCTTTGCCAACGTATTCAAGCCCCTTGATCAACCAATATTTTCATCATGAATAAAAGCCAATATCACTTAATTCACTGCATGTATTGTATAGAAATTGAATTAAAAGTAGGGTCACTCATTTTAAGTTGACACACTTTTGACATCTGCTGAAATTCCCCTCATAGATCGGCAGCTGTCAATAAAATATATGCTCAGATGAAAAATCCAGATCTCTGTGGCTCCCCCAGGCTCTGTAAATGTGAGAGAAAAACGTGTGGTATGGACTTAACATACTGTCAGTCAAGACAAAAGGTATATCTACTGGCTTTAAAGTTATGCTTCCCTTGCACAGGATGTGATAGCGTGCAGTATCTTAGTCAGCTAGCAAGCGACAAATCAGAGTTCTGATAAGCCACAGCTTTAATGTTTGGTTGCATTCATTTTAATCTTGAAAGGTTTTACTGACAAAAATACACTTACTGGTTTTAAACAATATGATGCCTTTGCACTGTGAATTGCAATGTTATTTAAATGATTAGGATTAGTTTTAGGTCTATTTTTGAATGACTTAGTATATCATCAGGAGATGACAGTGTCTTTACAATGGCATGGAAACAAAGAACTAATCCGCATATTATCAGTGGGGTTTTTTTTTTCTTAACTTATTTGCAAACTGTTGTATCAGTTGAGTTCTACACTTGCTAGTATCTATTGGAACAGTATGTTAAATGTTTATAAAAACAATGGCAGAGAAATTTTTAAAGAAAATGGCTGATATAGAGGTATTATTTTCTGACATACTGGACTCTTTAAGAACATTAGATTGAAATAGCAGCCTAAAACTAAAATACTGGTCCAGTATGGATTGGGTAGCTAGCTTCTGTGTTGACTGATGATAGCTAGTTCATCGGATTTTCACATTCAGGCATTCTGGTCTAGATTTACAGTATCTACAGTATTTACATATTAGACAGCATGCTCCTATGTATTTGGCTGTTGAGTCTGAATTATTAGAGACTCAAGTCACATCAAGTTTATTGTCATTTTAGTTATATACACAGTACACAGTGAGGCGAAACAACATTACTCCAGGACCATGGTGCAGCACAAAAGCAGAGCATCACAAGACTGCATTAGGACAAAATGCATAGGATCCAGTAAGAGCCAGAGAGAGAGTGCAAGAAAACCACATGATTATTATAGCAGCAGAGTCATTAAGTGCACAAAAATGCAAATGTCGAGGCAAACAGCAATAAATAATAATTGTGCAAGTAATAACAGGAGAGAGAATGTGTACTTTTTAGTGTGTGACAGCAGGGATAACATTAACCAATCACGTATAATTTATCAGAAAAAGCACTAAACAATGAAGCTACATACAACTGTGAAAATATAAACAGGGAAGAGTTGCATACAGATCTATAGCTAATTCAACAAGGAACAGGATAACACCATAACCTATTTTTACATGTTTTTACATTTTTACACTTTAAAATGTTTTAAATGTAAATCTGTGGGGCACAAATCTGCAACCTCATGAATGTATTTCATTACATACATATGAGCCACTTGTAACTACATTTATTGTCAATTTAATCAGTTCCACTGGTTGTACCCTAGTGGGCAAAGCACTTGTCAGTCAACCCGATGACCACAAGGTTGCAGGTTCAAACCCCTGTAAATGAAAACTACAAAGTGCACCTGTTTGGTAAATGGACAATGAGTAATTAGTTATATATGCATTCTGAATACCTGCATTTTGCTAATTTGAATGTTTTGAATATTCAGTCATGGAACCAGGTGTGCTGGAGAGGTGTCTGCAGTGGCTAACAACAACATCTGTGGGGTGGGAGTGGCCTACAACTCCAAGGTGGCAGGTATGTCTCATATGGATTGTTATTGAGTTCTGGTTCTAAAATGTAATTATATATAAACAGAAAAATGAGTAAGATATGCTTTAAGAACTGATAAGAGAATTGATCAAATTTATGAACTGAAATATTGGAAATTGCTTTAAAGCTGAAAATCAATTTTTAGCCTTACTGAGATGGCCCTAGGCTATATTGGCAACGTGGGATGAGAGGGGATGTTTGTGACTTTAAATCGAGATGAAAAGAGTGACCTGGCTCTTACCTTGTGGCAGGCATCCGTATGCTGGACCAGCCTTTCATGACAGACATCATTGAGGCCTCCTCCATCAGTCACATGCCGCAGATCATTGACATTTACAGTGCAAGCTGGGGTCCCACTGATGACGGGAAGACAGTGGACGGCCCTCGTGAGCTCACCCTGCAGGCCATGGCAGATGGCGTCAACAAGGTACTCATAGGAAATGTGTTGTTTCTCTGACTACTAAAATTTGTCTATTTTGGTGTTGTTTTGTTCAGCTGCAGTGCAGTCTGCTTTATTTGGTTTGTTTTTTGTGCTGCTTGTTTGATAGAGCTGTCACACTGAAACAGCTGGTGCTGGCTCATAACCACATCCAGAGTAAGGAGTCCTATAGGCTACAACAATTTTTCAAACCAAGAAACTTAAGAAATAATCCATCTCTAGGAGGAGGTTCGAGTGCCCCTACATTTAAGACGTGACTAACAAGGCCCATTTTGATTGTCTCAAATGAATGTTTAATAATAGCACTATAGGGTGATGCCCTCAAGTTACAAAGCAGTCAGGAAGTGGTGCTGAGTAGGTGGCACTGCCACCCTCTTATCCTTCCCTCTAGAATGAGACAGAACAAACAAGGCTGATCAAGCCATATTCCACTCAAACATCCCGTAATGATAATGGTGTCTTAGGTAAGCCTTTTTCGTGTGCTCTAAAAAGCCTTCCAATGATAAGGGGGTGGGGAGAGGGTGGGGCTGGGATAATTAACTTAGATATTTCCCCTTTTGTTGCTGAGCTTTCCTCCTGCTGGGAGTTCTGTAACACTTATTGTGGTGAAGTCCAATCACTTCACCTCTAAACATGTTGCTTGGTTTTTTGCGTCTCCAGTCTGTGGCTTGGGCCTGTGCAAATTGCCACAGCTAATGAAAGGAAATGGTGGTGAGAGTGCCGTTGCTACTGGGGTTTTATCACAGTGCTTCACTTGTTGAGCCAAGGCAACACAGGAGGTAATCTTGTATGCTTGCAATAGTTGTACTTGTCTACAGCGGACAACAATTTAGACATATTTCACTGTGCTTGATAAAAGAACTGAAAACCCACTGACCTAAAACACAATGCCCATTAACTTCTATTGTTAGTGTGTTTTGAATCAACATAATTACAGTAGCAGCTAATGGGTTTTTAAGTTTTTTAAGGGAAAAGCGCTTGTTATGATACTGATGACGCAAGTGGTTTGAAAAATGAAGGATCATTTTTTTAAGGAACGATCCATTGAACATAGAGAACCAAAAACAGCATGTCTATGACATCACTACATTAATTTGTCATTTGCCCAGGTATGGTTGTATGAGGCTATTGGAATTCTTGTGTGGATCTCTAGGCCAGGTAAAAAATGCAGTATAGTAAAGGCCAGGGTAAGTAAGGGTCTAATATGGGTTTTTCTATGGCTGAGCCCGATGGCGATATTAAGAAATTAGGGTCTTCCGATTAGGGCTGCAACTAACGATTATTTTAATAATTGATTATTTTTTCGATTAATTGATGAATCGGATATATTAAAAAAAAACAAGAAGAGCATTCAATTCCAACCTTTTATTCAAAAACAAAACTAAAATCTTTAGAAAGTGCACAAACATGTTGCTCCTTGAGCTATTAGAAGCTTGCTGTGGTGTCCATGATGCATTTCCCATCAAGAAACCTCTCATGGTTTGCTGTTTCTTTCTGGAGTCTGTATAATTTTACATCAACTAAATACATACTTACACACATACACACTTGTTTTAGTTACTAGTTGTGTAAAGATAAGTAATCCCAAGAGCAATTACAGACAAGTCATAGTCATAGTAACCTAAATGGGACAAAGCACAGAATATACTCTGCAAAAATGCTTTTTTCTTAAATCAAGATACATTTAATAGACACATGAAATAGCATTATGTCTTGTTTTCTGAAAAAAACACCTAAAAATTAAGTGATTGTCTGCTTACAACAAGCAAAATTATCTGCCAATGGGGTAATAATCTTAATGAGAGATAATCTCAAACAGAAGTTTTAAGAATCACTGAATTTTCTAATGCCATGTTTCTTGTCTAGTAATCTAGACAAGTCTAGCAATCTTTTTAGATATTTGGACTGGAAACGAGACAAAATTACTAAGTAAGAAGTTTTTTTGCAGTGTAGCTATACATGAAAACAGACTGAAAAATGAAAGATCTAAAAAATTCAAAGTAACTATACCACCCCTGCTTTACTACTGTTACCCCTGTTTTACTACTGTTAGTAGTAAACGAGCTAACGCTAACGAGCTAACGCTAACAAGCTAACGCTAACTTAGCATGCTTGTCCAGCTGGATAATGAGTAAACACCAGCTCCAGGGGCATTATGTTCCTCACTTCAAAACAGAACAAAAGTAGGATTCTGTAGTGACTTACCCTGCTTTTGAACTCTCTGTGAAATGCTGCCACACCTTGGATGACTTGGGTTGCACGGATTTCTCTGCCTCTGCCATGTATCTTTCCTCTACCTCCGCTCCTTTTTTTTTTATGTTTGCTCCGCCTTGTCTATGAGGCACCGAACTCTGCTAGCATCCATGCGCAAGAGAGACTGAGTGTGTTCACTCCGCTACGCGCTCAACTAAAGTTTAAAAAAAAAAAAAAATCTCCGCGTCGCGCGACACAACGAATCGATTATGAAATCCGTTGCCAACTCTTTTAGTAATTGATTTTTATTGATTGTCAGACGAATTGTAGGCCAAATTGTGCCGCTGATTTTTTTTTTGGGAAGGGGGGTCATTCATAATTATAATCTAATAATAGTTATCTAATAATAAAAATCTAGTGATCGCAAAAAAATCATACAGAAAGCTATGAAAGGACTACACAAGCCACTAACAATTATGTTGTTAAAGCCTGACCCAGACATGTTTAATGAGGAGAGCTAACTGCACAAATTCTTCAGATAGAAATAATTTAATAATTTTGCCCTGTGGCTGGTGATTTCTGTATTTAATGCTTGCTACTGTAGACTAGTTTGTTAACAGCAAGCTAACTGTAGGCTATTTTGTTAATGGTAAGCAAACTGCGGGCTACTTTGTTAACTGTAAGCTAACTGTGGGCTACTTTGTTAACCGTAAGCTAACTGTGGGCTACTTTGTTAACCGTAAGCTAACTGTGGGCTACTTTGTTAACCGTAAGATAACTGTGGGCTACATTGTTTACTGTAAGCTAACTGTGGGCTGCTTTGTTAACCGCAAGCTAACTATGGGCTACTTTGTTAACCGTAAGCTAACTGTGGGCTACTTTGTTAACCGTAAGCTAACTGTGGGCTACTTTGTTTACTGTAAGCTAACTGTGGACTACTTTGTTTACTGTAAGCTAATTGTGGGCTACTTTGTTAACCGTAAGCTAACTGTGGGCTACTTTGTTAACCGTAGCACTGAAATGTAGCACAGAACTTTTAACAAGTATATAAACAACTCAGTCTAGAGCTAGCCAAGTTAAAATACAGCCTCAATATGGTGGATTTAGTTTGAACACAGTGTTATGGTTCTGTGCAAAAGTTTAGGTGGACACATCAAAACAAAACACATTAGTCAAATAAACAGTCAAGTTACAGATTTTGCTGGTTTAAGTAAATACGCATTGTGATGGATGAATGACTTTGAATACAGGTCACAACTTTAATAAAAGTCCCACTAAAAAGCAATCCATATACAAAACAAATCAAAAAACAAACAAGAAAGTCAAAAAGGGAAAGATGTAGCACTGGCAACAAACTTAGAAACTGTCTAAGACAAACAATTAATAGCAGTCCTAGTGGGCTTCAGCTGTGATGGTGGGGGCTCTCAGCAGTCCAGGAAATCACACCTGCGGAAGACATGGTATGGGGCATGGCACACATGTTCTACAGAGATCACACTTCTGCACATTTTAATAAGAATTACTAAATATTTTTAACATTTTTCATATAAAAAAAATAAAAAATGGAAAAAATGCTGCAGAAGTCTTGTTAATAAAACGTGTTGTAACATTATCATGCTGATATTTGCTTGTTTAATTTTTAGCCAGAAAGTGAATGTGTCAGTATTTCACACAGAGGCTGTAGATATTCTCTATTCTTGTGTATATTTTTAAATGTAGTTTTATGTGTTTTCCTAATTGTATGACTGTGAGTCACAAAATATATTCTTTATAGCAGATTCAGAAAAATCTTTGCGACTCCTCTCATCAGTTCCCACATGTGCCTTCAGTGGGAGAGACTGTGGTCCTCCCAAGATTCCCTCTCAGCAGCTGTCTTTGTCACTAGAGCTTATTACAAACACAGCAACATTTAAAGTGCAATGATTTGTTTTGTCTAAATCCCAAATCGAATTGATGGTTCTCTATTTGGGAGTGGGGAATAATAAATCAATATGCAAGCAGAGGAGAGAAATATGTTTTTAATGAAAAATGAAACATGTAGCTATTAGCTTATGAGTTTGTGCTCATTTTAGTTTCATAGGTTCATGAGCATCACAGTCTAGATCTAAATCTAAGTAGTCTAATTAACCAAGAACTTAATAGCTGCATTTCAAACAAGGATAATGATGGAACAAGAAGCCAAACCATTACAGCATGACGTAAGACAGCTAATGTAATGTGCAGATATTGTACTGAATTTATGACGAAGTTTAAAAAAGAGTGTTTTTGATGTTTTTGTCACGTCTGGGCCCTCTCAGGCACGCTCGCAACAGAGTCAGTCACCTGAGTACTGGGGGGTATGCAGCTCTGGGCACAGGTGCGAGCGTGTGTATGAGGGTGTGTGGTCATTAGGTGCCTAAGCAATTGAGATTAGAGGTAATGAGGTTTAGGTTGGGTTCCTAGGTACCTAAGAACGAGTCCACGTGTTTGTAATGAGTACTGAGTGAATGGTATGGTGTGATTGAGTACGTGTGAGAGTATGGGTGTTTAAAAGCTGGCCGTTCCTTGGAATCTGTGCGGGATCACTTACCTACTTTGGTGAATGGCTGGGCTGAGGAAAGCAGCTTCATTCGGAGCACAAGAGATAATTGTGAGCCGTTGTGAGCTCGGGGAAGAGTCTGTCCCTCAGAGTGAAGGTCTTCCATTGAACCACGACTATGGGGTTAACAAAACGTGGTGGTGAAGTTACCACGCAGTGCCGTGACTTTTGAGTTTGTCATTAAAGACTTTGGGTGTGTCCGAAATCATGCACTTGTGAACTTTTAGTGCGCAATTTTAGTGCGTAGTACGCTCACACTGAAAAGCAAGCTACAACTCAGTGCACTGAAAGTACCTGGATGGTGCACTGAAATCGGCCAGAAAACGCAGTGCAGAACGATGCACACTATGCGCAATAAACGGGCTCCATTTTGACCACGTAGCAGAGGGGGCGGGACTTTCAACGTGTTTTCAATTTGGATAGTGGCGGCAAACGGTGAAATACAAGCTCAAGCGGAGGCAGCTGATTCGTATAAATGTGAGTAACGTTAATAAAGTTATTTTACTTATGTACACTGCGGTAAAACCGGCAGATAATTTTGGCGGGCTGGAGAATCGCAAGCAAATGTTAGTCCGTCACTTACGCTAAGTGCAAATCGTTAGTGTTCGGTTTAGGACAGCACTGACCCACAGGAGTGCGTACTACAGAAGGCGGTGCTCAGGGCGCACTACACGCTAGTGCACGATTTCGGACACACCCTTTGTGTTTGCCTTCCATAGTCCTGTCTGTGTGAGCGTCTGTTCCCCTCGGTAGCCATGACAGTTTTGGAAAATAAGCTTTTTTTTCCATAGGGAATAAAAATATAAATAAAAGGATGAAATAATAAAAGACAAGGTAGCAGTCAATAAAATATAACTCCATGAAGGCACTGTTTAAATGCCATATTATTCAGATCAAACACATTTTTTTAATGCTCTTAAAAGTTCATCAGTACGTTAATGCCATTTTTAATATATTTATTCAAGACCTTTATACCAACTCATCTACATTGTAAGTTGAACAAGGACTCAAAATAACTTGGAACTTACGTCAATTATGTTTTCACCCAGTATGGTTATATCTCTAGTTCAGTGTTAATTATGGATGTGTTCATTTGAATGTGTGGGGCTGGCTGTCCCGCAGGGCCGAGGAGGAAAAGGCAGTATCTACGTTTGGGCCTCAGGGGATGGTGGTAGCTATGACGACTGCAACTGTGATGGCTATGCCTCCAGCATGTGGACCATCTCCATTAACTCAGCCATCAACGACGGGCGTACGGCTCTCTATGATGAGAGCTGCTCGTCCACCCTGGCCTCCACCTTCAGCAATGGTCGCAAGAGGAACCCTGAAGCAGGCGTGGTGAGTCAAATGTTTCACTGAAATTTTATAAGCACTATCACCCACTTTACACTTTTGTGTCTATTTGGGTCTTATATTGTTTTTAATGTCTGACTTCTTGTTCTGGTCCCAAGAAAGCAGCATCTAGGTGGGATCCTAATAAAGAACAAACTTCTTGTGCTTTATTGTGTCTCAATTCAATGCTTTTGCCATAAGCTTACATGCTATTCACAATACGGTGCTACAATAGATACAATATGATATGATACGCTGCAATACAACTTTGTACAATTCATAATGTTGTGCATAAAAGTGGCGCAGGAGTCTAAGCACAGGGTTTTAGGAAATTAGGGTTCTCCTCCAAGCATGTTGAGCTTCCCAGTGATTTATCATTAAAGCCACTATGTGACTGGGGGAGTCTTATTCAGCTGAAATTACAGAAAAAAACTGGGGGTGGGGAAATAATAAAAAGAATATCTATCTATCTATTACAACTGACAATGAATGCCAAAGATGTTTTGTGCTTCTTGACCTTTGTATGATTTCTAGAGATACTTTATGCTAAGTATGACCTCATGCTTGTTTATGTGATTTGAGCTATTGTACAATTTATAGTAAGAGCAGTTCCTAATCATTTTGACTTTGATGCATGTCTGGCATTTTTAGTTTTTTTGTGTCAGAAATGGCAGTAGAAGACACAGTTATGAAACCTTTGTGGTTGTGAGCTTTTAATTAGAACATGTAGTTAGTTAGCTAGCTAGCCAGCTTGAACAATTTTGAAATCTTGCTAGTTTTTCCTCTATTGTAAAAATACATAAAGTACAGCCTGTGGCTGCAGGTGTAAGTTAGGGTCTGTTGACTAATGATGGAATGCTAAATGTGTTTAGGAAACCTCATCACCCTGATGAAAGGGTGAAGACAGGTCACAAACTTGGGTATCAAAATTCTGTTCCTGAATTTCCCACTTTCCCCAAAATTCTGACTTTATGTGCATCACATTTAGGATCATTTTGAAAGTACAGTTAGGGTACTATATCTGGGATTCTCATGAGAAGCTCACAGTGTATCCTTTTACAGTTACCCCTTCAGTTAATATTGTGCTTTATTCTGTTTGATGTGGAGATCAGGAGATGCAACGTGTTAGTCAGGAGCTATTTCACATTCTTTGAAAATGTAACCGCCACTGACACACACACTCACACACATACATACGCGCGCACACACACACACACACACACAGACACACACAAACACACACACACTCAGACACACACACACACACACATACA
>JBBPCW010000147.1:6978346-6996757 GCA_037974425.1 Phenacogrammus interruptus
TTCTTTGTAGAACCTCTGTTCAAAAGGTTCTTTATAGATGGATAACTGCAGTGGTCTTCAGATTCAGGTTCTTATGTACTAGCTTCATTCTAATATCCAAACTAAAGGTAAATTAGACTAAACAAATGAACTAAATACTATTAGACCAAACAGCAACAAGGGTTAAGATTATCTACAGTTAGTTAGCTACTATATTAGGTACCATATGAATTATGTTAGCTTGCTGAGAAGTTTGAATAAAGCTGATGCAACAACTGCAACATTCAAGCCCCAATATTCTATTCTTTCTTTAGCAACTGGGTGAGTGTGAATAGCATAACGTGAATAGTTCTTTAAACCTTTACATTATGTGGGAAAGTGGAAATTCTCTAAACAGCAACACTTACGTCATTTACTTTTTCTGAAAGTGTTATTGTTGATTATTCACTACAGTGGCATTGAGGGTTAAAGCAGAAGTATTTCTTTAAAGAACCATCCACTAAAACCTTCTTTACCAGACCCAACTTTTTTCTACCTTGCTTCAAAAAACCTTTTGAGCTCCTGAGTTTCAGGAGGCAGAGATAAAAGCTAAACGATAATTTTGCTTACTCTCCTCACTGCTGGTTGTGTTTGTGCTCTCATTATTCTTTCAGTTCTTGCTGTGGGATACTGCCGACATAATGCCATATTACGGCATTTTAAAAGAATGTAAATGCACGTCAAACAGCCCTCGCTGTATTCACTACATGACGTCGCTTCCACATGACCTACTAGCTGCACGCACACTTCGACTCTTACGTGGTTTAACGTTAAGTTCCGCTACTTTGAATTAGTTTCCTAGGAAACACGCCCAGCTCATGCACCTGCACGCACATACACACCGCTAATCTTAGTGCAGTAATGGAGCAGGCTGGGAGACCTGCCTCTGATAATGCCATTACGTCCACTTTATGGGCGCTCGCTCCAGCCCTCCACTGTTATCATCCTGGCGGCACAAAACAGCCTGTCAGCAGTGCTGCGCCTTTGTGCTAGAACAACAACAAAAAGCGCCCGCCTCTTACAGCAAGGACAAGATCCCTTCATCTGGCCAAAGCAATTTGCTTGACTCCAGGGTGGTGCATTATTGAAAAAAGGGAGTACATAATAGAGTTTCATCATTTTTTTATACGTCCTCTTCTTATTAAACTAGCTCACCCGGAGAGGAATAATTGCAAGATTATGGCCCTTTTCAGAGCAGGAACTGACAGTTTATTTTGTTTCTCCAATGAGTTATACACAAAAGTCTATTTTCAAAACACTTTGCTTGATGTGTTTTGGCACGTTCTTAATAGACCTGAGTTTCATGCTCTGGTACAGATTCACTTAATAAATTAGGTTACAAATATATTTATCCTTCATTAGATATAACCACATTAATGCTCCTTCTCCAAGTGTCATTGCATTAGTCAGAGTGGCCAGTGGTTATATATTAATCCAATTTGGTCTCAGCTAACTGAATTATCTTTTCGTTCCCACTAAATCTTTTTAAGATTTGTTTCATTCATGGTGGTTTAATTTGTTGTATTCATAAGCATAAGGCGGTTGAGGAAGAAACGCATGTTTTGTTCCGAATGTGCTGGGAGCTTGCCCAGGGCCCTCTCTGCAGAATTTCATTGTTCTTGTCAGCAGCTATTAAAATGGCCTTTAACCCTCAGATTGAACCATACTTTTTCAGTTTGCCTGATGAAACATTGCTCTGGGCAAAATTTTTGCAAATGATGTTGAATCAGCATAATTTGTCAACAGATGCCATTGTGCAGCAAGTAATGAAACTGACAGCAGTGCTTACAAGGGGTGTAAAAACACAGTGTAGTACAGTGGTCCAAAAGATAAGAGGTCCCCAACCACAGGGCCACAGACCGGTAACCGTCTGTGAGCCATTTGGTACCAGGCCACACAGAATTTATATATATTTTTTTTCTGAAAGATGTATTATTTTGAAACGCGCGTCTTGGTCAGATGATATGGTACATCAACAATTTAGCCCATAAGCTAGCAAAAATGAGTAAAAACCAAACGCACTTTGTTAGTTGTATCTATACCAGTCTGGGAAAAAAAAGGTTGGGTCGACTGCAATAGATTATTCAGGACTCATGGCTGAATACACTCACAATCTACAGACAGAAAAAACAATATTCTTATAATGCTTAGAATTCAATCTGAATGAAGAAATATTATGACTATTCACACTTTACTAATGAGAATAGAGCTGGGAACTGGTGGGGGGGTGTTGCTGATTGGCAAAACAATGCAGTTACATCAAATGCCATAATTAATAGAATGATTATTCCTCATGAATCTTTGGTACAACATCCTCGGTGAAAATGGGTAAATTGTCAGTCCTAATTCAGCTATGTCTCAGCCATCCATGACCAGAAGTCCAAGACAGCACAATTAGCCACACTCTCTCTAGGAGGATAATGGCCAGCAGCCAGCATAGGTGTCTGTTAGCAGATGTAATAGAATTGGCAGTTAATGTTCTCTTTTAGGCATGTTGCACTGTATATTGTAATTGCATCAGAAGCAGTTTAAAAAGGTGTGGTGTTGCTTCATGTGTCTGTGATTGGTGGTGCGTTGGTGGAGAAAGTACAAAAAAACGCTTCTCTCTACTTTCGACTGAATATCAGTAAATATCAGTGTGTCATTGCTTCTCTCCCTCTCTCTCTCTCTCCCTCACAGTAAGATCCAGTCGGGTGAGAAGCTTTCTCTCACTATCTCCACGGATGCCTGCCAGGGCAAGGAGAACTTTGTTCGTTATCTGGAGCATGTGCAGGCCGTGGTGACAGTGAATGCCAGTCGTCGCGGCGACCTGAACATCAACATGACCTCACCCATGGGTACAAAGTCCATCCTGCTGAGCCGAAGGCCACGTGATGCTGATGCTAAGGTGGGCTTTGACAAGTGGCCCTTCATGACCACTCATACCTGGGGTGAGGATCCACGCGGTATCTGGCTGCTGGAGGTGGGTTTCCATGGTGACACCCCGCAGACAGGCACACTGAAGGAGTGGACCCTCATGCTGCACGGGACGCAGAGTGCCCCTTACATAGACCAGGTGGTGAGGGACTACCAGTCCAAACTGGCCATGTCCAAAAAGGAGGAGCTGGAGGAGGAGCTGGACGAGGCTGTCGAGAGAAGTCTAAAGAGCCTCATGAGTAAAAGCAACTAGACCCAGGATGGCCCTGCATGATGCCCAACTTCTCTAAGTCTTTCTCTCTCTCTCTCTCTCTCTCTCTCTCTCTCCGTCTCTCCCTCGCTTGTTCTTTACCTCTCTCTCACACTCTCTCTCCTCATTCAAACAGTGTATCTCTCTCTCTCTCTCTCTCGCACTCTCTCTCTCTCTCTGCTCCTTTTAGTTTTTCCTTCCCTTGTGGTTCCAGTCCCCCAGTTGGATGAATGTTTCATGTAGACCCGTCATAATAAAAAGTATATTCTCAAATCTATTCTGCCCTACAGATAAAAAGAAATTACAACTTGCTTATTGTATTAGTTTTTTTTTCTTTTTTACAATTTACAAAAATGTATATACACAGAATCTATAGATACAATATTAAGTTCTTGCTTACATTGCTGTCTCACCGCCTCTCTGAAGACAACTACTGTACAGTTTGTGACTGTAAATTATTTTCGGTGTTCCACTATCTACCTAATGTTTAGTACCTTGCAAAACGCCCTTTCTGTTATATTTTTGTGAGGACCTGTTTATATCAAAAGATGGAGACGGAATGTGTGATCACAGCTTGTGGCCAACTATAGTATATTTCATATCCTTCAGTATATCTAATAATAAATCTGTTCTGCTGTTTGTTAAAGCACTTGAGTGATGGAGACGATTTTTTGCCAAAGGATTTTAAGGGAAGCACATTTTTCAGTATTAAATGGATCTACCAGAACTGATGTTATGTAATCTACATCAATATTATTTCAGCATTAAACTTGGTGAGCTAACCTTTGAAACTATTTAGCTCTAGTTCTCTATTGTTCATCTTCCCTGTATGTGGAGACCCAAGCATAGACATGTTTTTTACCAGTGACCAAGTTCAGTATTTAGCGTTGTATTTCTCAGTGTGAGGGAGACTACAAACTGACACAAAGCGTTTTTCATTGTGTCTCGCTTTCTGGCTGGGAGAGTAGATTATGCAGGGGTTACATCTGCACTCCAGCAGGTCACCTTCATGAAAAATGGATGAGTGTCATCTCCAGCTGGCTCACTAAGAGAAAAAACCTTCAGTATGGGGTGCAGAAAGAAGCTAGAAGGATAAAGCCCAGTTTTAGAGCCTAGATTTAAAAACCTTTGTCTTCCAGCAATTTTTATAAAGAATATTGTCGTTTTCAGTACTCACATTGATATTGGAACATAGAGTATTGGCTGACATGAATATTATTTCTGCTTCGAAACCTACTAAGCTTTAAAATGAGATCTTTGAAAATGTCCATCTAAAAGGCTATAATGCTCAAAAAGTTCACTGCTCTAATGGAAAAAATACACAGCTACCACTGCTTATCATCATAAAATCACAATATGCTTCAATGTGCATTTCTCAGCATGTCATGGACATAGTCACTTAAATTGTTCACTTAAAGGAGACTGGAAAACTTCATGGTTCACTACATGGTTCATCCTGTTTCATTATATTTAGTACAGAGCAGTTTGTGAACTGCTGAAAAAAAAGTAATACATTTTAATACTTAAAATAGTTCAGGCTAGATTTTGCACTGCAAACTGCACACGTAATTCATCACATACCCTAAACGTGTCAAGTTGATAAGTAATCAGCTTGCTTAAGTTCATGACAGTGTATAATATGTTCTTTTTGGAACACAAAAAAACAAGCATTTTGGATGGTTTGATTTTTTATTTGTAAAGCAATTAATACACAGCAGGACTGTGCGATTGGTTCTCACTAGTATTCCAATTGAACGAATGGAAACTACTCAACCTCTTGAACTCAGGGCTTTCTGGGGGCTGAGGATGTGGGGGAAACATATTCCTGAGGGCAGCAGCATTATTCCGATTAAAACAGGCACTCTATTGGTTTTGGCTTAAATGATGTATCAAAAAATGTCTTCATTGGAGTAAGGGGAGAAAGGTGGCTTTTTTGGTTTTGGAGATTCCCAGGTTTTCAGACAGTAAAGGCCAAAGGTGTGTGCAGGAAGTAGTTAAGCAGCACCAGGGGAGGTTCAGTTACGCTAGGCAGAGCTGGAGCAGAAGCAAGGCAGGAATGGCAAGAACAAGTGGAATGTGTTTTTTTGTCGTTTTTTTGTTTTTTTAATCTTAGGTCAAGAGAGTCAGGAGAATCTTACGTGGCTCGGTCTCCATGCTTCTTCTTGCTGGTCTTCTCTATCATGGTTTCTACCACCATGGCTGTCTCCTCATATCCTTTGACTTTGTTGTCGGGCGAGAGCCTCTCCACCGACTCCACCACCTCCACCTTCTCGTAGCTCATGGAGTCTGGTCCCTTTCGCCTGTTGATGTCTTCCGCGCCCTTGTCCTTGGAGGGGGTGGGACCAGCTGGTGGAGTTGGGCTTCTTGGTTCTCTGGCTTTATCAGAATCTCCATATCCTTCTTCCTTCCCTTTCCCCCCACTTTCCTTGCCATTTTCTGAAGGGCTTGGAGGGGTCAGTGGAATAACGGCAGGGCCTGGAGGGATAGGGCTAGGAGGACTTGGCGTAGGAGAGGGAATTGTGTTGCTGTATGGTGGGATCATGTCATCACAGATGGTGACAATGATGTGGCCTGCAGAAGGCGTGGACGTATAGAAGCAAGGGTCTAGGTAGCTGGACTCACCTGTTACCAGGACATAGCGGCCCTTGGTGAAGAAGTCAGCAATGGGCTCAGGCTTCTTGTACTTACGCATCCTGTCTCGGACAATGTTGCAGAGTGTATCAAAAGCCTTGCTGATCTGAGCACCATCAGGCACGTCTTCCCGAGCAACTCCCTTGAACTGGGGAGCGCGCTCTTCCCGTTTCACCTCCCCTTCTACATCCTCTGTGCCTCTTCTCTCCTCCTCTGTACACTCACCGGCTCCCCTATCCTCCTGCCCACTGTCAATCACGTCTTTGGGAGTGAGGTCTTTCTTTTTGGTCACTTTTTTGGCCAGGTTCTTCTGACGGGGCTTGACATTGGTGATGTCCTGGATGGCTTGGGTGATATCTACATGTGAAAACGGTTAACAATAGTGACCTCAGTGAACATTTACTAAGCACAGAGCTCCACATCATGTTAAAAAGTATGCTTACTTTCACTGACATTTTGATTGTGATTAAAGGGCCCATATCATGGGAAAAAAATCTTGTTTGTTTTTAAATAAAAGAATTCAAAGTAATGTGTACTATTCACTCACCAGGTCATACAGTCTATAATTGGAAATTAGGCTTCAAGAACACCCCACATTGAACTTACATCACAAAAAATAGTAGACTTGCATACATTCTTCTATTCAGTTTACAGCAGTTTAACCCAAACCATTCGATAAAAAAGTTATTACGAGTGTTTTAGCTTCAACTGATTTTTTGCACAAGGCAGCCGGTTGGAACAGAGCAGATTTACTGATATCAGTCTTAAATGCAAAGTACAAAAAGCAGTTTGTTTAAATGTAATGGGCATAGAGAGGTTGGAATCTGGTATTATACATAATAAATGTAATAAAAGAATATAAGAAGTTTTTGGTACAATTAAACAGAACAGAACAATGCAGGATATGTGCCCTTTAACAGTGACTTACACACACATTCTACATGTTTTGCTAGTCATACGCAAAGAACTCCCACAGAACATGTATTTGCTACACATCACACCCAGCAGAAGAATCTGATTTTAAAATTGAATTATCTCATGCGAGAACTGAATTAGCTGATATGAATATTATCTCATTCACTGAGCAGTAGTACAGTTTACAGCCATTCATTTAGATGCTAATTGAACTAATTGCAGAAGCTAAAATCCAAGTGACAATTAATATGCACTTGCCTGCGCAGCCCTAAATACATACAAAAAGAGATCAATCCTGCCTACGTTTTTTGCTTTTTCAGCTTAAAGCCACTATTGTGCCAAATGAATCACTAGGTGATACTGATTTGTGCACACAGCCATTAGGAAAGTGAGCCACGCTTGTAGTGTTGTACCATAAAGATCGCTGGAAAGGTCAACATCATGCATCATGGCTAGAGCAGCTGCACAGCGATCTCCAGACTTTCCAGTTGTAGCTTTTTTGACACACAATGGCAAAGCAGCACTGGCATCCATTGATAAAAAGCTAAATGAGTATGTTTTTATAGTTCTCAAAGTTTTTTAACAACTTTTTAACAAATTTGGTAAATCATTTGGAGGTGTGTTCATCACCTCCCATGGTCTTCCACAGGGCAAATGAAAAAATTGTATTAGGGAAATTTTATTTACAAATTCAAACAGAATTTTGAATTCCAAGTGACAAATCCACCAACTCTTCTGACATTTTTATTAAAAAGTATGATTATAATAATAATATAACTAGTGGTGGGCCGTTATCGGCGTTAACGTGCTGCGTTAATGTGAGACTCTTATCGGGCGACAAAAAAAATATCGCCGTTAATCTATTCACAAAGTTGGGCTGGGAGCTGGGTCTATACTAAGCAAGCTATGATGACTTTCACCTTAATATTTTAGTGCGGATGTATACCTAGACGTATTGCACTGGAGGGGGCGAGAACGAGTCTTCTGCCTACTGTGAAACAGGGACGTCACTAGGACGGAAAGACAAGGGGGCCTAGCCCCCAGGGTTGTAGGAAGGAAATAGCGTGTATAGAGGGCTGAATACTTTTCACCAAATCTTTCCTTTCACATAAGGAAACAAGTAAAGTTAAGCAGTGAACAGTTATGGACACTCATAGTATTGTTCTGTTGAACTGAGTACAAACGGTGCTACCAGAGAAATATTACTAAATGGGCTCCGGTTGCTACTCGTTAACAAGCAGCGTCATGTAGCTTCGCCTGGGTCCTGCTACCTACAGTAGCTTCAACAGCCAGTACATCATTTTAATTCAAAAATGATAGCTAGACTTATTCTTTTTAAATTCAATTCATAGTCTTGTTTCTATTTGTAAAGTGCGTATCTGCGCTCAGTGGTATCTTGTATTAAATGTTTGGAAATATAATTTAAAAATAGTAGAATAATGACTATATATTTAAGGTGGCTTGGGATCATTTCAGGGGGCGGGGGTTTCAGACCTTCGTCAGAATTCCATTTTAATTTAGATTAATCTACATTAATGCCAAGACTACAGTGAGATTAATCTAGATAAAAAAAATAATCTATACCCACCACTAGAAATAACACATTTTAAAGCAAACAACTTTTGATCAGTTCAATTTAAAGTTCAATTTAATTAAAAGTAAAAAATTTCAATGCTAAACCAAGAGACATCCAAAACACATTTTAATGTTTCCGTAAAAAAAGGTTAAAACGTTCCCTCTCATTTACTCATTTACTTTTACAAATATTAATTTCTTCAGCCTCCCATTGAAAGGATCCTTTCTGCCAGCTCTTTATTTTCAAGATCTCAGGTATGTTGTATCATTGAACTCTATTATTAAAGAAGCTAAAACCAGATGCAGTTCATGGGACCTCACTGCTGAGCCGTATCTTAGCTTAGAAGCATGCATTTCACAAACTACCAAACCTGACTTATGAAATACCGGACTATTTCTTTAAGGCAAACACAACAGATGCAGTGATGTTATATAACTCCCCTCCCTCTGTTTCTCCTCCCCCTCCTCCTCACCTTTCCCTCGACTGTTCACAGTAGAACTGGTAGTGTGTCTGAAACTGGTGGTGAACAGGCTAATGGGTGTTCCAATTATAGCCGAATTCAATCTGTGAAAGAGAGTGGGAGAAATGTAATCACGATCATTAACATCAGGGATACCTGAATCTGAAATCTGAAATTCAATCTGAAACTATTGGTCTTTATGAAAATTCAAATAACTGTTTTGCTAGACATAGACACCTTAACATACACAAAACAGGGGATGTGGTGACTAATGTTTTAGTCAATAAACCTTTCTTACTATAATATACAATAATAATCAAACTTCCAATAATCTTGTGTTGCATACAAGTATAAACAATGACATGATTGAATCAAACCATTATAAATTTAACACTGAATTTCAGAAATTACAAATACAGGATAAATGTAGGACTCAGTATGTACAAGACATTATTTACCCAAACAGGAAAACACCAATAGATGACATCGGTACAGTTCAGTTCCTGAGATTATACTGCCATCCTGTGGCTGATTTATCTATTGACTAGAACCCTTTTTTTAACTAGTTAGCAAAAAGATTCAAAGCATCTAGCAAATGATTTTGGGCTGAAATTAAAGTTAAATAGTCAAACATTTTAGCCATCACCATATAATATTGCTCACTTCTTCATGAGATAGTTTGTGGCTGTATTGCTCAAATACAATGTAAACTGGAACATCTTTAAGACACAGACCTCTTGTTTATAGGCCTAACGCACCTGTTGTCTTCATTCTCGATGATCCTCTTGTACCTCTCCAGCTCATTCTCCAGGGAGGTCTGATACATGGCCAGCTGTCGGCACTCATTGGTATATTTCTCTAGCGAGTGCTCAGCCTCCTCAATCTCCTTTCTGAGTGACTCGATCTGCTCATTGTAAATCTGGATCTCATCATCGTAGCTTTCCTGTGTGCTCTTGATGGTTTGCTCCAACATTGAGGTCTGGAAGAAGTGAAAGTGATAGCTGAGTGGTGTCCCCTCAATGTATTCAGTGTCTAAATGAGAGGCAAATGTGGTTGCATGCAGGTTATATTACAGAAACTCACATAATATTTCTCAATCACTGACAGAGAAAAGCATCCAGCTTGATAAAAGAGTACATACAAGATATCCTGCGTAGCACACATCTTCGTAGAATGGTTTATTTGACCTGGTTTTCATCCATATGCAGTTAATCCAACATGTAATGAAATTTATATATTCTACCAAAGGCTTGTTTGTTCATCGAAACAGTCTCAGATAAACCAATCAAATGTATTTTCAGATTAGTGTTCCTTCATGCATGAACAGGATCCATGAATTTTGGGTCCCCTTACTGTTTAATAAAAATGTAACTGATCTATACTATTAATTCCATCAGCCTCTTTAAAGGGAAGAGTCATGGAGGCACCTAGCAGTCCCAGAGCATGAACTCCACCTCCAATCCCCTCTACAACGCCCCCCACCCCTGCCAGTGTCTCCATGGTGACATACCTCCGTCTGCAGCCTCTTTTTTTGTGCCTGAAGCAGGCAGAGGGCGCTCTTGTACTCCTCTAGCTGACTCTGTAGGGCAGGAACTCGTCTCTGAGCTATCAGCCTCTCTTGTTCCTACAGAAAATGAGAGCAAAAGGAAGAAAAAAGAGTGTACACAAACGCCTAGAACCTTGTAGCCTATATCATAGAGTACACCAGTAGGAACAGTATGTTTTACCCCCTTAAATTCTAGACCTAATGTTCACTTAATAATTGTGGACAGATGTTCATGATTGCTGATTTTTCAACATGTTTGCCCAAATAAATCAATAGAATTGTTCAGTGTGGTTTGATCTGAAACGATCCATTCTAGAGAAACTAAATGAAGCACAATTGTTCTCATCATCTGCTATAATCTCCCACATGAGATTACCTGAAACATATATACACAAACTTTTTACACATTTACCAATACTTCAGTGTGCTCAACATTACATATATAAATTCAGATAATGTGTATTGGCGTGTACAATCTCACTTGTGTTAATCATTAACACTGCTGTTAATCTGTTGGGAGATATTACATCAGCTACTCATGAAAAAAGATTTTTAAATCCACTCAAAAAACTGAAAGTCAAGTAAGGGACAAGGAAGAGTCGTATAATAATGGAGTTTATACGGGGCAGCATATGTACATATTAAAAAGGTTCATAAAGATCATATCCTTTTGTATGTATATGTATTTAAATGTCTTTTGTATGTAAATTTGTTTATATGTAATATTTCTGAACCACATTTTGTGAAGTACAAGTCAATCCAGTTGATCATACTGAGAGACTAAGTCCCCCCAACTTGCTTTCTATCTCTCCCACCTCATCTGTAATCTAATTGAAGAACAAAGCGGCAGAGGGCAAGCACACCAGGCACTTAACAAAAGCACTGTGGTTTCTTTTTCAGCACTAGATCAAAGTGGGTGTGAAACGTCAGCGCCAAGAGTGTCTTATCACAGCAGGAATATGGACAATGAACAAGAGCATGGCTGAAGGTTGCTGTTCCGTCACTGTCCCCTCCTGCCCTGCTGACGTGGCTTGACAATGACACATTGGGCACGCAATACACCACAAGAATACACCACAGCCTACCTCTGAGAAGCCCACTGACATGTTAGGCATTAGAACGGCTGTCTGGTTGATCTGATGCAGGATGTTAACATAGGTCTGGATTTCAGCAAGATTCTGCAAAAGACAAAAGAAGAATGTTGCACATATATAAAATCAAAGTATTAAAGGGACCACATCCTGTTTTTTTTTTTTTTTGGTCCACTTATTATGAATTTTTGTAGCAAAAAACAGTCAGAATTCAACTGCAAATGATCTCTATTGCTGATTGGCTGTCATGTAACTTGCCTAAAACACAAACATGGTGTGTTTCAATCTAGGTTGAAACACACCATGCATCTTCAGCAAACACAGTGAATTATCTGTACATCACAGTGTTGGATTACTGCAATGAGCATCATGGAAGGGCCCACCATGCAGAAAAAACTCCAGGTGTGAATGCAAGTCGGGAAATGACAGAGTTAAAACGGCCACCACAAGCTGGGCTCATTTTCACAGCACAAGTGACAATACTGACAAAAACTTGAGTTGCAGTGGGGGGCTGGTTGGCTATATCTCTTTTCATTAATTTCTCGGAAAAGGGGCGAAAAGAAACAAAAGAAAAAAGGAAATGGAAACTGCCAGGAGGGACAAACATGCAGATCCAGACTGGGCTAAAATATAAGCCAGAACAGAGTACAAACCCCAAATTACCAGCTAATTTTGTTATGAGAGGAGCGAATTGATTCACATAAAGACTCAAGATGCAAGTGAGTCTTTGGGCTTTGGCTTTATGTATCTGCCAGCAGGTGCCATTGGGTTTGGTCCAAGATATGGTGAGCTAGGACCCATGAGTGCTCCTCCGGGCCATAGCACTCCCAGTCAGCCAGAAACTGGATAACGCCCTTGACCATGTCCAAGAATGTGGCTGTGAGACGAGGGGCGAGTGGTCTACACTGTACTGGTTTCAGGTGGGTCCCCTATGTCTGTCGACTTGTCAGGGATGAGGGGCAGAGTGTTCCCCATCTGGCACATCTGCAATGATGCATGTCAGAGAGTGCTATGTGTCTACTCCACCCAGAACAACTGCTCCACCCAGGAGGAGGGGTTGGAGGAGGCAAGACATTGGAGAATCTTCTCCAGATCCTGGATGTTCCCTGTTACAGGCAACACTGTGATAAAATCAAGCAACAGGTGGGACCAAGGGTGTAATGGTATGAGTTTTATCCTGGGACTTTGGCTAGCTCACTGGTGAGAAATGGCTTCCGGCTTGGTGCTATTTGTACCAAGTCGATATGATAAGACAAAACCGAACTTGGCAGAACCACTTGGCAAGAGTGGGGGCAGTTCGCGTGGCCTATTACACGTAGGCCACATTCTCAATGTTCAGAAGGTGCAGGACGAAGACCCCCATTCTTCTTCCAATAAAGAAGAACTCTGCTCTTGCTGGGTTAGGTTGTTGTATGAGGCTCAGCATCAATGTCTCCTGGATTAAATTATCCCAGACAAGAATAACAGCCGACCTCTTGCAAGCGTAGAGCCAGGTAGGAAGCCAATGGCGCAATCGTATGGCCAACACACTGGCATGAGCTGGTTTACACCAGGTGCCACTGAGGTCATTAATCGCAAGGGACAAGTGCAGATCATGTTAATCACAACGGGGGAGGCACCCTTCTCCTCCTCCTCCTCCCAGCTGGAATAGTAGCAGCAGTACTGGGTCACCCCCTAGTGGATGGCACGGGGTGTCCACTGCTCCAGCTTCAGACCAGGCTTTACATAAAATTTCTCTCTGGAGAATATGGTTTGGGCTTTCTTGGTGATGGAGGTGGTGTTGAGAGTCTAAGTGAGGTTCTCCATGACAAAGAGGAGCCGCCAAAGCTCAGTGGGAAGTGATCATCTCATGCTCTCCTGAAGTCAAAAACCATCTCTTTTGTTTTATCCATGTACAGGAATAGTTTATTAGCTCTTCACCAGTCCACTAGTCATTAGCTCCTCCCTAATTGCTGACTTGTCATTCTTGCGGATCAAACCCACCACAGTTTCGAGCTGTGGGTCCCGATGTGAAAAGCAGAGAGCTAAGCACAGCCCTTTAGAATGCATGCTTTAATGTTTTCTGTGGGTTGACACTAAGCAAAGTTTTCCTCACATCAGCCATGGTCAGACAGAACACCTGGCCATGGGGGTGGGGGGGTGGTCTTCCTCACTGCCATGTAGTTCTGGCTTCAAACTATGCGTAAAAGTGATTCAGCACATCTGAAAGGGAGGCAGGTGGAGATGCCATATAGTTGGTCTTGGCCTGGATTCCCTGCCACATGTCCTGTACTTCCTCAGTGTCCTTGAAGTTGCTGTGGATTTTATGGGCATGTGCCAGCTTCGCTGCTGTGATTGGACAAGTCGGCGCTTGCTGTTCTCAGGGCAACCTAGACCTAGACCCTGATCTAAAAGCAGTGTCATGAGTTCTCAGCACCTCATACACCTCCGCAGTCATCTGCAGCTTCTGACTGCGGTGTGTGGTGATGGTCTTGGAGACAGTAACACAATCCCTTATTGATGTAACCAGTGACATTATACTTTTATAGCTGCATGAACACCAAATTCATCTTGAATGCAGCAGTATTAAACTAAGCAAATGTATTTGGATTCTGGACCACATTTTTGATCATGTTTTCTCAGTATTTTTGTATCCATTTCTGATATACACAGAGCTGCCTGGCAAGCTATTCGTTCAGAACTGGTGCTGTCCAGAAAATGTTGACCCCTGTGCATTTATAATAATTCATTTGCGACAGTGTTAAAACCTGTACACAGTGCATTTTGATGGGTCTTTGTAGCTTGGTTTATGTTTTGATGTGCCAGTTGTCAGAGAACTGTCAGGGCTATTCAAGCATTTTCTGAAAAAAAAAGGCCCAACTCAGCACGACACACAGTGACCTGTCTGACCTCTGCAGGGGCCCTGCAGTTATTACAGCTCTTGCAGCCAGAACCTTAATCAACCTCAATCATGATTAGAGACTAAATGCATCATTATGTGAACATTTATTCGATCACTGCTAGCACTATGGAGTTTACAGGACAACCATTTCTGGTCATTTTATGCAATTTGTCATATCCACTGAAAACTATATGCAGTGAATGTTTCAAATGTGTATACGATTTCTAAATAAATCCTACTGAAGTGAGTATCTTACCAGCAATCTGTTTTAAGAATATGATGATGGCCTTGTTAACTCTTTCAACCCCGTGGACAGGGGATTGCATGTCCTCGACAGCTAGAGTGAAAACAGCATGTAAACCCAGAGCTTCTGTATATAAGATGCCTTAGCCTTCCTTTACTGTTAAATTATACTGTGATTGTTTTCCAAACACGTCTGCTATCTTACTCAGACTGTATTATTTTTATTCCTTTAAAATAACTATCTGACGCAACAGAAGTATGGCTTAAATTCCTATTCATGTTTTTACTTGTTCAAAAACATAGTCTCCTGATTTTCTGTTTACTTTTGGGGTCTTTTATTTAGATATTCTTGTCCGTTTAGTGTCACGTGTCTTGTTTTCACCTGTTTTGTGTTTGTTTCTACGACTAGGTTTAGTATTTAAGTTCTGTCTGTGTGGACCACAGACATCGATCCATCGTCCTACTTCGTCCTACTTCGTCCTACTTCGTCCTACTTTGTCCCGCATGTATTTATGCCTGGTTATATCTGTATCGGCCCTTGAGCCAGGTTTTTGGGTTTGTTTATGTTTTGCTTTAATAAAGTATTCACGGTTATGGATCCCTACCTGCCTGTGTGGACTTCTATGGGCAAATCACGTCAGCGGGTTAACCCCTGTCAACGTGACACTGTGAGACGAATTTAAAAATCTATGAATTTTTGGCTTCACATGATTGACAGAGAAGGGCAGATTACTGATGTTTTTGCAATAGCCTTAAATGCTTAATGAATATATAGACCTAATGTTGTCCTTCTGTTTACTTAGTTCTGAAAATAGTGTGCTAATCAGGAGAAAACTGAGAAGAACTGACTGATTTAATGTCTTATAATATTAAAATCAATGCCAGTTTAAAGTAGCCAACATTTCTGACAATGTATCATTTTGTTCAATAATTAGACTCCAAAATATTTAGTTAAAACATGTTTTATTGACTAATTCAGTTATCGTTTCACAACTGGCAGATTTCAGTCTTCCCTTTACACAGACTCTGGAATATTTAATCTTATAATAATCTCATTGATTCTGACTACAAATGTACTCAGATGAACAGCAAAAGCTTACAAAGTTTTAAATTATATAAGCCTATTTCTATTTTCTATCATTTTCTATTTTCCATCATTTGCAAATTTCCCACCCGTGGGACTATTAAAATGTTGTCTTATGGGATGTCTAATCTTCTCCTCACAGTAGGGTATAATTTGGTATTCAGATGCAAAATATTAAATGGCCTTTGTATAATTTTTTTAATCGGTTTGTGTTCTGTGCACTAATTACAGATCTTGCAGAACACTGAAGTTGGCCACGACTGGGATGCTGCCTGCCAGACCATTTCCATCTTAGTTAGATCATTAGCTGATCGCATGTCCTTTCTTACCTTTTTATGTCTGTCTCTTGTGGAGTTGATGTCATCTTGCAGGAACTGAGACTCTATCTGATACTCCAGGTTCCTCAGAAGTGCTGCGTCTGCCTCCTGCAGATGCCAGAGAAAATACATTCAGCAGAGGATCACAGACAAAACAAGGTCTAAAATAACTGTGCATCGTTCTGCCCCTTGCTTTCCTCTCAATTATGCTTGCTGCTTGGCTTGAAAGTCAATGGCAAAACAACAGATTATCCAGAGCTCCTGCTGATTCAGATTCCCACCAATTTTGCTATGGGAGAAACATGTCTTGGCGAAGAGGGTTTGAGTCTGAATTAGCAAGATTGTAATTACTGAATCTACAAGTAGAATAGTGTATGGAAGACTCTAGGCTCAAAAGATTCCTGACATACCTTATTAAGCTGTTCCAGGGTTCCTCGCAGCTGTTCTTGATATTCACATTCATTTCTGTATCTGTGGGCAAGAGGATTATTGGAATGCAATGTTACCCACAAGCACTGACCTCACAGTTAATGAATGAAATTGTCTAATATGTTCTTATCACAACTGTACAGGTGTTCTTATTATACATAGCCTGGTGTATGAAATCTAGTTTGCATGTTCTCTCTGTACATTGTGTTGGTTATGATCACTCAGTATATATCTCAGGTTCCCCATTCTTGACTGATCTTGGTTTGTTGGTAGTTCACCTACAGTAAAATTGTAGATTTCCTGGGGGTGTCCTAAGGACTATATTGACCTAAAGTGGTCTATGACAAATAACTAGCTTCCACTACTTTTCTCAATGATATCCATCCAAATGATCTACTCAATAAAAACTTCACAATTTAAACAAACCCTTCCTGAGGCGTTCCAGGTCTAGGAGCCACTGGTCTCGCCTCTACAGTGACTAAAATATATAGAATAAGTGTTCTCAGGAATGACAGTTACTAATTTCATAAGATCAACTCTTCTTTGATTTAGCAAAGTTCAAACACACTTCATTACACCTCTCCAAGACAAAAGAGAGGCATGACACATGCATTAATTTATGTATTAATTAATTAATGTATTAATTTCTGGACACAACAGAAAAGCCTAACATCTCAAGCTGATTTCTGACATAGACAGATGGAAAAGAAAATTATTACATATTTTCCTGTCAGTCTGGACACAAAATGCTTTAGCTGTCTGTAAAATAATATTATTTTAAACACATTTTTTTTTTAAATTCCACAGACATTTTAGTAATTCAAGAAAAATACTGGTATTACACTGGACTTTTCTATAAGATGTAAACATGTTTTAGGGGAGTTTATTTCTGAATATTTCTTTCCTCTGATAACCTGCACAGCAGTTTCATTTGAGTTACTCATGATAAGACTTTAAGTGGTCTGTGGCCCTTTTATTCTATCATGTATATCGCTAGACCAGCATGTCTGGCTAATTATTACTCTTATTACTGGGGCACTGTTTTGTGTTTATTTAATATAATGATAATAATAATAAGCTATTCCTTTAGATTAGTAGCTTAATGAATCTTTGGAGGAAAGGAAAAGACTTATGCTTGCAGTTTGATCACTCTTATAACCTGCAGCTGAACTCGTCCAGCATGCGCTCGGCGTCCTTCAGCTCCCGCTCCAGTTTGGCGCGCTCTGCCAGCAGCTCTCGGATTCGCTGTCTGTTGAGGCTGATCTGCTCGTTGAAGGCCTCCTCCAGCCCGGCCGCCTCCTCCATGCGCTGCAGGGTCTCCAACTGCTTGCGGAAGACCGCGTTGCGCTGCTCGAGTACGCGAGCGCGGTTGATGTAGCGAGCGAAGCGGCTGTTGAGCTCCTGCAGACTCTCCCAGGCGGGCAGCGCGGGGTGTCCCCGGGAGCCCACCTCGGCCTCGGGCTCGGGGTCCTCGAACACATCCGAGCGCTCGTACTTCTCCTTGCGCACCTCTCGCCGGTAGCTGGTCTTGAACATGGCTCCACCCTCTCTGTCTTAGTGCTCGTCCCTTCAGCACCTTTAGTGTGTGAAAACTGGGCTGCTTACCCTCTGAGGGCTCATGCTAGACTGACCGCCGCTCGCTCGGGCCATCTGGCGAAAAAAAAAAAACTTCACCCCCCCAGCTGTGGTCCCATGCTGTTTTGCATTTGGACTCTTCCAGTAAAAAGCGGCGGTCCGCAGGAGCGCGCGCCAGCAGAATAGCGCTTTTTGTTTGTGCGGCAAAAACTCATAAATGCGGCGTGAGGCCGGCCTCTGCTGTGTCAAACAAACTATTGTTGGTGAGAACTCTGTTTTCTGCTCGGCTTTTCTTTCTGCACGACAGCAGCTCGGTTCCGTGGAAAGTTCGGTTGCATCTAACAATGGGAAAGTGCACCACTTGCGTTTGTTTTACTTATTAATAAAAAAAGCAGTGAGCACGAAATGATCTGGCACAATTTACCAGCAGGATAGACAGAAGGCCTGTGTACTGTCACTGGAAGATACACTTGTTATCT
>JBBPCW010000147.1:7020458-7040973 GCA_037974425.1 Phenacogrammus interruptus
TGTCCGCAAGCTACGATGACTTTCACCTTGATATTTTAGCGTGGATTTACTCTCTTTCTCTCTGTCTGTCTCAGTCTTTCTCTCTCTCTGTCGACTCTCTCGCGCGCGCGCTTTCTCTGTGCCTCTCTCTCTCTCGTTTGTGACTTTTCTGGGTCGCGCCCGTTTTAAACCTGTTTCTCTCTCTCTGTTTCTCTCTCTCTGTCGGTCTCTCTCTCGCGCGCGTGCGCTTTCTCTGTGCCTCTCTCTCGTGCGCGTGCACTCTCTCTGTGCCTCTCTCTCTCTCTGTTTCTCTCTCTCTCTGTGCATCTCTCTCTCGTTCGTGACTTTTCCGGATCACACCCGTTTTAAACCTGTTTCTCTCTCTCTCTCTCTCTCTCTCTCTCCCTCTCTCTCTCTGTGTTTCTCTCTCTCTCTCTGTTTCTCTCTCTCTCTCTTTCAACATAGTTAATTTAGAGTTGGTTTCATTCCTACAAACGGTGCAAACTCTTCTAGATTATAGATAAAAGCTTCCCATTCCCCTGCCATTCCGTGATTGGCCGTGATTGGCAGATCACGATCTTGGTGATCGGTGATCGGCCCCAAAAATGCTGATCGGAGTATCTCTAATTTTAATAGTTTTTAAAAGTGTCAATATGACCGGTTTCTTGGCTGCGCCTCCAATGTGTGGCAGCCGGTCACAGCAGCTCTGCTCATTTCTAAGCTTAACTTAAATATAACACCCTGCACAACTGTCTCATGCTAGTTTTTATGTTTACTGAACTGTTAGTATAGTATTTTATTTTTATTTTATACTATTCTGTTTTATACTATTCTGTTCTATTGTTTTCTTACTTTTTGCTGCTCCTGACTTTGTTCTGTCCAAAAACAGACAAAGCAAATTTCCCACTTGTGGGACAAATAAAGGTTTATCTCACCTTATTTTGGATAATGAAAAATAACTGGTAGCATACTGTAACATACTGAAGGTGTCCTTTGAGTCCCTGAACCGGACATTGTAAATAATAAATCACAGCACAGCGGTAAAACATGGTTGAGTTGCTCTGTACCTCCAGTAGAAGATTAGCTGTTTGGATTACCATGTTACATCAAAATAATGTGTGTTCACCTGGGGCATTTTCTTTTCATTTCCTGGGGCTAAAAGAAAACCTCTCTTGACGATGTCTTTTCATCTGCATTTATTTTAGAGATTTTGTCAGCAAGCAGATCATTCTGTCTCTTATTTTTCATCCATAATGCATAAGATTTGTAAAGTGCTGTATATGCTTCGTATGTCTGTAGTGCTTGTATGTGCTATAATGTTTTACATTTTGTGCACAGATGTACTTTATGCCCCTGAATGATGATTGCATTTCTGCAGGTATGGGGCTTTATTGAAATTTGCCTCAAATTTTATGTTGTGCAAGAGGCCTGTCCATTTCAACATGCCACCAGTGGCTTTTAGCTCATTAAAACCTTGTTCGGATACGAGTACATCAGTGTCTTGTAATTAACTTGCTGGCGTGATATAAGGGAGAGTGGTGAGTTATAGCTACATAAGCTAAGACACCTCCTATGAGTCATCTGTGTAATCCATGCCTTTTCTCCCTGTGATATGTAAATAAGAAGCTGTCGGGTGAACATCACAGATGTGCCCACAGAGTACAGAGCCTTATCATGAATTCTGAAACTGGTGGGCGAAGATGCAGAGTTATTTCACAGTGATATAGAAACACATTAACTTGTAGAATATCTACAATATTTATTGTTGGACCACATAATATCAGTGCTCTTGCAAAAAGCTGTTTTTCTTTTATATTTTTTGACTTGTATGCTGCTGTTATTTGAATAAATTCATTGTTGAAAGGCACAATATGGCGCACTGTCATCCACTTGTGTGGATGTCCAGAATGTCAATCCTAAAGTCTGGCTGAAAGTTTGAAGCATAATTTTGTTGAACAACTCTCTTGTCTTTATTTTCTTCTATAGGGAAATGAAGCAAGTTATCCCCTGGAGATGTGCTCGCATTGTAAGTATTACAGCTCAGTGTTGCCGCTTCATTTTCCCCCATATAACTCATGAATGTCATTACATTATTATAGGCTGTTTTGAATGACGGACAGTCACTGCAGTGGGATCTGCACTGAACATTTAATAATGTGTAATTCTTATATAATATGTGGGGTGCTGAGTGTATGTAGATGAATTATTGATCTCTTTTAGCCATGGCCTATATTTAACACACAGTAGTGTGAGCTATTTTTACATGTAGGCTTATGTCACTCATTTCAAAGGGGAGCTGTTCAGTAGCTAAAACCTGTTTGTATTTGCAATAATACACTTTATTCTGTACTTTTCATCTTCATTCCTCTGGAAACAATTTGAATTGCTGAAAATCTGTAGTGTGAACATAGAGCTAGTGGTAGAAACCAGGAAAGGTTCCACACAGTGTCTGGGCTAAAAATTCCCTCCTCTTATGTGAAGGTCATTTCCAGTGTTGCAGATGGAGCCTTGCTTATTTTTAGTCCTGATATCCCAGTTTAATTGGTTTCTTGCCCCTTGGTCTCCTGACATCATGGACATGCATAGGACAAGCACATTAGAGTTGGGAGATGGGGGGTGGAGGGGCAGGTGTGTGCTAATGAGAACATTTTTAAATGGTATGAGCATGCAGTGTTTTTAAAGAGCCCATATAATAGACAAACGCTCCCTACTCCCCCACATATGTATGTACATATATGTATATATTTAGATTTGGTTGCGTGTGTCAGTCAGCTGTAAAATTAAAATCACTCATGTACTGTGTAGGGATGGGAACCGAAATTAGGTTCCAAATAAGAACCAATTCGAAAAAATACACAGTACCGGGTGCCCACTCGTAGCACTGTGCGGTATAAGTGGTATAAACAGTATGAGATTTTGATTTTACCAGCCTACCGCAGAAATAACCGCTCCTTGTGAAAATGACTACTTTAAGCACGATGCATTAGTTTTGGGCGAGAGCAGAGAGCGCACGGAGGAGGAGCTTGTTAAAAAGAGTGGTCAATGAACATTTATCACGTGACAAAAACAAGATGCAACACAAATGCTGGTCATGTGACAACCATAATAAAATATATATTATAATATTTTTGACGAATAAGAATGAGACTTAATGTGGTGTACAAAATAAAAACTATGCTAAAATGTCTCTTCATTTTCGTTGACTAAAATGAGACGTTATTTCCTGTATGAGGGTAGAAAAATAGAATTGTGCAGCTCGCACAAGACGCTTCCTGACCACTGCTGCAGTATGTTTAGGCATTTAGTCATGCAGCCTGCCAGCATACATCTACGCAAGCTGTGGCCAGCAGACACAGCAAGTATCCAGTGGACTTTGGACCCAGAGCCCATCGTACAGCGCCAGTCGCTGAATCAGAATCGTGTTTATTAGCCTAGTATGTGAGCGATACATACAAGGAATTTGATTCCGGTCGAGGGTGTCTCTCAATCACAACAGTATAAAACAACAACAGTATTTAAAAATGTGTGTACATGTGCCTACACCACACCCATATGTCTCTTACAGAGCATGCTTGGTTAGAATTGACAAAAAATCAAACAATACCCATTAGGGCTGCACGATATTAGGGTATGCTGCACGATAACATGCGATGATGTTGAGTTTTGCAATGGCGATATCACATGCGCATAAGTAAGTAAAAACTTAGCCTTTATAGTGTTAATGTTTTTCTGCTATGGATTTGCTGGTAACATAGACTCCAGTCACTGATTAGTCTATGCAGAAAAAAAAAATGAAATGCAATACTTCCATTCCAACATTTTTTTTTTTTTAAGAATTTACTTAAACGGGGCATTTTATTGCCTCCCATAAAACATTTGACCCATTGAACATTGTTAAAAAACTGAAAATATTTTTTAAATAATTTAAAATCTTAAATAAATGTAAACATAATTTAAATCATAGTAAGTACAGAAAAAATAGCAAAACGAACAACCTATAACAGCAGCACAGAAGATGAAGAAACTGGCCAGTGATTTTTTTTGCCATTTTCTCTGTGGCACTGAGTGAAGACCTTTGGGGGGAAAAAACATTTATTACAGTTCAGTCAGTCTTTTGCGATATGTATATTGTGCATGTCGATATCGCGATGGCAGTAAATTTGCGATATATTGTGCAGCCCTAATACACATCCCTAGTACTGACAACACATCTAAGTTGGATGATGGGAAGAGGTTGACAGCGATGTTAAGTAGGAGGTATGTATCGAAATTACATCGACATAAATGCCAGAATCCAAAGATTACCCGCAGAACCCTGCCTCTTCCAACTTGCCTACTTCCTATGGTGCATCCCCATGTAAGTGACATACATGCATCCAACATGATGTAAAAGAAAAAGTGATCAGGCCAGTCCACCTTTTACCATTGCTTCATGGTCCATTTCTGATGCTCATGTGTTCATTGTAGGCCCTTACAATGTTGGACGTGGGTCAGTATGGGTACTCTAACTGGTCTATGGCTACACACAATCATATACGACAAGCTGTGATGCACTATGTGTTCTGACACATTTCAACTGTGGCAAGCATGAACCTTTTCAGACTTCATCTGTGCTGCAGTGGTTGTTCTGTGGAATTGGGCCTGATGACTAGCCTTTGCTCCCCAGACACATCAGTGATATTTGGGCACCCATGACCCTATCACAGATGCACCTTTTTTGAACCACTTTCAGGACCCCTGCAAACTGGACACCCCACAAGACCTGGCATTTTAGAGATGCCCTGACCCAGTTGTCTTGCCATCACAGTTTGGCTTTTGTCAGAGTCACTCAGACCACAAATGAATGAATGACTGAACATATTCGGCACACTTTATCATCTTGCCGCTTAACTGACATGAAATTGAAACAGCGTCTACCGTTTAAACAGCTTGAAGTAAAACAACCCTTTTTACCTTAAGAGTGAAGATGATACAAAACCTGACCATGCATTATGATTAGGTTTATTTATTAGAATTTATTTATTTTTTTGTCTTTTGGTATGGTAATGCTTTTAGGAAGATGGGGGATAAACAGGTGGGTAAACCCGACCTACAGTAAACCTTGTGACTTTATTAGTGTGATATTTCAACGTCCCTTACACAGTCACACGCGCACCCACACACACTTCCTCAGCGCAGCTGCCCAGCCCATCAACATCACAGACAGCCACTCAGTCTCACATGCAGACCTGTCTGCATGAGAGGCTGCCAGCAAAAGATTGGTTTAATCCCCAGGAGTCCACTATACCCCAAATTTAGATGACCACAACAAATAACCCTTGTGTTCACATAGTTTGTGCTTTAATTGCACTTGCTGTAAACACTCTGACATGTTGAGTACATTGAGAAATATAACAGTTTACTAGAGGTTTATTAATACTGTATCGTGTGTATATATATATTTTTTGCTGCTACAAAATTTCAAGTAGACACTTAAAACATCTTTGTTGTCTTCCCCCTCTCTCCTAATGATACAATTTGCACTATGCATTGCTTGTCTTAGGGCCTCATCTTGTTACAGGTGGGGGTTTTTGCCCTGAAGTCTACTTGAAGCTTCTTGACTAAAATTGCTTTTAGTAGAGAAACTCCATTTGTGTATGACTTGTGACTGCTGCTAGCTCTTGCACCTTTTTGCTCACAGCAGTGACTTATCATGTGAAAGCATACATGCCAATAGCAGCCCTATCGAGGTACACAACACTGACTAAAACCATCCTAGGCAGTCTGTGGCTGCTTAAAATATCCTGCTTTGCTGGAGTCCCTTGTCACTAAGGGTTTCCCTGCAGGCTCTGAGGGTCAGGGCAACAAGGACGGGGCTTTCTCATGACCATGTGGTTAAAAATACAGGCATTCTAGCTGTTGCCTAGCCCACACTCTGCACTCATTAACGTAATGGTGTCTGCATTAGGCTCTTCAGACAGGATCATTTTAGTAATGGCTTTAATGATATTGGAAAGCTGTGACTTGTCAAGAGTGGCCCTTTTGTCCTATTATTGCCAGCCATTTGGGAGAACTGTGAGTTTTAATTTCCCTTGGATTTAAACACAGTAAAAGCTTGTGAGCATCGCTGAAATCTAGCATGTACCCCCCGACACACTTCATCATACAGTTTAATGTGCCGCATTATACTAATGGAATTGATGTGTTGACCATACACAGTTAGCAAGTCACCCAGAGCCATAATCAGTGGTTTTTACAGACTGTAATTATTGCTGTGCTACAACCTACAATTCCTTTATGCTGATTTCACCAGGAGCAGGAGCAGTTAATGCAACGAAGTGTTAATGCAGGATATTCCCCAGGGAAAGTGTTGCTGTATAATACAATGAAGCTTTCAAAACCCAGGTTGAAACTTGCTATTAGTTGTTCCTCTGAATAATACTCACACTAATTCTCCATTTTATTAGCTACATCCACTGCATGGGATAACTATATAGGTTTCCCAAGACGGCGTGTGGCACCTCTTGAGGTACCCTTGAGTACGGTACCGGCACTACCTCCTGCGTGCTGTGTTGCTGACTGCCTGCTGCTTCACTAAATACAGTGAATTTCATGCTGTTCACACTGTTCTGTGGTGTGTTCACATATGACAGAATGGCCACTTTACACTTTAAATTTACTGACTGTAGCTCAACTATTCCTGCACAGTTTATTAGCCCCCTTCTACCATACTAATCAGAGTAAAGGAATGACCATAGGATGCTGTTGCTTGCTGCTATCATTTCTGTAGGAAGCACTGCTATATAATATAATTATGTGGTGCATGTTTATGGATTTAAAATAAATCTCAATTTAATGTTTGCATTTTCAACATTTGAATGCAAATTACTAACCTAATTAGTGTAGATCTCAAGCCTTCATTGCCTGTAACAGTTATTTTTATGACGGTAGGCTAATTAGGGAGGGAAATAATGTTGAACTTACAGAGTGTAACATGAATTGTTTATTTTACATTTCCTTACACTGGCAGAACCATCATGATAGACAGAGAATGTTTTACAGGTTTAAGTTACAGGTTTCAATCACTGGCTTGTTAATCCATATTTAAAGTGTTGCAGCACAGTTCAATTTAAAATAAAATCCCTAATCAACTGTAAACAGACCGCATGCACTGCCTGCGTCACCTGCATGAACAAATCACTCAGTGAACTACACTCTCCTGAAACATTTTCCTTTGAGGGATACACTTTCATGGCGACAGTTGTTCTCTGTTGTTTTACCAGAACAAGTTTCCAGATAAACAAACTTAAAATGTTAAGCTGGCAGTAATGAGAAGAGAGTGAGGCTCACCAGCTGTGTTGTGTTCAAGTGAAATTTTTATTTTTTAACTCTGCTAAATTGCCACCGCAACAACTCACAAACAGCAGGACAACACATGTAACAAGTAGTGTATAAAACCCGCAGTTGGAGAAAATGCGTGACTCATTGCGACGATTTCAGTGTGAATCCTTCACAGTTCAGTAGCATACCATAGGACAGGGCACTTAAAACATCATGATTTATAAACAAGTTTATTTTTACAAACATGTCAAAGCAACACAGCCACAACACTCTCATCTCCTGGTCCCGGATGTAAGCATGAACTGAAACCTGAACTGTTCAGCCGTGTATCAGTTCAAACAAAGCTGCTTGCCACTACAGGGTAGTCATGTTTTATCTAGTTTGTTATAGAAAAACAAGTTCCCCTCAGAGTCCAGAGTATTATAGCAGCTGTAAAATGGGACAAACTTCATATGGAAGTCTGTGTATCTGAATGCAGTGTTATTAAAGTCCCTGTTGGTGTAAGGGTCAGGCGTCTCAAAATAAAAAACACACGCCATACACAAACATTTGTTAAGGTATGAATGTGTGGTAAAAAAAACCCCACATATATAAAAAAAAAAATAGTACTGTTTTCTGTTTATTGCTATACCCATATGCTGCAGCAGGATCAGTTTCAGGCTGAGGTAACATGGGTAGCTGTCTAGGGTGCCATTCCACTGACCAGCAATTGAAGCTGAATTAATGCGCAGCTCTTCATACAGGCACGCTAAGCCTGAGCGTGCTCATCACATGCACCACTGCCGTACTGATTGCCGCCCCCACCCTTCAACAGCACATTCTTACACAGTGCAAGTAGTTTTCAAAGTAGCGAAAAAAAAGGCATTGACAATCAGCTCCTCTGACTCACCTACACATCAATAGCTAAGAAAAAAGGTAGGAGCAGTAGTACAGTGGTGCGGGGGCATAGTTTACCTCTGAGAGGATGCATTTAATGTAGATTCTACTGCAGTGGTTCCCAACCTGGGGTCCACGTCCCCTTAAGTAAGTGTGTGTGTGTGTGTGTGTGTGTGTGTGTGTGTGTGTGTGTGTTTACAAAAACCTACAACCGCTATTTATTTTTTGCAAATAAAAGTTTGTAATTAATCACTTGATTCCTTTTGTGCATCTATGTGGGTTGGGGATGGGGGTATCTGGCTTGTCTTGAACACAGGCAAGGAAAAAAGGTTGGTAACCACTGTTCTACTGCATATCTACAGATAGTGATGTTCATGCTTCATTTTGATTTGACTGTGACCACATAAAGCAGTGAGCTTATATTTATCCAAACATGATTCATAATCAATGCATGGATTTGTGTTCGACTGTCCCACTCTGCTAAAACTCAATAATATAAAATACTAGTAGTAACATACTTGGTTTTATGGTATCATATAGGCTTGGGCCATATTGTATAGCAATTTATTTTTATTTAGTTATTTATCACAATTAATATAGGCTATATCTTAATTTAAAGAGCATAGGGGGGAATGTATGTGGGGATGCCGGGACACATTGGGCTCAAGTCCAAGAGGCTTCCACTCTGTCCAAACGGTTAATCTAAGGATTAATAGATCTTTTGTAGATCTGAAGAGAGTTCAGGAATGACTGTGCAAAGGATTATGAGGCAGTTTGAAGAAGCTTATGGTCTGTAACAGAGATATATTAGTCCAGAACTTGTCTAGAGTAGAGAGTGCAGGGAGCAGCATGGCTTGGAGGTATAGTGTGAGAGATAAGTCCCTGCCTTTGGGAAGAAGCCCCAGACTACAGAATGTAGATCATTTATTATTGGGTTAAATGAACACATGTGATGGACTGTTGTCTTACAAACTGTTTTTTTTTCTTCTTCTTCTTTTCACTCTCTGCCCTTTCTTCTCTGTAGTCGATGCCGATGAGATTAAGAGGTTAGGAAAGAGATTTAAGAAACTTGACCTAGATAACTCCGGATCCCTAAGTGTCGAGGAGTTCATGTCCTTGCCTGAGCTGCAGCAGAATCCGCTGGTGCAGAGGGTTATTGATATATTTGATACAGATGGCAATGGCGAAGTGGACTTTAAAGGTGAGGCACATCTTGTTGACTTCACTAATACATTTAATAAATAATGCACAAACGACGTTGGTCATGCAGTGCATAGATATCTGCCTGATGTCAGAATGCTTTGAATAAAACCAGAGATTAGCTTTAGACATTCTACTGGTAAATAAATTAAGCTAGCTTATTGTTCAAATCAGTCTACATGTGGTAACACATCACATGACCTAATTTTGCTTTAGTTATGTTGCACTACAAACCATTCTGTTATATTTCAACCTAGATTTCTTATTTTAAAAATGTATTTCTTCCAGTCAAGCATTTTCTGGTGGTATTAGCTTGATATTTAATAGGGATGCACCGAAATATTCAGCCGCCAAGAATTATTTTTTTATGCGACCGTAACAGTGATGATGCAGTCAACCAACGTAACCTGTACACACCACATTGGATTAGAGTCGACATGTCTTCCGTGTTACACAAAAGATAATGAATACACCATTTTTTTATAGGCCTACAGAGAATGTTGTTATATCTTTCAACAGTTTTAAAGCATTTGTTCTGAATTTTCATACTTTTGTAACAGATTTATTCTTTGAACCATGAATATTAATTTATGCAAGTGCTGTGCTTGACTTCAGTGAAGTAAGTACACACAGTCCAAGCCATAATAATTTCTTTCGATGTTTCGGTTTTCGGCCAAGTGTTTCCTCATTTTCGGTTTTGGGCAAAAAAAAAACTCATTTCGGTGCATCCCTAAAATTTAAGATTCAGAATTACCCCAGCTATGGTAAAGTCTTTACAAATGAATGCTGGAACAAATTCTAACATTTTCATATTCTCTACAAGTTTTTTTCATGTTTAACCATACTTTGCTCTCATCAGAGTTTATCGAAGGTGTTTCTCAGTTCAGCGTAAAGGGAGATAAGGAACAGAAGCTTCGATGTGAGTCCAAAACCAGTACTTTCCCTGTATGCTGAAACCCAGTGGCACACTCTGCTTGAATCTAAACATATTTCTGAATATCTCCAGTTGCTTTCAGGATCTATGATATGGACAAGGATGGATATATTTCCAATGGGGAACTGTTCCAGGTATTGAAGATGATGGTGGGGAACAACTTGAAGGACACACAGCTGCAGCAGATCGTAGATAAGACCATCATCAATGCAGACAAAGATGGTGATGGGAGAATATCATTCGAAGAGTTCTGTGCAGTAAGTGTCTCTGGCACAAATTATGTAATCAGATCACATAAGGGGATGCCCAGTCAGTTTTCTTTTTACTTTGTATTGAATAAACAGATGTCAGAAATGACGCGCACAACTTTTAATACTGGTTTAATAATTCTGTCTTATTGAAACATACCTCAAGCTAATTGTTATTTGACTTTTTTTTTTATTAGGAAGTCACACTGATCTGTAAAAATAAATCACATTTAATACGTTATATAATACAGAAACAAGCTCACAAAACATGCTCTGAGTGCCTCTGTCTCTGAGTGTCTTCCTCGTTTCAACCGGTTAGTGGCGAGAAAGCAGACACACCCATCACATTAAAACGTTGATTTACAATTTTTGGTGCCAAATAATTCCTGTGGCTGAATAATTCCTACGCCCATCAGCCCCAAAGCCTGACTTGACTTTTTCGGTTCACGCACGTTTTAAACCTGTCTACTAAACGCCGTTAACGCCAAGATTCCTATGACATTAACGGCGTTAAAAAAATTAATCTATGTCCACCTCTAATGTACATATATGTATGTGTGTGTGTGTGTGTGTGTGTGTGTGCAGGGAAGAAAACCCCAATAGCCCATGCAGATACAATGCTTTTTTTGTTTATCCTCTTTCCTTTTGCGCTAGTTTTCCTTTTTCCATTTCTTCCTGAAAACTGGGCCTGTGACCAGCGCTCAAAGTCATGTATTATCAACAAATATTGAAGTTGAAATAGTTACATTTTCCATCATACTGTTTTATAGCACAAAGTGTTGCCACGAATGTAACAAGGATCGCTACCATCCAAGATAAATTACTAGAGGTGGGAGAAAAAACTACATGGATTGTGATATTTTTGGCACAGTATCAATACAGTGATGTGAAGTACCTTTATTTAATTAAAATGCTTTTATTTTGGCACATACTAATAACACTGTTTATGAAGTCCACACTGAGTTGTAATGGATTCTAATGATGTATAGGAGAAATAAGTCGCAGTGTATCCAGAAATGAGTCGCAATACTTGCTGAATTGTAAAATGTAAAAAATCTCTGAACCTCTGAGCCAAATTCCAACCCTACAAATTGTCATGCTTTTTTGTTCCTGCTGAATCATGTTAAAGATGTAAATCCGAAGCATACAAACTACTGTAAATGGCAGCTGTCATTATTTTCAGAATGTAAAAAAAAATGTACCCCTAAATATTGGGATGGCCATTGAAATTCAGTGGAACTTTGTGCAGCATTCTGAGGATCTGCATAGTAACAGTTCATATGCTTTCTTTCAGGTCGTCGGTGGTCTCGACATACACAAAAAGATGGTAGTGGACGTGTGAGTGTCCTGCCAGCCCCCTACCCACCACAACACGCGCTTTCCTTTCCATCTCTGATGATCTGCTCAAGATATCCGGCAAATGCTCTTTATATTTCAACGGAAGTATTTATTCTGTGAAGCTACCTTTTTGCTAACACGAGCCTGGTGAAGCCAACGTGTAAGTGTTATTGAACTTGAGTCCTCTCAATAACCTGGTGTAGCACTTTACTGACTGAAAAATGGCTAAGAGCATCTGTTTCTGGAGAAGGGAAGACGGGTTGGCTTATTCATTTTTTTTGTTTGTTTTGTAATTCTTTTTTTGAAATATTTATTGTCTGTTTTTTTCTACATAAGTATATAGATGGCTTTCAAAGGAGGGAAATAATATTCAAAATCTCAGTTCAGAACAGAAATCGGTTATGATGTGCCAAGCAGAACACAGAATTGACAAACCAGACAGAAATACTGCCTGCCATCGTTATTAAGGGAAACTAGTTTGATTTGCATACAGTTTTTATTCAAGTGAACTTTTATTTTTTCCATTTTACACTTTGTGATATGAGAATTGTCATTCGTGCATTTAATCATGTTCCACGATAGCATTTTATATTGTGATAGAATGTTTATTTATAAATGTTTATATTATTGCAGAGTAACTTATGTTTAACTCAGTGAGACAGTCCAGTCGTAACAGAGGCCAAGAAAACAACTGTATTCATGGTTTACTTTAACATCAGCTTCTTTAAGGCAACTCTAATCTTTTGGAAAATCAATGCTTATTAGGTGCATTTCCGTGCTTCCATCCGTGAGCATGTTCTGAAGCACCAGAATGATCCATTGGATCAACTTGGATGGTTAAACTGCTGGCAGCAATGTTCTTGTTTAAAAACTAATACCGTACCGTAACTACAGAATGCCCTCATCTGGAAGAACTGTGTACTGTAATTTCAATATGACACACCCAACTGCTGCAACCCTGTAACCCTACTCATAGTGCAAGATTTTGGCATGGAAACAGTTAGGCTGAATACAGGGTTTTTCCTTCTTTACCCTGTCTGTGCATCTTCTCAGTCTTACTTTAATCACAACTCTTGTGTCATGGAACCCTTGGAGCTTCTCCAGTGCTTGCATGCAAATTTTCCTTTCTGCATGTTTTCCGATTTACAGAACTCTACTACTGTTTACAATTAGGTTGTGATGTTAATATCAAATATCTGAGAATCATGGATGCTGCCTAAGTTTAGTTAACCTGAATATAATTGGTAATATTTCCTTTTCCTTCGATTTAATTAAGAGTGAACTGACATGAGATTTGTTCAGTCAAACAAAATACCTTAAGGGTTGTAGAGTTTTTTTTTATTATTATTATTCAAAGATTCATACTTTATATGGAAATGGTTCATTTTTCCTCCAACTCCACTTTGATGAAATGGGTATTTCACTCATGAGTTGTCATCTGACATCACCGCATTTCAGGTGAGGGATGTCCACTCTGCATGCTGCATTATATTGCCTACTGTGGGAATACATTGACTTGATACTGTAAGAAAATAAATAAATCTTTAAAAACATTGACTTTTTTTACTGAATCCACCACTTGCCTCATTTCCAGCAATATGTTATTTATTTTCAGTGATATTCATAGCATTTAGTGATCCATCAGTCATCTTCTGATGACTGGACAGTTCCCGTCAATCTATATTTCAGGCCAACGTTCCTGCAAGTCTATACTTTGCCACATTTCTCTCTCAGTCAATGAGGTCTGTGGCAGGTTACGAATTAGAAAGCTTCATCCAGGTTTAGAATCTCTCTGCCGCACGACTAGCAACCGTCCGAATGTTCCCATACACCTTTGATGGTGGGCTCCCTGTAGGGGTAAAAGGAAACATCAGTCCAGTCCCTGCTGTTTATGACGCACATAAAATGTCTACCGGCCTCAGACTTTACTTACCTAAGATGAGGTTGCATATAGCTGTCCGTGCCATTTTTATATTCTGAAAAGACCCCAATATGTGAACCTTTCTGTAAAATATAAAAATACATTCAGTCACATTGTGCTATGCAAGGAATATCATTAAAGTGCTAGAGTACCTCTGGCTATTACATTTATACAGTGGCCACAAGGCACTTAATTTCCTTGATACAATAAAATAATGTTTCAGCCTGACCTTCATGAGAAAAGCTGTCTGATGAATGCCACACACGATGAAATGTAGGATTTACAAGAATTACGTAAAAATTATTTTGTCTCTGCAAGGTAGCACCTTAGTTCAAATTGAACTGGTACTTTTCTCTCATTATACTGGCATTACATTGTTAAAACAAAAGCACATGTAAGACCTAAGGTCAACTAATAAAACACATAGATAATGACTGGACTCACGTGTCTGCAAGGACAATCCTCGTTTTAGTGACATTTTCGATGGTAAATTTAGTTTTTCCTCCTTTGCCTGCTATTCTACCAACAGCTCTGGACAAGTGATCTCCTTTGAGAGGCTTAACTGTGCCAAAATAATAGCATATTTATTAGAATATGTAATATAAGGCATTATAATATATAAGGCATTTTACAATGGAAAAAGGTCAAATAAATAGATATAAACTTACCATCTGTGACATCAAATGTTTCCAGAAACAGTTCATCCAATCTGATGAGCGCAAGGGCATCCTATCAAGTGATTCATAAAATTCGAGTTTATAAAGAGCTACCTTTTTCCACACAGCTAACAGTATAGAATACAGATGTACTCTAAATACCTACCTCGACCTGAAATCCCAGAACAAATGCCTTTACAAAATCAGCTGCTTTTGTGAGGGCTCCGATATCTTGTGTTTCCTTGCATGTCTTTCAAAACAAAATACACAGTAAATGAGTTTCAAGAGGACAAACAGTCAGAGTAGAAACACTCAAAATATAAATGGTATGTTCTTACTTTAATCTCAACATTTCTTGTTTTGAGGTTAAATCGGACTTGAAGTTGCAGGTTCTCAACAATGGGAGTGAATATTTTGAGCCAGTTTTCCTTCAGTGGTGTGTAGCGGTGGGTTGGAACAGGGATTTTCCTCATTTCATCTGCACCTCCCTGGAAAATCAAACCGAAACAGTAAAGGGCTTCCTGTTAAAGCTACAAATATATATTAATATTAGAAACACTGTAGTCTGCATAAGAAATAACTAAAGCTAAATTCAATGCATGCAATCTTCTTAACTATTACACCAGAATATCTTCTGGTGTTGTGTTACACAGACTAGGAGACCAGCTTTGGTTATAAGGCTGTAATAGCTCATAAAGCATGAAGTCAGTGGTGGCTTGTCATGCATTAATCACTAAATTTAGTAGATGAATTAGAGAAGGGAAATCAAGCTGTGCTGGACTCCAGCACTGGAGGCCTTGATCTGCATATCCCTAGTCTTCCCTTGCTTACAACCCAACAGTACTGTGTAATGTTGGACATGCCACCTTTTGTTCAAATGTAAATTAAAGCTAAGAAATATTTTTCTTCACAATGATGCCTCTGCCATCAGTTTCCAATCACGAAGAAACTTGCTGGTTGAATAAAAGTAACCAAGTAAAAATTTGCCAGGGGTATGAATGTGTGTGGCTTGACTGAACACATACATATATTCTCTTTCAGTGATGAGTGCTAGTAATATAGCGTATACTATACAGTTATAACAGATGTAATGCTTTTTGAATAAGTCTGGAGAGTTGCAATGGTTGCAATGGTCTTTATAATCCTCGTGCAGAGCCCTTTCCCAGCTGATGCTGTAACTTGCGGAAGCGTTTTACGTTCAGAATCACTCCCTTCAAAATGAAACAATAACACTTGAGTGCCCCAGGTGGACAACATTCAGACTAACCTCTCATTTTAGAAGTTGTTAAAAAAGCCCCTTCACTACATGAAGTAAATGGAGCAAGTAAAACAGTTTTGTTGCTGTGACCACTGTCAAAAAGCACCTCCTATATGGGGCAGCTGGTGGAGTTGCCCCATAGTCGTGGGTTCGAATCCTAGGACTGCTAGTGGCACCACTGAGGTACTCTTGAGCAAGGTACCACCCCCACACACTGCTCTGGGCACCATCGTTGGCAGCCCACTGCTTCACTTGGTGATTGTTCAATGCACAGAAAGAATTTCACACTGTGTGGTGTGGTGACGTGTGATTATAAGGGACCACTGTACAATATATACTGCCTGTACTGTATAGTTTTGCATTCTCTTCGCATCCGATTCAGCTCAGGAAGGTTTGGCTTGTATAACTTATAGGTAGAACTATCATTTCAGTGGTGATCAGTATCATTATCAGGTCAATTTCAACAGAAGATAGAGAACAAATTTAGCCTGAAAATTTTCTGATGCAACATGTGCAATTACTACTGGGCAAAATGTGCAAATTTTTTGGTGCATTTCTACTGTTATTGACGATACCTGTGTGTGTGTGTGTGTGTGTGTGTGTGTGTGTGTGTGTGTGTGTGTGTGTGTGTGTCTACAGTGTTCTTCTATTTACTTATATATCCACTCTGTGTATACAGTGTAAATATACTCATTGTGTACCTACATACAACTTACCTAGTCTACATTTAGACATACAGTTTACATATACGTATATGTATTTATTTTACAACACAGATGTCCACATTATATTTCTAGATTGTATCGTGAACATTTTATACTGTACTGTTCATAGTCATATTCTATTCGATTAATTTTTGTTACTTTTAACTACTGTCCTCTTTCTGCCGTGACAAAGCTAATTTCCCCACTTGTGGGACTAATAAAGGTTTATCTGATCTTAACTACCAGCTGTGTATTTCTTCCTTTGCTGCAGTAGGATGGTGTAGTGTTTTCATTCAGAACAGCTGATTTTAAAGAAGACAATCACTCAATTGATCAGTGCGACTATGCATGTGACAAATAAAGAATCTTGTCAAATTCCCAAATAAAAAAATTATACAGAGTTATACAGGGGAGTCAGGTGAGTTTCGCGCATGCGTGGAAAAACACGTGGCGCTCTTTAAAGTGAACCTCGTGTTTAGACACGAATATTATAAGAGATTTCATGTTTACGGTGAATCGGGTTTAACACGTGAGCGTTTATAGAGCTTTACCGTGAGTCTGTCGCCTGATATCGGTGGAAACTGCGGTCTCTTGGGGGCCACCGTGTCTTCACTGTCCATTTCTGCCTCACCCGCCGTACGCTTGCGTTTCTGACGTTTCTTCGATTTTACTTCCTCAAAACTGTCCGCGTTTCCTTCACAGTCCATCGTGTTGGTCACTCCAGGCGCTGGGTTATCAGGGGTCTCCATCGTGTAGTGTGTTAGAAAGTCGATTAGTCAGAAAATAAATAAAGAGCCCTTTAGAGGAGCGTTATGGTAAACATGTGGTGTGCCCTGTTTCATTCAGAGGACGCAGTCCTGCCTGATCAGAGCCTGAGAACGAATAAACAGTGGCATCAAAGCAAAATGGAAAAATATATGCATATGATCGACAGGATTTTTATGAAGACTATATGTGGATTAGTCTGATATTATCTGAGATACGTCTCAGATTAATAGTTGTGGTCGATTGATCAGGCAAAAGTGTGAACAGCTCTCCGTTCTCAGAGGGTCCTCAGTCAGAGTGTCAGGAGTGAAGTTTGGAGCTGGTTTCAGAGTGGTTCTCTGTTCTTGTGTTGCTTGTGTCCAGTTTTTTAATTTCACCAACATGTCAGGGCCTCTGGAAAAGCCACAGATTATCGCCCACATCCAGAAGAGTCTGAACTATACTGTGTTCGACAGTAAATGGGTTCCCTGCAGCGCCAAGTTTGTGTGTATGGGAAACTTCGCCAGAGGAACCGGGGTGATGCAGATTTACGAGGTGCAGAAAGGAGAGGTCCACCTAGTCAAAGAGGTGAGGTCTGCATATTTTTGGGGTTCATTTTCTAAACTTGTGGGGTTCTGTTTAGCCCCTCGTTTTAACCAGCCTCAGAGCTGCTTTCTAGAAAACTCTTCGTGCCTCGTTGTCATAGCAACAAGAAGCCTCAACGAGTGTGGAGAGAATGCGAAACGACCCCCCACCATCACAAGACACTTCTGCACTCCACACACTGGATATTTCGCGACCTGACTTCAAGTTATTGTGAAAAGTTTAAAAAAGTATAAAGATACCGCTGTTTTCCAAGGTTTCATCCAGTCCATTTATTTCCAGTGAAGGGCAATGTTAATGCCTCAGCAAACCAAGACATTTTGGAAAAAGCCATGCTTTCTACTTTGTGGACATAGTGTTTGGGGAAGAACCTTTTCTATTCCAGCATGACTGAGCCCCAGTGCACAAAGCAAGGTCCTTAAAGACATGGTTACATGAGTTTGGTGTGAAAGAACTCGAGTAGCCCGCACAAAGCCCTGACCTCAACTCCATCCAACACCTTTGGAATGAATGAGGACGGACATTGTGAGCCAGGCCTTCTCGTCCAACATCAGAGATTGACCTCATAAATTATCTGCAGGATGAATGGGCACAATATTTCCACAGAAACTCCAAATCTCCCAAGAAATATGGAGGCTGTTCTAGCTGCAAAGGGGAGACCAACTCCGTATTGAAGTCTATGTATTTGAGTGCAATGCCATTAAACTCCCTGTTGGTGTGATGGTCAAGTGTCCCAATACTTTTGGGCATGTAGTGTACATTTCCACAGTGTAATAAGTGTGCGGGCATGCTGATTGAATGGTTTGAGTTAGAATGACAAGAATTAAAAAAGCAAACATGGAATGGTGCAGCAACCAAAAACACATAAAAAAAATTAGATCAAATGCTTATACAGACTGCAAAAAGAAGAGTGGAACAATATATTTCAGGACTAGACAGCATACAGTGCAGATGGACTGGATTAGTAACAGTACTATTGAGACTGAACACAGATGTATGACAGATACTGTATTCTAGCAGCAGAGTCATTAGGTGTGAGGTATAATTGTGCAGAAATAGTCATAAGTAGCGGCAACAGAATAGAGAATGCAGTATAGAATACATATACAGTAGCAGTCGGGGTGTAATTTCCATTGATAGTGTCTGGGAAATGCTGTTATGTGTTTGTGTACTACTTTCTATGTTTCAGATAGAGAAAACCAAGCCAATAAAATGTGGAACTTTTGGAGCTACATCACTCCAGCAGAGGCATTTAGCCACAGGCGACTTTGATGGCAATCTTCACGTGTGGTATGATTCAATGCTTTTTCTTCAATCTAGAGACTTTCACCAGCTATCTGGGTTTCACCATCCAAGTCATCACAACTTATGTGTGAACTTTTGCTCTAGGAATCTAGAAGCACCAGAATTTCCTGTGTACTCTGTAAAAGCTCATAAGGAAATAGTAAACAGCATCGATGGAGTTGGGGGATTAGGTATTGGAGACGGTGCTCCAGAAATCGTTACAGGAAGCCGAGATGGTATGTGTTCTATCACCAGCTATACTTTTTCTACAAGTGGACATGTGTAATTATTATATGAGGGCTGCAATTTATGTGTTTGGACTTAATTAATAGGGACAGTTAAGGTGTGGGATCCAAGGCAAAAAGACACACCTGTGGCAAACATGGAGCCAGTTGAAGGGGAAACAAAGAGAGACTGCTGGACCGTTGCCTTTGGTGTGTATTTACAGTATATCCAATTAATGCAAACCCCACTTTACACATTTGTTTTACTTATTGGCTGTTTCTTTATTTATTTTTGTTACAAGGTCATGCATTCAATGACCAGGACCGCTGTGTATGTGCTGGTTATGACAACGGAGACATTAAATTATTTGACCTCCGAAACATGTCTCTGCGATGGGAGAAAAACATAAAAAATGGCGTAAGTGGGAGACTTAAACAGATTTTTTCTCCTATAATATATATTTGAGCAAATGTGTTTTATAAATCAAAAAACACTCTTTGATCATAAAACAATACTAATCTTTTAGAAGGTTGTAAAATTAAAAAACTCTGAAACGGTGGCTATCTCTTGACATTCTGAATTAAAACCATTTTTTGTTCACCATTGATAGGTGTGCAGTGTTGAATTTGACAGGAAGGATATCAACATGAACAAATTAGTGGCAACATCTTTAGAAGGCAAATTCCACGTCTTTGACCTGAGAACCCAACACCCGACCAAAGGCTTTGCATCTGTTTCTGAAAAGGTGCTTGAATTGGGAAATTAGTTGACTATAATGCTAAGTATAGTGTATGTGTTGATAGCTTGTACAATAAGTAAATACGGCAATGAAATACTGATTTATTTATTTTTTTTAAGTATTTTGCATGGTATTTTCAAATCAGTTAATAATACACTGCAGAACCACCTTGTCGCACTGGTTTACTTTTTGTATGTTGTTTTTTTTTCTTTTAGGCCCATAAATCTACGATATGGCAAGTGAGACATTTGCCTCAAAATCGAGACATCTTCATGACAGCAGGTGGAGCAGGCAGCCTTCATTTATGGAAATAGTAAGTCAGTCAATCTGAAAATCTTTGGTTTTGTATGAGTATTGCTCTATATAGGGGTGAATTATATAGTTCGATCTTGAAAGGTAAAAATTAGATGTGGGCATAGATTATTTTTTTAATCTAGATTAATCTCATTGTAATCTTGGAATTAATCTAGATTAAAATGGCTCATT
>JBBPCW010000147.1:7041073-7051843 GCA_037974425.1 Phenacogrammus interruptus
TACGTATATTTATCTGCCACTCCTTAAAGGCCGGGTCGTGAAAATAGTTTCTGATATTAAACCGGTCCGTGACGAAACCACTGCACTAGGCAATGCTCTGGTGGGAAATCATAGGACCTGACATTAATGCAGACATTAATTTGAGGTGTACTACCAACAATAACATTGTTGTAGACTGAGTATCTCCTTCATGGTAATGGTACGCATTAACACCTCTTTCAGCAGAAAGCTCCTGCCACACTGAAAACATTGTTTGGGAATTGTATTCAAGGCGTTGCTTTGCCCGCTAAATTCTCAAGATCTCAGTCTGATCATTCCTCTGTGGGATGTTCTGGACAAACTAGTTGGATCCATGGACACCACACTTCGCAGCTTACAGGACTTCTGCTGCTAATGTACTGGTGCCAGGCACCACAGGACACCTTTAGAGGTCTAGTGCAGCCCATGCATTGTTAGGTCGGAGTTTGTTGGCAACATCAGGGGGGCCTAAGGTGAGTGGTTTTAAAGTGTAATTCAGCAATTAGTATTGTGCAAACTACATAACTAAATGATCACACATCTTCCTCAAACTGCATCACGTTGAATAGACTTATTTATGTGGTTGACACTATAGGACCATAAAAATGGACAATGTACAGACAATACATAAACATGGCTGTCACCACTGCTGGGTTTATTTTGGGTGCACACTTCTATTCACAAGGCTCAGTGTTCGCAAAGTATTATACTCCCTTAGCTCTTCATGTCACTTCTGACACAACGTTTAGGGTGGCTGGTAGCTTAGTGGTTAGGGCATTTCCATTATGTTCAGAAGGTTGTGGGTTCAAATCCCAGGACTGCTAGTGGTACCTCTGAGGTACCCTTGAGCAAGGTACCGTCCCCACATACTCCTCGGCTGCCGTTGGTGGCAGCCCACGGTGTCACTTTGGTGAATGGGTTAAATGCAGAGAAAGAATTTCACATTGCTCACGCTGTGGTGTGTTCATGCATTATGCATATAAATAGGTTCTTAAGGTCATGGTTAGAGTTTTGTGGTCACCAATTTTTCAATAGGAATGCATTTAGAATCGGACTGACTAGCCTGAGTGAGCCTGAATGAACTAGCCAAGTGAACTGTAAAGTAAACCATTTTTTGAGAAGTCAGAGTGGAGATAACAGCTAGCTAACTCACAAGTCATAATAGTTTGAGCAGTTTACTGCGTTTAGTTTAGTTTGAAATATAAAGCAGAACATGAATTTGAGAAGGCTCTGTAGAGGAAACATGACGTTGGCCTGAAACATTGGGCTATGTTATTTCCCTACAAAAGTTCATATAGGGATGTTTCCAAAATACAATGAGGAAATGATTCTTATAAATTTGTGTAAAGTGGCCATTTGTTATATGTGAACACACCACAGCACGGCGCAGAACTTGTTTACTACCTTTATCCCATTGACTAAATGAAGTAGTGGGCAGCCAGCAATGCAACACCCAGGGTGTATGGGACAGTACCTTGCTCAAGGGTACCTCAGTGGTGCCACTGGCAACATGGGATTCAAACCCACAGCCTTCTGATGGCAGGGGCAACTCCCCAGCCAACAGACCACCAGCTGCCCCCCTTTTTTTTTAAAAGGGTAAGGAGCAGTAAGTGTCTGGGGAACATGGTTCACTGATTACACTGATATACAAATGATATACAAACTTTTTATATACAAAGTATTGCTTTAACTTTTATTCTTTTTTGCTTATTTCACAATTCAATAATGTTTGTTGAGCAATTTATTTTAACAAAAGGTAGCAGACTTAAAATGAAATTAAACATTTCCATGATTTAAAAACAAAATTTTAAATGTTGTTTTTCACTATTTTTCTTGCCCTAAGTTTTTCACTAAGTTTCTTTTAATGACTCTGAAAGAACATTTGATGAGAATGTGCGTCAATGCAGGCCCCATGTTAACTGTGCTAGCATCCTGCTTTGCATGTGTACTATTTTGAGAGTTTAGCTGGTTGTGGGCTGCAGGTCGCCCACACAGCCGCCGGTTCTTCCCCCTCACCTCTGAAATATCACCTCTCCCTCACAACAAATATCCCCTCCCTTCTGAGACACACTTTCCTTCCAGCTGTGAGTCAGTGGCAAGCTCTCAGTCGCATGGGAAGGGGGGTGCTTACTTTTATTTTTTTTCCAAGTCCTGTCCCGTGGGCCGACTTTCAGAATCGAATTGTTAGAAAGAGCGACAAAAATTACCGACAAAATGCCAAAGAGAAGAGAAAAAAAAAATTCACAAAGGATATGTGTTGTAATTCGTGGTCACAAAACTTCCTGAGAAATGACACGAGGCCCCCCAGCTTCTGCTTCCTCTGTTTCTGTAATGGCGGTTTTCACAATGGCTTATAAAAAAAAAAAAGAACATTACAGTCATTGATTTTGAGGATTTTTTGGACATGTTACAGTAAAGACGGCAGGCAAATCTAAAGTGAAACAATTGCTTCAGTCATTTCCCTGTTCTTCATTTCAGCTGGCATTTTTTGGGGGCTTGACTGTAGATGACTTGGTGGCAGTTTTCACTACTGACTTGATGTCAAGCGGTATGACTAATACTAGCGTCAGCTGTTAAAGCCATTAGTAATGTTGTAGGATCCCAAACACTATGTGGCTTCTATCTATAAAAATGTGGTAGTTTATCCTAGCTACAATTACCAAGCATTTTATTAGCAACACAATTTTGGGACCTCGTACCTAGGTCATTATGAAAGTACACAAAGTGTATACAATTTCTATTTTATAGGTGGTAAGACAGCTGTGATGCTGGTACAAGTATATCAGATACAGCATTGTAATGCTAGGGTTATACACAGCATTGATAAGTCTATTTCAGTCTAACGACCAAAACCATCCAGCCAAGAGGGTTTTGTGGTCAGAATGGTTAGAAGATGTTCACTGATACACCAGCAGTTTGGCTCTACAAGACAGGGGTTTTCGAAGAGGCGTATCATCATCAAATACTTTCAGTATTTGAAAACAGACAGGAAGCGCATATAACTTTTCCTATTAAAAATAATTTATTTCGGAACAACATATAAATAATTTTTCCAACACAATACAGATAATGTTTGCTGTGAATAAATACCAAACAACTCCCCTTCCTCCCAAAAAAAACAAAAAAAGTTTTCATACAATACTCTATATGAAAGTTTGCACAAATTTGTATTTTGTCATCTAGTTGGAATGTCACTATGTCAGAAGTCAGAAGTACCTCAACTAATTCCAGAGCAGCTTATTAAGTATTGTGCAAATTTGTGATCATCTGAACTGAATTCAGATCCAGTAGTAGAAGAGCAGACACTTGAATTCCTACTCACGATCTGACTGCAAATTGTTCTTGAATGTGTCATTTGACTAAAGCACATGTCTGCGCATGGGCCCACATGGTCCTATTTCTCATATGTCACCACAAGTTATATGTGTTACCACAATATCAGACATCATTAATGGGAATGTATTACACAGATGTTCTTTTCTCGGCAAAGCCACAGTAGCCAACGACTTTTCCATGCTCATGTCTATTGTGAGCGTTGAAATCCATAGCCAAAGAGACACGTTTTTGCATACCAAATGTATGCAAAAGAGGCATTATGTGAATGTAGCAGAGTACAGACAAGGGAATACAACAACCCTTGCAGAAATAATAATTAAAAAAAAAGCAAACTGGGCATTCACAGCTCTAAGAGTGGGTGTGCACAACACACACAGGTGTGTTTACCTTTAAATCACTGATTTTTTTCTTTAAACACAGCATTGATCCTGACAGGGATTTCACTACACATATGGTTCCACCTTATTAAAACTTCGGTTACATTTTTTTCAGTGTGGCATTTCCCTTCGGTTTTATCTTGACTGCTTCTTGTCTGGTCACATGCTGTTGTTTAAGGAGGTGTGGTGGAAAACCAGTTTTATTGCACTTTGGAATTTCTTTCGTTTTACGTTACGCAAGGAAGTTAGAATCCAACAAGGTTCAGTGCTATAGCCAGTAACAAAAAAAAAAAAGAAAAAAGACACTGAACAAGGTCTAGCAAGGCAAAATCAGGTGAATAATCATTTCAAGAGCGAGCAGGACATGGAAAAGTAATCAATGAAGAAAAAGAAAAAAACAATCTCAAAAGGCAATAGGTCCGTACTGCCAGCAGACATCAAATGATGCAGCAGGAAATAAAAGTAGAGCACTGCTTTGCAAACTCTCATTGGCACTTAACCTACAGAATATGAAAAAACTACCAAATGTTGTCTTTCTGAGACCTCTGAAACCCTGTAGCTCTTCTTTCTGTATTTTCTACAGGCCCCACTGGCTTACTGCAGTCCACAGTGGTGATGTACATTGGCTCGGTCTTTATCATTCTTTAAGTAACTTTGGTCAAAATTTGCTGTGTCGAAGGCTCACAATCAGGAAAAAAAAAAAAAAAAATCAAGAATCCTTTGAAGTCACTTTCCTCAAATTTGTCAGCAATGTATAAATCGTTTACAATCTATTACCCTGTTCAATATAAATCACAGATAACACAGATGTGTGCAACTGGATGCCAGTGTATCATTAGTTTCGTTATGTCAACATCCCCAGACTCGTTCCTATACACATGATACAAAATGATAAAAACTTTGCTTTAGAGGTAATCACCAGTTCTACAGCACCGCACTGGCTGGGTCTTTAACCCCACCCAAGAACAGGTAGGCAGGTTAGCTGCAGAAATCCTTATTTCGAAGTATTTGCGTACCTCGACGTGCAAGGTTCTAGTCCCCTTGTATTTGGGCAGAAAAACGGCTCTGGTCAGCCTCGGTAGATCTGCTTGAAGTGGTCACACTCGTTGCAATACCCTTGCTTTTCCTGGTTGGCATAGTGGTCACATCCCTGTGTCCTGCAGCGCTGCTTGCTCTTCTCTTTGGGCGCCTGTGCACGCCGGCCCTCGCGCTGCCCGCGGCTCAGGCAGTCCGGGCACAGGTCAGTGCAGCCGGGCGACAGGTTCTTACAGCCACTGCGTCGACACTGAACCTGATTGAGCATCGCTGGTGGACGTGGTTTGGAGGCCCGCTAAAAGGGAGGAAAGAAACAAGAAAATAGATTCAAATGTGCTTTTTGCACAACACTAATCAGTGGCCGACAGCTTTTGATCTGAATTACGAAGTTTTTGGTTAAGTTATGCTAAGTCGAAAAGCAATAGTACAGAACAGGATGACTTACCATGACTAGGGGAGGGGAACTAGAACCTCTGCTAGCAGCTTGGTTAAATCTGGCACTTTGCTCAGTCACATAACACTTGTTGCAGTAGCCCTCCAGCATGGCCTTTCCCACGGCGCCGCAGCCCTGGCCCCGGCACCGGAGGTTCTGAAAGCCAGCCTCTGACGTATGTCTGGGCTGCACAACTGCGGGAGCTGCCTCTGCAGGAACAAGCAATCACAACGTTTACATCTAATTCCTAACAGCTGTAGGTTCTTTGTTACAGTTTCCAAAGGACCTTGCTATATACCACCACAGATCTCTCAGCTTCTGCTTTAAGAAGCATTAGGCTTCTGTTATGTTTCTGTTTTGGCTAAGGGAGTTGCGGTCGCTATGTTTACTGTAACAGTAATTGAATTCATTTCACAAAAAAGTGGTGCAAAATGTCAGTCAATGTTTAGGATTCATTTTAGAATGAACTAATACCGAGACTACTATTACAACTACTACAACCACCTAAATAGGTCTAGTGTTTAATACATAATCATTATTGTTTTCCTGTTAGTAGTAGTTGAGGTATAAATCATATTACATATAAAAGCAGTTGGTAATAAATCAAAGACATTAAAAATGGGCACCATACAAATCAGATCATGCTAACTGCTTCTTGCTTACTTTAATTTGTAAGCTTAATTTTGACCATGGTAGCTTTCATTTATTAGCTTTTTTAAAAATTTGTTAGTTCCTTCTGGACCCACTTACGGTGATTGGTCTGGTAGTCCACATAACATATGGTGCAGAATCCCAGCTTCTCTGTCGTCCCGTAAAACTGGCAGCCTGAGCGCTTGCACTGCCTCGCTGGGTGCGTTGTCTGCCAGCCTTGGCCAGCGGTGCCTGATCGCTCAGACTCCCTCAGTGGTGTCCACACAGAGCTTTCAATCCGTGGTTCTGGCTGTTGGGTGTCACCCCGCTCTGAGACGGTGGTCCTCTGCATGCAAGGTGTGCAGAGGCCGTTGAACGTCCGAAAGGCCTCCTGTCGGCACATGCTGCAGCGCTCACTGTCCCTTTCCCTCTCCCGCTCCCTCTCTTTTTCTCGCTCCCGGCCACCCAGTGCCCCCCACTGTGTGTTGCCCCAGCCATGGTGGGAAGGTCCTTGGGGAGGCCCATTGCCGGCCAGCCGGCTCTGACGGGCAGCAAAGCAGCGCTCACAAAGGCCATCATGCTCCACACTCAGTGTGAACAGGCAGCCAGGTGTCTTGCACTTCATGGCATGGGTCTCACTGTACAGGCTTAGGCTGGGTGCTGTTGGGGGTGGCGCTGAGCGAGGACTTGGTATCATGGAGCGGTCTGAAGTGCCTGACCTACCCCGAGCCTCAGGCTCTGAGGATGAATTGGCATGGTTGGTCACAGCCTCTTGCTTTCTGTTAGCCTGCCGCTTCTCAAAACACTCATGGCAGTGTGGCTGCGTGTCCACCGAGACGTAGAATGTGCAGCGGGGCGTGGCACAGCGAATCTCAATAAGTGACAGCTGGGACACAGAAAACGGGGGCGGCCGCTGCGACTGGGGTGCCCATGAAGACTCCTTGTCCTCTTGCCAGCGCTTGAACTCGTGGTTAACCAGCTGCAGGTAGTCCTCCATGAGATTCATGTCTTCAGGCAGGTTGCCTTCATCAAGTCTGTTTTGAGAAACAAGGAAAAAATGAATTGAATTTCCATTAGGGTATTGTGTCAGCAGCAGACACTGAGACAATGGTACTAAAACTGTGATCCTAGTGTACCCTATTTTTTTGCTATTATAAACCCATTTCAACTAAGGAATGGTTAAATAGCTGATAGACTTATGACCCAATTACGTAGTGTGGGGGTTCTCCAGGACCAGGGTTAGGAATGCAAGTGCTGGTGTATTAAACTTTTTGTAGACATTGTTTAACAGGTCAATGATACATTCAAGTCAAATGTTGACTCAGAATATAACTTGGTGGGAATCACCAGTGGTTCCCGCAGACAAATCTGACTGTCTCGTACCGGGCTGCCCTGATGATCTGCGTGGGATCATAACCCAGTCCAATAACGGGGATCTCCATAAGGATCAGGTAATCATTTAGCAGCCTCTCCTTCTGCTGCTGCTCCTTCTCAGTCAGGAAGTGTATGCGTAGCTCCTCAAAACCTACTCTTCCAGGGTTTATCAGAGGTACTGCTCGAAATTCTAAAAGGAGACCAGATCACACAACAAATGAATTCAACATAGCAGAAGCAAACACATAAATCTAGTCACTCATTAAAAGAGCCACACTGAATGGGTCAGCGATATCTGAGGCATACCTGGGCCACTGTCCTTCACGGTGATGAGGGGCGCAAAGTGTTGTGAGTCATACCCGAGGACTATAGGATACTTGTAGCACTCTCCCGGGGGCCAGTGAAGAGGCAGGTAAATGCCCCCCACGTTGAGTGGTGAAAAGGAGGAGCCTGACTTCATACTCCTCAGCACTTGATCTGTGAGTCAGTGAAAAGCCCATCAAAACATGGTAATCATATTTAATCAATCAAATCATTAAAAAAATAACGTGCATAAAAATACCACAGAGGGGAGGAGCTACCTGCAATGACAATAATAGGTCTGCGCAGGATATTTGATAGTACAAAGATGTGAATGTCTTCTAGTGAATCAAATTGCAGGCCATTGCTGCTGGACACCGGAGATGCCATATTAACGATCTTTTCCCATTCCTCTTCCCAGTTCTGTAAAAATGAAAAGCGCATTTTGTCTTGAATCTGCATCCATAATTGGACTACTGGAATACAAAAGTAAGTCACTGGAGATTTACTGCCAAAAACTTGCAATGACAATTATGGGACAAAACTGAAAACCTCTGGCTCTCAAATACTTGATTTAAAATTCTCAGGGTGTTGCTCTGTTTTATACACACTGGGTGAATAGCTACCTTGGTGCTGTAGCGCAGGCCAGTCTGAGTGAACTCTTGAGAGTGTAGCAGCTCATTTTGAAAGCGTGCTCTAAAATTACTGGTGTCTGTGTCTTTGAGCACGGCATATAGGGCTTTTCGCAGGACCAGGTCTGTGTCCTGCACTCCCAACATGTACTGCGAGGCGGCGTGGAGCAGGCAGTTTCCGTCTCCTAGACAAAACACACATATTGTTCATTAAGTCAATACCCAAAGTGTACAGCTATGTTTTTGCAGCTGGATGTGAGTGCTTTAGATCTCTAAAGCTTATAGGGGCACCTAAATAAATGCACAGACTTCTAAAGATTGTGATGTCTGAGGTCACTGCAGTTATAAATCTGGAAAAAAAAAAATCAAGCTAAAGTCCTTTACACTGACATATTAATTAAAACCCAGGGAAAAAAAACTAAAACATAGCCAACGCACTTTATCTTAGCTTTATATAAACGTTATCTCATAAGAATCAAAGGCAGCAAAAGGGCACAGTCGACTTTATGCACTGCACTGCATTTGCAGTAGCGGTCTGAGTACTCTCTTTTTGTAGGCCGCCTCCACAGCCTCACATGGGTGTTTTTTCCCCTTTGAGGAAAAAACCCGAAGATGAACATCATGAACTAGTAAGTTCATCAAAATCACTTGAAAGGTACCAGACACGTAGTTATACAAGACATACAGAACCATCTGTCTATTGCTTTTTGTTGCTGAGAAATAAAGACTTAAAAGGCCATAAGAGACAAATGCTTAGGTGTTCTGTCAGGCAGTGAGACAAAAAAGAACTAGGGAATTTCCACCGAGCTGTTAGCGCAATTTAGAGGTATCTATTACATGGGGGCCATATAGCTCTTAAAAGAGGAAATATGACTTTCTACATCTAGAGAAGTGTCACCTGTCGCGGTACCTTTAGTGAAACAAGGTGGTTCGGTCCAAAGAGCACTAGTGAATTACAAGTTCACAACATACTGCATTTGCCTTAACACTGAAGATTACACATTATGAGGTTGAAAAACGGACAGTATGCCATTATAAAAGATCTATGATCCTATATGATTCCATTTTCAGGATAACCCATCTTTAGTATTAATAATCACACATGTCCAGCCCAACAAGGACAAAATGGCACAGCAAACTAGAAACTTACTAAGGGACCACAGCTCAACATAAAAATCCACTTTTAGAGTAGCGAAGCACAAAAATAAAGAAGTCAGATATTTATGGGTTACTTAAACATGTCAACCACGCAAAATTACTGATAACAGCAGAGGAGTTAAGCCCTGGATTCCATTTTAAGGCCAGGGTATTTTCAATGTTGTGCAACGTGAGCGTGTGTATGCGCCCTAGTAACAAGCTGCTCTAAAACAAGCCTGTAACACAACAGAGAGGAATTTCCCTCGTACGCGATTCTCTCTGATTAAGTGCCGTGAGGCCGGCACTTCAACTTTTTCTTCGTCTGGTCCGCTCTTGAGACAGCAGGGCTATGCTGTAGAGCGGCTGGACTTTCCAAAGAGGAGGAGCCTTGTGGTACAGGAATGTCTGTACCTTAGTTTTACCAACAACCAGCAAGTCCAAAATCCTCAAGGTGGGATCTGCAGCTTCTTTTCAAATCCTTGATGGAAGACTACCGACGCCAACCCAAGCAAAGAACAAAGCTCCAAACTACAGAAGGATTTTTTGAAAAACTAAAGGTCAGGGTAACATTCAGACAATCATGATGGGGAGTTGGTGAATATTACTCAACTAGCGTTGCTCAATTAGTCTCATTAGAACATTAGGTCTCATTAGATTGCTCAGCGAAAAGTGGAGCCCTATGGAAATGAACATTTTGTGACAAAATGACGATTTACTAACTGATATGATCTGTCAGTTATCAAAAGGACAAGATCAAGCCCTAGTGGAAACAAAGTTCTTTAACAGTTTTAAAGTGGGCAAATCAGAACAGGCCATTGTTCCTTTGTGCCCACAGATGAAAGATATCATTCTGTTAAAAGTCATTTACTGTATGACTAGACACACATCTGAACCCTATCCTTTAAGAGACATTACAATACCAATAATAGAGTACAATTTATTTTAAATCTAGAACATCTCTCCCCTAAACCAGTGTCAAAACAACGCTATTTGTGCCACTAGAACCGTCACTACACCTGAGAAAAAAAACATACAAAAATGATTCCATCAAACCGCTTCAACATTTTAGCCTTTACAATCATTAATAACATTTAACAACTTGGTTGAGAAAAAACCTGACTTGCAACAAATTTTGGGGAAAAACCCCGAACCTCAGACACAACCACATCCTTATCAGCTTGGACTGCCATTTCAATTGCAGCTTTAAGACGTGGACACAAAATAAAATGAGTCAGCTTGGCGGACATTAGCACAGATTGTGCTGCTCTACTTCGTCTCTTTGTCTCCGTGTCACCTGATGGGATGAATTTTAGTAATCAGCAGCCAATGACTTCCCTTCTGAGAAGTCTTTCATTCAAAGCAGCGCACTGAATTTTAGTGCTTTTATATTGCTTTCATATTTTCACATGACTTCAAAACACAAATTCATGGGTTCATTATGGAGGAATCTTTGCTGGGACCACCAGTAACATGTGTACTATGTATGTATATGTGTATA
>JBBPCW010000147.1:7059971-7079973 GCA_037974425.1 Phenacogrammus interruptus
AGACTGTCCCCTGTAGGTAGGGAATGGAAGTCGCTTTGGATAAAAGCGTCTGATAAATGCTGTAAATGTAAATGTAAATACAGCCTTCCAGACCTTCAATCCACCTTGTGTGTGAACGTGGGTTCCGGTCGGAAGCTTATCACTAGTGATAGAGCATTCTTACAGCAAAGTGCGTGATCTACCAGTCCATTCATGCTACTCCACGCTTGGGCTCTTCCATCATGCTACAGCGACTGTCCTCCATTGTGACAGAATGACTGAGCCCACATCCGTGAATCCGGCAGAGTTTGCCACTATGTGTGCTGTAGTGATCTCACGGTTGGAACATGATGTGGTTGGCTTGTGGTGGGCTTTTCACAAGTCCTTTGTGGTCGTGCTGAGCTTGCTCAGCGAGTCGTCACGCTCGAGACTGTGCTGCTGAGCAGGCAGCACCACAAACGGCACCCCAAACATCCCCCCTCTCCCAGCATCATCATCTGCTTTCACTCCCAAAATTCCTGTGTGGCTGTCAGTTTTCCATGTCCATCCATGGAGCACTCCGGAGCCGGTGGAGGACCCTCTCTGTCTCAAGAAGAGAGAGACAGACACTACCATGAGGGGCTGTGTCCCTTTTGCGCCTCTCCCAAACACCACCATGCTGTCTGTTCTCTGCGGCCGGGAAATGGACAGACCAGGTAAATAGGGAGGGGCTCCTACCTGGTCCATTGGTGATTTCCTCCACTCTGTTTCCTGGTTTATTTTGCAGACTCACATCCGGCTGAGCCACCAATGGATCGTCTATGCTGCGTTTGTGGATTGGGTGCAGCAGGGAACTTTATTGATTGTGCTTTTGCTGCCTAGCTGGGTGTGAGGTTAGAGGCGTTATCACGGCCTATCACCAACATTGACAGCCGAACCATTTCTACAAGTCCCATTACCCACCAGACCCTTCCATTAACCCTCACTATAGACAGTCACACTGAAAAGATCCAGTTTTTTGTTACTACCCTCACTTCTCCTCCTCTTTATTCTCTCTCTCTGTGAAAGAGCATCGGGCCATGGAGGAGTATATTAATGAGGGCCTTCATAGGGGAACCATTCGGCCTCTGCTTCACCTGTGGCCACAGTGTTCTTCTTTGTAAAGAAAAAAGATGGGGGTGGGGCTCTGTCTGTGTGTTGACTATCGGGCTAAATCATTCGTTGTGGAGGTGGACGTCTCCAATGTGGGTGTGGCAGTTTCTTCACCAGAAAATGTCATTTAACTCAACAGCGGTACAGGATAGGGGACCGCGAGCTGTTGGTCATCCAGTGAGCCATGGAAGTGGCTCCGGGGCAGCGGTGAGCCATTTATGGTTTGGACCGATCATCAGAAACAACAAGTTAAACAGCTCAACCTGAGACAGGCAAAGTGGGTGTGGTTTGTTGTACAGTTTGATTTTCTTCTTTCTTACCTTCCAGGGTCAAAGAATGTTGCTCTCACATCTGCATGAAATGGAGGCTCCCTGCACGGTCCCTGCACCTGTCCTCCATTCTCATCTCATCATTTCTCTGCTGAGATGGAAGCTGGAAAAAAGTATCAGCCAGATGCACACCTCAGCCAGAGCATTCTCGGGTGCCTGGTCAATTTATCTTGAAACCTTCCCCTTGATCCTCCCCGCCGGGTCCATCGGGTCCACAGGTCACGTGACACACCAGGGGAATTGGAAATGAGTGAGAATGTGGGTGATAGAGTCTTATAGCAAAGTGTGTGATCTACCAATCATCTTGCGCTACTCCACATTTGGGTTCTTATATCACACTACTCGGGTGTAGCGGCTGTCCTCCGTCATGACAGACGGGATGATTTATGCATGTCAGGCACAGTAACAATAGGATGTCTGTTTAATTCTAATATATAAGCAGAGCTTGGAAAATGGCAATGTAGAAATTGACATCTCCTAGTTGTGATGTCATCACTCATTAAAAATGTTCATCCCTTAACATGTCACCAGTCCATCCAGAGCAGAAACACACACACTCACACCTAGAAGCAATTTTTGTACAATTTATCTCTTGAGCAAATTTTTCACAAACTGGGGCTCCCAGCAGAAACCCACACAAACTCAGACAGAACATGCAAACTCCACACAAAGAGGCTAAACAAAGCAAAAATCAAACCCAGGACCTTCTCACTGTGAGGCACCAGTATTAAACACGGCATCACCATAAATAACTTTCCTCAGACCTTGCTCTTCACACAATGGAAGGCACCGTGATGAACATGAAACTGATTGTTGCAGAATACATTTCCAGATATCTTTCTTAGTTAATTATAAACAGTAACAATCAAAAACTATTTAGACCCATTACCCAGAGATTTGCTTGGTTTTATGTGGAAACTCAATAACATCTTTTTAAAAAGACAAAATGGGGAACAGCAGCTGACTATTCACTTTTGTCACCTACTAAAAGAATGCATGCCACCCCCATAGTAAACTCAAGCTGATACAGCTTCTAACATTGGCCTTCCTCTGTGCAAGGTTAAGGTACACACAAGGGTGAAAAAGCCACAGCTCCAGATGTTACATAGGCGCAGGTTCCCTCCCGTGGGGTTTGTCTGAGGGCACCACATCTGGCCGCACAGAAACTTGGCATATTGCGCTCCATCTGCCTGTTGGGCTCAAATGGGGCCTGGCTCTACCAAGAAACAGGCCATTTCAACCGGTGCCATAAATACTGAAATTTTGGGGGGTGGGCAACAGCAGGTTTTTAGCACAGCCCCGAGAACAGAGCTGGGCTTAAAGTTTGGCAGCTTCTGAGCAGCTTCTGTCAGTCTGTTAGCATTCGTGCGACACTTACCTCAGCTTCCCTGGCAACAAAAGCCATTGCTCTCCTGTCCCGAGCAATAGAGGTGCGCCGAGCCAAAGGCACAGTAATATGAATGTCACCCCTCTTGCTATGTTCCATCAGGGAAATTGACTTTTTACCCCGGTGCTGTCTTCTGTCCATATGCTGATGTTTTCATATTCTACAAAATTAGTTCAGGGACTCATAAAGTTTCTTAAAGTCCAAATTATACCCTGATGCGGCAGAATGAGAGGGCCGGCCTTCTGTCACGCCGCAAAGACTTAAGTAGCACTGCACTCCTCTGGCAGTGGGCTGACTGGTTCCTCATTCCCAGCTTATCTATTTTTCATACATTGAAGCTCGCTCTAAGACTAATGAGGTTGTAAACATCTTTATGCACTTACAAGAAAGAGACCGACTCCTTGCACTAAACTGTTTCATGCTGCCTTGCTGTAGCTCTTATTGACACTGTTTGACACACTGAACATTTGGTCCTGTGATACTCATACTGTACAGAAACAAACTGCTACAAATAAAAAAATAAACCAGCATTTCCCTTACCTTGAATGCAGCCAGTCAGCCAAGGCTCATTTGGCTTCTGGAGTTTTTGGTTTAGCCTTTTACTGAAGCTACAAACCTAGTGCAACTGACAAGTAAGGGAGGCTTAGACACTAGTTTCTCTCTCTCTATTACCAAACACTTGCTTAATGATAACTTTAAGCAAGATAGTTACCAAAGAACATGTGGAGATGTTGCTCAACTGTATTTGTTCCTGGAATAATGTGATTCAGACACTGTGAATTGCTGGATGTTTCATTAAATTAAAGCAATCATTTGGTTAAAAAAAATGTATATTTTATTCAGTTGGTCATCGAGAATGAGTTTGTTGCTTAAGTTAACCTTGGAGCTCACTGTAACGGTTCAGTCAGTGGCCGGTAGGGGCCACTGCTTTTCAGTTAGTTTTAGGGACTTTTATTTTGATGTTCATGTCTGTTTAGTTCATTTGTTTTGGTTTTCACATGTTTGTGTTTTGTTCTTTGATTACTGTCTGTATTTACGTTCTGTTTGTGTAGCCCACACTTATCTGTCCATTGCCTCATTTTCACCTCAATTCGGCATCACGTATGCTTTTTTGTTTTCATGTCTGTAGCGGCCCTTGAGCCAGGTTTCATTTTTGTTTATGTTTTGTTTTGAAAATAAAGAGAACTAAAGTGGATGCCTGCCTGTCCTGTCCCTGTCTGCCCCGAGGTAAATCACGTACGCGGGTTCCCCCCATCGTCCATGACACTCACGGTTAATGTAGTTAACAAGTAAAAGAAGTTTGTAATCCATCATTCTGCAGCATGATGAGTCATTATGTACCTCAAATCAGGGTTAAATAACTTTAGTTTCTTGCACTCCATAATATATCATTCTCTATAAAAAGGTTAATGATAATTACATCACATTATATATCCATCTTGAAGTCAGGAATTTTGTCTAAATTTGGATAATTTTTTGGATACGTTTTTGCAATTGTATCTGTCCAGAAATGAGACATCAGACATCACATGAGCAAGTCTTTTTGAGATTAATGGACAATGAGATTTATTCATTTATTTACCTTAAACTTTAAGAATATAGTGACTACTATAAAACAAATGTGTTTGCGTTTAGTTTATGATGTTCCTAACAAGCTGCTCAAATTTCATTACTTAACAAATCAAAACGAATGAATCAAGCTCCAGACACTGTCTCATAGACTTTGTTTGTGACGAAGCAAATGAGCGTTACTTAGATTTCTTTGGCCAAATTATTTGTTTAAACATGAATGCCAATTGGAATTTCCTGCCAAAGACATTCTAGAGGTATATTCTAGATATCATGGTGGCTATTCAAATCCTGCACACATCTAGAATGTTTTTGGTGGGAAATGAGGAAATAGTGTTTTTTACTCCACAATGACAAAGCAAGAACAGGGAAATGGGAATCAGTGGATCTCAGAGTTCTGAGTTCCACTTCAGTTTTCAGTGTTTTGAGAGACAGCTGAAATCCATCACCACTCTAGTTTGGCTAATTAGCTATCTTGCTTGCAAAATAGCTTGTCTGGCTAGTATGAGACAAACTACTGCAATATTCTGTGATCACTCTTACACAAATGTCTATGTGTACACAGATGAGCAAGTCTTCAGCATCTTCAACATTTCCACTGAACGTATCCTTGAAACAGTGATCAACATATATCACAAAATACCATTCAATTTACATTTTGGTGCCCTTTATCGTCACCTGGAAGAGTAAAGAATTTTGTTTCCTCATACCAAAGGTTCAGGTTCCTCATACCAAAGGTTACAGTCCTTTGTGGAGTGGAGTGAAAATATAAAACAATGCTATTAAATCGTTAAATTGACATGAAATATATGATAAAATGTTTATATAATATAGTGTGTAGTTATAAAGAGTTTTAAATAACACAAAATACTTTTATTCGCAATCAAATTTGAATTGTTTTGTGAAAAAGTAATAGTACCATGTAGCCAAAACCAAAATCTTAGGTAGAATAAATTAAACGAGGGTCTATATAGCTATATACTTAGATCAGTTTTTAAGAATTAGACTCTCAGTCAGGATGAAATATTTCTCATACAGCCATTAATGTGTTCTGTAGTAAGACATTACAAGCACGTTGCTACAGGCTTTTTAGACATTTATGACAAAACTTAGATCACTAAGTTTACTCCTTATGATACTGATATGGTATCATGTGTCCAACTGTTTTCCAAGCAGCTCAGAAGGATAACTTTCAGGCCTTTTCAGATATTTCAGAGTGTCTCTGCCATGCCCTGCAGTGTCCTGCAGCTCGTGGCTAATGGCCTAAAGCGGCTGGACACTGTGGCGGCTCGTTTCCCAATCAGCACGGTTATGTAAGATGTCAGGCCTTTTTTTTTTTTTTTTAAACACGGACGCGCTGCTCCTGTGTCATTCTCACCAGATTATCTACTAACAGATGCTGGGTCCAGCTGGTGCCTAAAAAAGTTTATAGCTCGGTTGGAACGAGGGTCCTCACACTCTCCACAATGTTGGCCACCATCGCCTTTTTTAATGAGTCACGAATTGCCTGTTTATCTCCCGCTCCCTGCTGTTTCGGCATTTTCCCTTCCAGAACAATCCCAGAAACACATGCTGCTACAGACGCAAGTGCAATGTGCCACAGACATTCAGAGCCAAATTGTTACAAGGAACAAAGTTGCACCCCCCCACCCCCTTCTTGCTCCCTCCCGCTTTGCTTTTTTTTCTTCTCGGGCATCAAAATGTGCGAAAAGGATTACAGGACGCGCAGTAAAAGCGGAAGACTCAGATGTTTCGTTTGACCCTTTCAATATGGTCAGCCAGACGAAGCCGGGCCCATTTGAAGGCTCAACAAACACTCAAATGACTCTATAATTGGCGCGCTTTTGTTGTTCATGTTTTGGCTCCGTCCAAAACTGTGCTAAACACTCTCTGTAATGGCTTTACATTATGACAACACATGGCTCACGCGAAAGGGACTGAAGCTGGCAAGGCCTCGAAGAAGTAGCAGGTGGTGTTGACAGTTTTGCTTGAAGTCTTTGGGTAAAAAAAATTTAAATAACAATAAAAAAAAAAATATTTAAAAAAAGTTCAGATCATAGCTAGATGCCTCCAGCCCAACATCAGGCTTAGAGGAAGGTTTGCATGTTTACTGAGGAGCGGCGAAAAGACCCTGTGAATAAAACAAGCTGAACTACATCAAGGCCACCCAAACACAGCAGGGTTCTCCATTCCCAGGGTGCAGGCAGGATTAGCCATTCTGATCGCTGATCTTACAGAAACACTGTGGCTTTTTTCTGCACTGCCTCGGCTAACAAATGTTGTTCATAATACTTCACCATTCTTAAACTATTTTTTAGGGTTTTCCATTCAAGCAATCAGAACAAATATTAGGCACTGTGATAAGGCCTATAGGATAGTATTACACGGCACTATATTAGATTATTTGCTTTTTTACAAAAAGCATATCTATGGGAATTAATGAAATATCAGTTTCACCTCAATAAAAAAAAGTCGCTATAGTCGTCAATTTAATGTTCAATAATTATGCTGTTATGTTTATACTATAAAGTAATATTAAAGGAAAAATGAACAAAGTACATACAAAACCATATGACTAACATCATGTCTATCATGTCCAATTTGAAGATAATAGTATTTCATACAGAGCCAGAAACTACTCTGTTTTCAACTCTGATATATTTTATTGACTAAAAAAACTGTGTTATTGTAGTGTTGTTCAAGAGAATTGTTACAAGTGAGGTTAGTGATTAACTACAGTAGCATGGTGGCAGCATTGCATTTTGTAAAATAAAGTAGATTTTAGTAAATGTAATTTATGAATAAAGTAACACTCTCTGGGCTCCTGAGTGCCACAACTGTGTATGCTTTGGCCCTCCATTGGCACATCACAGGGTCAGTGTCTGGTGGTGCTGCAGACGTCCTCGGCTGAGATGCCATAAGAGTACAATTGACTTCACCCCCTTTGGGTGGGTGGATTGATCACTCTCTGCATCACTCAGCTTGTACTACCCAGTGTAGGCATCTGTTCATTGGTGTAACATAACTGATGGCCAGTGTTCTCCTCCAAGATCCAATGATACTGCATTAACTAGCTTCGCATGACCTGGAGGAAGAACATGCTACAGGTGGTATTGAGCAACTGGAGAAGTTCTAGCTAGTGGAATCAGAAATGGCTAAATTGGACAAAAAATCCAAAAATGTCCATCCATCCATCCAGCCAGCCATCCATCCACCCATCCTTCCATCAATCCATTATCTACCCCTTTTTTCCGCACTCAGGTTTGGGGGGTCGGGGGGGTAGGGGGGCTGGAGCCTATCCCACCTACAACGGGCGAAGGTGGGGTACACCCTGGACAGCCGCCAGCACGTTGTACATTGTTTAATGTCCCGTATATATACATTTCCACAGTTGGGGTAAAACTGCATATTGCCAAAATGGTAACTTTAAATAATATAAAATGTTAGAGACTTATTTATTAAGAGATCTTTTTTACCATGTTATTTTGGTCCAGTTTGTTTGGTGCATTAATTTTGATATTTTCCCACAATGCACATTGCTGATAACGATGGCAAATGATGTAAAATTAAATAAAAAAGGCTTTGACCTCACGGTGTGAATATGTCTTAGTGTTTCCCATGATAAAAAGCGTTTCCAAAGTATGTGAACTTTGGAAAGTGGCAGAAGAAACAGTTTACCTTTATCAGAAATTTGGGAGCAATGCATACAGAGCATTTCAGAAAGAAGCAAAGAAAAAGGTCTTCATTCTGCATGTCATAGCACCATCATGGCTACATACATAACACCAATGCCACCTGGCCAGCCTTAAACGATAAACATAGAGGATGCAGAAAAATAACCTTCATTGAAAATAACCTTCAGCAAAAAGGTCTTCACAAACTTTAGCTATGCCTTTAATAGCTTCACCCTGAGGAGACTGGTCACTGAATTTACTGACTTTCCTAACTCATCTACCCCAGCCTGTAGACCTCAATCTCTCCTCTCCACACACAGCACTGGTACCACTTCTCTGCACCCTCCACACCTACGACTGTGCCTCCACTCGTCATCCACATTTGGCTGACACTGTCACCCAGAGCAACTAACAATCATTAATTACAAGGAAAAACTTAGGGATTCATTGTCTTATTCAAGGACACAGTGGTAGAAAGTGGGGTTCGAACTGGCAACTTTGTGGTCATCAGAGTCACTGAGCTACTGCCAAGATCATTAAGGACCATGAAAAAATGGTTCGTGTTTTCAGGTTTCTGAGTAAACACGTCACTGAAGATCTCTCCTGCACTACAAACATCTCCATGGTAGTCTAGACACCACAACAGTGACTACTTTTCCTGAGTATCCTCAGGAAAAACAACCTGTAGAAGAAGCTGCTGGTGTTCTGCTGTTCCATTAAAAGTGTGTTGACGCACTGTATCTCCTCAGGGAATGCCAGCTGCTCAGTAGTAGACAGGAGAATCCTTCAGAGGATTGTCAATACTGCCCAGAAGATCGCCTGACTGATTACTCCCCGCTTTGGAGGACCAATTCAGTTCTTGCTGCACAGACAGATTATATTCACAGTCTGTAACACATAGTCAGTGTTACAGTTATTTTGTAATAATAATGTTCTTGTTGCACTATGGTTATTGTCTATCTTTTTTTTTATTTTATCTTATCTCATCTTATTATGCTGTGCAGCATGATGTTGATTGTCCAGATTGATCATATTCATCCTGCCAATATGGCGGAACAATCTGATGGCACTTTTCAAGCCATATTGCAGCTCCAGAGATTTAAAGAAAATTCATAAAATGAAACATGACAATCCCACAATTCAGGGCAAATCGTGACGCTTTTTTAATACTTTGATTTTAAGAAACTTAAAAATACAATATTACCACATATGTGAAACTGAAAGTTAGCATCTTTGCCCAGCTTGTCCAAAAACAAGAAAAACCAGTAAAGAAAAAAGATACAACTGCAGCTTAAGTATTCAACAATAGAATTCAACACACAGTTGGTGAACCATGCAAATGTTATGATGGTAGCGTTGCATGACACTTCATACATAAACAAAAATTTGTCATAAACAAAATATATCAGTCAATTATTTTAATCAAAAGATAATTCTCTCCATACTTTGAATATTTGTTAAAGTGTCTATTCATTCAGATTTAATACGAGGTTCTGTCATTAACCGTTTTCATGTAACAGTTTTATTGCTAATAATACCTTTATCAGGTGTAAAGTGATTTTTAGGAGCTGGTATGTTTCCCAGTTAGATCGTAGAGAAAGAATAATCAATTATATTGCCAAAAAATGTTACTCATTTATTGTTTTACCTCCTGCCAGTATAGCCGAATGGCTGGGCACCTCAGAGAAATAATCTGCCAGCTGTTCTCCACATTTCTTCCAACAAGGACCCCTTCACAGTTCACCCATCTGTATACTTTTAAACTTGGGGACTGGGAAAGTATCTATTCAGATCAGTAACAAAGTCTCTCCAACAACCTGAGCTTTAAGGAAACTGTATAGAGCACACATGATAACGTATTCAGATTCTTTCATTCACTTTAATGTTATTTGTTGAATATTGCTTAGTAAATGGAATACTTAAATACAATTTACTAAGTAATATTCATTTTGCAACAAGTCAAACAACAATTTAACTACACATACACTAAATGGACAAAAGTATTGGTACACCTGACCATAACACCAGCCATTGCATCTACATTCATTCTATAGAGCCTTTATGAGGCCAGGCATTGATGTTGGATGAGGAGGCCTGGCTCACAATCTCTGTTCCAGTTCATCCCAAGTTCTTCCACACCAAACCCATCCCACCATGTCTTTATGGAGTTCTTCCCCACAAAGTTGAAACTCTCTTGGTCCTCTCAAGCATTAAGAATAATTCAGAGGTTTGTTCCAATACTTTCTTTTGACCATATAGTGTAAGAGTGTAAGACCTGTACCCCATCCTTGCTGCAAAGCTACAAGAACCCTAGTGTCCTGGATGAGACTGAGTATGCCAGGAATCTTGGCAGAGAAGAGGGCCGCAGCTCAGTGGCGTGAAATTTTATTTTACTCTGCTCTGGCCCCCGCCTCTCCTCGCCTTTTGTGCCCAGCACTGAGGTTAGGTTTTTTTTTTTTGCATTCTTCTCATTGTACAGGTCACTCAGGCGGAGGCGGCCGAGTAGAAAAGACTGGAAACAAAGAGCCGTAAATGTCGCCTCTTCAGATTCGGCCCATTGACTCGCCGCTTCCCCGCCAAGATGTCACTGTTCGACCAGCGCTCTTTAAAACAGCTTAATTAGCTGAAAGCCCAACCGCTTGTCCGAGTGCGTTTCGTGTCGCAAAAATAAAAACAGCAGAAAAAGAGAAAAAGTGTCTCTCTCCGCCTCTCATTGTTCCCTGACAGACTGCCTCAGTTTCTTCGAAGGGGAACTCAAATAAAACAGCATTCCTCTTGCTTTTACACTTGACATCTGCACTCAGACAGAGGAAACACAGGAGGCCAGGCTCCGAAAGTGCAGAATGACCTGGAATCGAATCGTGTTACTTTTACATGAATTAAAAGCTACTTGGGTTTTATTCCCAAGGAAAATTCTCTAAGATCTATTTCTATTGGAAAAGTATCCCAGAGGGCTCGTCTCAAATCTGTTTGAGAGAAAGCTGGGAGTGTGGAGTAGTGAGTAAGTACTATCTTCCAAGCAGGATAGTGGGGTCTGACTACTATTCTGGGCAAGCTCACCATTCTACACCAATAAGAGTACTTGGGCAAGACACCTTATACTACATTTGCCCACATCAGTGATACACAAATATTGTAAAGCGCTTTGGATACAAGCATCTGCAAAACGTACAAACTATAAGAGTGAGTGCTTTGATCTGGCTGGAATGTTTTACTGAATGTATGAAGATCATAATCGCAATCTTTGAGTGAAAACAGTTTAATCAGAACCTCATTACCAGCTCGGACACGTGATCAGAGGTGAAGCAGTTGTGAGATCGGCACCATATATCCATTATTTTAGCGGAATGTTTCATATGCAGTCTATGACCTGCACTGTAAGTATGATGCATGGAGAAGAGGGGTTGGTGGCACTGCTGTTTCTTTCAGCTTCGGCCTCTTGTCTCCTTTTCAGAACGGGCCCCCGTTAGCCCTTTATCCTGCTCCCACTTCAAAGACTCCAAACAGATTGATTCTCATGTGAACACAGCTGAAGCGGGGACCCTGGCTTTCTGCGCCTTCTTTGAACTGCTGGCTGCCTGTTTACCGCCTGTTTGTGCGCCACCGCATGAAGATGGACCGTGGCAATCGGAAAACAAACTCCCATTCACAAGGCCATGTCAAAGGTGAGTGGCGCTCTATGGCGCGGCGCTGAGCCGGCCCTGCTCTCAAGGGCTCCTCTGTTGCCATGGTGCTGTACCTGGCTCATGTGTATCTTGTCTGTGTGGGAATGGCCATTAGGCATTTTGTCAGGGTGATCAATGGGGACGGTGCCCTTTTTTGGCGGCTCCACAATGGAGACGAGAGCAGAGGAGGAGAAAACTTCCCATCAGGCCGTCATCAAATGAGAGCAGTTCAGGGCCTCTGAAGCAGAGCTAGAGTCAACAAGTCAACAGCTTTTTTGCAGTAACAGTCAAGTCAGCAACTTTTTACAGGAACACAGAAAAGTCTGTATTTCTTTAGTAACACAGACAAGTGAGCAGCTTCCTGCAACACATTTCCAATTAAGAGGCTTTCTGCACCTACGCATGTGTATATGAAGGTATAAAACCTTAAAAAGGCAAATATATGTTTCTATTACTGTTCACATAGAAATATGCAGATATATTATGAGGGAACAGAATGTATATGGTTGTGGTTGTGCTTTATATAAGAATATTTAGGCAAAGATTTTTAAAGAATTGCCTAAACGACTCCAAGTTTTTGGTCTGATGTAATTTGGTCACTGGAGCTCAGAATTTATTATGACCACGATGTCCTCATAAACTGTCATGCAGGCAGCACTACATGCCTAACGCTATGATGTATCTTGTACTATTTTAAAATGTACCTTGTATAGCTATACATATGTCAAATAGAAGAGCCAGAAAGTTGAGCATTTCTGAATTTTAACTCAGCCCTGAAGTTCACGCTCAGACCATCAGTGTGTTCCCTTACCATATCTGTCATTTCCTCCCTGTGTGAAAAGACACACAGCCACCATAACTTACTTTTTTAACAACTGCTGGCCTTGAGAGCGCTGCGGAATGAACCATATTTAACCCTTATGTGCCAGACCACCCGCTAGTGTCTGCGTCGGAGACTGACCATTCATGAATGGCTCTGAGCCATCATCAGATATGAAATAGGACCGGCTCTTAAAGGGACTGCAGAAGCAAACCGCTGATTTATGCACTATGGGCCCTAAACGTCTTTAGAACATGCCTTGTGTAGTTCCAGACAAAGCATTGTCTTATTACAATGAGTTGGCAACATAAATTGCCTTGTTTTTGAGTGATAGAAGTATTTTATGGGGGCATATGCATACTAAATCTGTGGGTTCTCAGGTTATGTAGCTTTAGGGGGTCGAATGTGAGTGGAGTCCATGGGCCTCTGGGGCCTATGAGCACTTTAAGTACTAGGAATCCAAAGCTTGAAGTTCAAAAGTTTTTTATTTTCAAGTAACCTAAATATTATTCAAAGCAACAAGACAACTGGTCACAAAATGACCACAGGTCAAAAAGCAGCACTGTTGACCTTTCATTTTCTGAGCATAGACAGTTAAAGCCTGTTAAAGTTAGGCTCCCGGATCCTTCTTCCTTTTTTATTCCTTAAACAGAGGGGGTCCATGCCGCTCTCTCTGGGTCCCCTTTAAATGACCTCTGCGAGATGACCTCCGGTAGCCGTAAAGATGGAGGACAATTGCGTCCGATTAATAATTATTGCGGCTGAAGTTGGTGAGGGTTGCCAGTTCGCTCAGACACAGCAAGGTGGGGTCAGAGCATGCCACGGCTGATAGATCGGGTCAGGAGTTGCCCTTTTAGGTTGCCATCAAAGACGGGCAGGTAAAACTCCGTCCCCCCTCCTCCACCCACCCAGCCTTTTGACAGATGAGCCCCCATGTTGTGTCCTTGACTGTGGGAGAATGAGAACAAACAGATAGAAGTACAAAACAAAGGGCACACTCGCCCTTCACAACCTATTAATTAAACTTGAAGCCACAATAGAAGCTTCTGAGATCAGAGAGAGAGTACGGACACTCTATTGTTAGTCAGTGCTCCAATGGAGTTCAGTGGGAAAGAGTATCATCTAAAGAAATAGTGAAATGTGCTGTAGGAAGAAGTGATAGAACTAAAGCCTGAGAGTAACACAGGTGAAGGTGGAATAGTGTAAAATTATATTAAATGGTCATCAGGTATCAACAGGTTTTACTGCAGTTTTCTATACATTCAAAGGGGTGCATCATTCAAAAATCAAATGTATACAGTTTTCATTTTGCTTCTTTATTTTAGGACTGGAGCTACAAGGCTAACCCTGCAAACAAACATTAGAGGTCAATACTCACCCAAATCATTTCTGTAAATAGATACCGAGACTTCTCTCAGCCTGAGCAAACTGCACCCAGGTCTTCATTGTAGATGTGTTTTATGACATAGTATGACTTACCGTGAACTGTAAAGATGAACAATATTTCTTCATGCAGTGGCAATCAGTTTTCTATGACATGCAGTGGCAATCGGAGTGCTATGACAGTCATACCTATAGAGTAATCTGAAACACAATCAGTCCTCTCCATATCTGGTGTTGTGTAAAAGGTCCATGATGGTGAAGTTGAAATTGGTATAACCGACATACCACATGTCTGTGTCACCATAAGGAAGAGGTGGATGCAGTTTTAGGGATGTATTTGCAGAAACCATTTAAGTGTCAAATGACTTCTGATGTTTCTGTACAAGGCAATACCAGCCTTGTAGTTCCTGCACTAAAGTAAAGAAGTGAAATTTGAACTCTGAACATGTCCTGGCTGATGAGCGACATTTGGGCTAAATAAATATAAAAAAATAATAAACGTCTACTTTTAGAATTCATCTGCTTGTTTACTCATACATTTAAATTGAATTGAAATAACTACTAATGAAAAACACACCTGCAGCACAAACATCCTAAAATTTAAAGGTCCATTTTTAAAAATGTATTTATGCGTAATTCAGTGGTAGATGGAGATGTAATCAAAGTCAATCAGGAAGGTTTGATGTAAAGTAGTTCATTGTTCAGAAATCATATGCATATTTAATTAATTTGATTTAATTTAAACGTATTATCCCTTATTGAGTGAACACACCACAACACAGCAAATGTGAAACAGTGTGAAATTCTTTCTCTGTATTTAACCCATTCAAAAAGTGAAAGAGTGGGCTGCCACCAACGAGGGGCGCCCGGGGAGCAGTGCGTGAGGACGATACCTTGCTCAAGGGTACCTCAGTGGTGACACTAGCAGTTGGGACTTGAACCCACAACCTTCTGATTGCAGGACCAACTCCCTCACCACTAGGCAAAAGCTGTATATATAGTACATATATATATATATACATATGGAGGCAAAATAGTGTTAACTCTGGAAAACATATGCTTTTATTGTTTTGTTTCACAACCCCTGCATTGTAGATCTCTCAAATAATTCAGTTTTTAAATTACATAATAAATATTTAATTACATAATATTACATAACAACTATGTGATAATCTATATTTCCTGTAATAATCTTTAGGAGCTTTCAGAAGTATTAAACTCTTCTAATGTACTCTACTAAGGTTGTGGTTCCCACCACTACCAGTGTAAACAATTTGGGCTCTGTAAGTTTCTGTGAATGTTTCACATCAGGCCACACTGAATAACTTTGATTAGATCTTAATGATCAAATATACAGTGTAAAATCATTCAGGTTTTAAAATTCAGCAAATTTCCGTAACTGTTTTGCTATCATTTTTTTTAAATATAATTTTTAAAAATTGCAGCATAGTCTGTAAAATAATTCTAAACTTTTCAAAAATTTTACTCTCATAAATAATTATAAACGTTTTCACCTGCCACTCAGTTGAGCGATCATTAAATAACATTTACACTAACAGCTATCAGGAAGCCTTAAATGTACAGCAGTTAGGCCCTACTGCCCTCAATAAGAGCATCAGGAAAGGTGAGAACGAGGGAATGCTTTCTTCATTTCTAATGCACACAGTTTAAACAGACGTGATCACATACAGTCATACCAAAGCCTTTATACGTTACAGGGTTGAAACAGCGTGCCCTGGAGCTTTAGAGGTTGTCATTGTTGACAATAACTAAAGTGTCAATATGGCAGGGTCTGCCACAGAGGCGCCCAGTCCCCACAGTCATAAATCATACTTTTGGACAGCTCTGCTCCCGGCTCCTCTAATCCACTCGCATGGAGAGCAGACTGGACACGGTCTCCCCAGAAGCCCCGTTAGCAACTGTGGCATTGCTGAAGTAGAAATACAGACTTGTTTCTTGTTTGTTACAGAAGCCCAGATATTTTACATTTTTAATGAGGTTACTATAGCAACTAGAAGGGATCAGTTTAGTCAAGTGCATGAATGCATCAGTCTGAGTTTTTGACAATGCTTTTGAAGTTATGTACATAATAAAGAAATGAACAGAAATTAATATGCAAAGAATTCTGCAAATATGTACACTTGTACTAATACCTTCTAATAAACATGCATTACTGTAGAGGTACTACAGTTCATGCATTTTGATACTTACAGTGAAGCCCGGAATTATTCATGCCTCTCGTAAATTTTGACTTAGATACTTTTATTCAACAAGCAACACAGGCGTCTCCCAGAAGATAATAAGACGATGTACAAGAGACATCATTGTGTAAAAAAACCATTTCTCAGCTTTCATTTACATTTGAACATAAAGTGGCATGCCCAAAATTATTCATACCTTTTACAAACTGTCACAGTTTGTGGGAAAATACAGTGGAGACATGCAAAAAGCTTGTCAACAATTATAGGAAGCGTTTGATTGCTGTAATAGCCAATAAAGGCTTTTCTGTTGATTACTGAGAAGGGTGCGAATAATTTCAAATGTTCAAATGTAAATAAAAGCTGAAAATATTTTTCTCCACAATGATGCCTCTTGTACATTGTCTTATTCTCTTCTGAGAGACGGCTGTGTCATTTCCAATCAAGAAGAAATTTGCTTGTTGAATAAAAGTCAAAATTTGCCGGGGTTATGAATAATTCCGGGCTTGACTGTAAGTACTAAGGGTGTAACCGTTCACCCTGTTCACCATCTGGTTTCTGAGCTATGACTTGGTTTCTGTCATGAACTGTCTTGGAAAACAATTAAAAATAGCTTTAAATTTTAAACAACTTTTAAAATTAAATGTAAGATGTTTAAAAATCTTCTTTATATGATCTTTGAGGCTGGAGGCAAGGTCAGAATAGATGAACACTAGCATATTTGTGAGGAAATGTACAATTCTGTACTACCTTATCTTAGTCCTTGATATTTAATCCCTTTGATCTGAGTTCATTCTTACGGTTCAGTGCTTAGATTGCTTTACAGCTTTACATTTGATACATCATACTTCATGCAGTACTGAAACTGATGTATCGCTAACCCTTTAATCAGTAATGTAATCACTTCAATAATATAAGCTGTTAAATCCCTGGGATGCTTCCATAATCACAGAGCCATGGAGAGAGTCTCATATTTCACATTTCATTTGGGATTATTAATCCACAAACGTTTTGACTTGCAGCATGCAGACAAATAAAGATAAATGTGGCAAAACCAGGGAGCAAGCAGACGAGGCTGTGAGCAGCCCCCTTTAGCTTTATTAGGCCAAATGAATTATGATGTCTTTAACTAACTGACAGATTACTTAGCTGCTTGGTTAGGGCTGTTTTTGCACTTGGCGGAGCTCCTCTGGGAGACGCCGGCACACTCGTCCCATTGCCAGATCTATTTTTCACTCAATTTAGCTCCAAATGACAGCTAACCTGTGGGTCCTCCCTCTGGGCGAGGTTTATGCAATGATTAATGGCGAGTGTTTGGCCGCTTCTACCTGGGGGACTGCCCCATCTGCAAAGCGATGTCAGGTGGAATAGGGGGCGCCTGCAGGTGGCTGCTTGTGAATGGCAGCTTCCCTTCGCCTCAGGCGTCTCAGCCGCGCTCATTCTGTCCACACGATAAAGAATCAGGGTTAACACTTCATTTAGATCGTTCGCTGTAGATGCTTTGTATATGCTCACCTTGTCTTTGACTTCAGCTAAATACATATTTCTCACAAAACCCTGAGGTCCCATTTGGGAGCCCACACAGTTTTTAAATATATATATATATATATACATTGAAATATATATTGAAGTATATATATATATTGAAATATATATACATAGTTTGACAAAAACATTATATTTCACAATATTCTGTTTATCTTAAATGTAGTGAATCAGCTAAAACATGGAAAAACATCAAATAGTGTTCTAGTGTTTGTTAGCAATGTTAGCCTCAGTTGGCAAATATATGTCACCACACATATATATACATTTTCTGATTGACAAGTGGTAAATAAGATGTTTCACCATACCATTCCTATTGCCTTTAGTTTTTTTCACTTTCAGCTGCATGTAAATTATGGAGGGCAATAAAATTCCCTCATACACTCAGAACAGAAGCCATTGGTTAGTGACTGCATTCCACAAAGAAATGTATGACATTCATGACCGCATAATACTATTTCAAAATTACAACTGTGGAACACCTCCACATTTACTTAGTTATAAGTGTATTTTGACTTACAATACAGATACAAATCCATATTTTGGATCTAATAAAAAATGTATTAAAAATATAAGAGATCTTTTTTTCTAACCATAAATCTAACACTCATTTAACCTCAATCCAAAAACATAGCTGTAACAGTGTTGATAAAGGAAGTTTCTACAGAGAATTTAAGCATTTGTAAAGATCGTGAGTGATATATCCATGTTCTCTTCAGGTTCCTCATGTTATTATTTTATGTCGATCTAATGTATTTAAACAGAAATGTAACTTAAAATTTGCATACACAAATGTCTTTTTTTTTTAATCTTGCACATTTTATAGTCAAGTTGTGGAATTTAAAATAATGTCTTGACTCTTCCCATTGTATTTTTGCAAAGAATTAAGGGATTTTTACTAATTATGCAGATATGGAAAGGGCATCAGCTCCCAAAATCCATAGTAAAATGCCATAACAATCTAAGAAAACAGTGTAAATTACATTGTACTATACTGCGATTACAATATTTTAGTGTTTATGTAGTTTATGCAAAGCACAGTGTTGCAGTTTAAATATGTTCCTTTTTTATGCTACTATAAAAAAAAGTAATGTAAAGTTTACTGGCGCAGTTTTAACAGCGTAGGCTGTCTTCATCGCTCCCTCAAAGTACCACAAGATGTCCATCTTCTCTGTCCTCTGGAGCTGTAGGTCAGGCAATGGGAACTGTATTTTTTCTTGGAAGTGTATGATCAATGGAATAATGAGAAAGACATGTTATTTTATCGTCACATCATCAGTTAAAAAATCATGAAATGCCTGCAAACTCTGTCAGAGGCACCAACATATACGATGTTGACATAAAGCACAAGGCCGAAAAAGAAAAGTACACGAGGGGCAAAGTTTTCATGACAAACTGCTGTAATGCCGAGTCTGGAAGTGCCCGTTTAGCTGTCTATTTTACGCATGAACAGCCTGTCTCTTTCATTCTGTCAAAAGACACACCCGATGGAAAGCAGCACAGATGCCGGTGGGCCAGTTATCAAATTAAGACTTCTGGACAGGTTTATGGGTCCTGGCTGTCAGCTCTTCTCTGCGTAGAAATCATCTGATACGGCTCTGATAGTGATTAATGAGTGCACTAATCTGGTGGATCGTTCCTCCGCTGATAGACACATCACCGAGGGTCTGCTTGGCTGGCACAGTGCTCCATTTGATTTCCTCTGGGTCTAGTGCCAAAACAGGCAAATCCAGCAAACACAAAGCAAGCTGGCACTGCTTTTGGGGTGGGCCAAGCTAACGTGAGCAGTGGGGTTTAGCAGCCTTAGCCAGAGGTGGATAGTGACTACTTCAATGTACTTAAGTACAAACTGGATTTGATTCAGTATTTTTGCGCATTTTGCAAATGTAAATGTGTTCGCTATGGAATCTGCTATTAGCCAAGTCAGTTATAATCTTTCATGCTTAGATTTAATCCGTTTCTGTTGGTTGAGCACCTGGACTGCTTTAATCACACCTCACTTTTCCTGAACATAGTCAAACAAACTTCAGTTTCTGTACTGGCATATGATGGATTATCTGATGGATGGATGCACTAAGAAGATCCACTGCACTAGTACAGGGAATTCAGTCAGGAAATCAGTCAGACCCCTACTTCCTACTTTTATACTTGAAAAGCTTGTTTTTGCTTTATAGATGGTCAAAAAGGTTTATATAATAAAAAATATATATATATAATTATTATATAATAATTATATATATATATAAGAGAGAGAGAGAGAGAGAGATAGATAGATAGATAGATAGATAGATAGATAGATAGATAGATAGATAGATAGATAGA
>JBBPCW010000147.1:7129217-7145798 GCA_037974425.1 Phenacogrammus interruptus
GAACAGTATGAGTATATGAGGTATGAATACAGTATGGATATATGAACATCATATACAACTATAAACAGGAATTGGATTAACAATTTTCGTGCTGAGATACATTTTAAATGTATGCTGCTCTTTTACAGATGTATTGATCATAATCGGTGTAACCTGCCTTGTGATCGTCTTGCTGATCGCACTTGTAACTGGAGTGATGTACAATAGACTGACTCAGTCTAAACCCCAAATAGCAGCAATCTCCAGAGTCCTGGTAAGCTGTTCTGTCTTTTTTGTTTGTTTTTCATTTACTGATAAAACCGTTCTTTTTATCTATGGTGATATGCACTGAATTCCCCACTGTATTAAATGTAAACCACTGTTCACACAAACTATGCGTTCCAGCAGGTCACACGACTGATGTATAAATTGTGGTCCAGCATTAGTTAGCATTCGACTGTGTGTGTCAATTGAGAATGGTGTGAACAGCAAAAATGCAGGTAAAAGACAAAAACAACTTGTCTTTTATCATAGTGTATCAGAGAGATTTGAGGTGAATGGTGAGAATCATATGCAAGCAATGCAAATAGTAGTTGAGCGTTCCCACGGTTTAACACTGAAGACTGTCCGAATGTCCAGGGCAGGTCATGTGTTTGGTTGTGAAAATCACTGAGGTGTTGCTGTGTTCAAGCACAGTCAATTTTTGAAAAATGTGAAAAATATTTTCTCACTTTCGTAACCAAATGCACCAGCGCTGTAACTAAATGGTCCAATTGATTTAAATCTACCCAATCACATTGCTCCTTGGTAATACTATGCTTTGGATCACGGCTACATGAATTTCCCACGACATACGTGAGCAAATTTAATCCCTCACGGACAAAAAAATTAATACTTGAATCAATTTTAACCTATCCATGCTGGAGGTGCATACACAGTTTGTTGTTACATAAAACACTGAGCACTGGCTTTTTAGAGAAAGGACAATAGACAGTGGTGAAAAATCCCACAAAATTTGGGTTCTAAAACTAAACATTGTTCTAAATTCTGTGTAGTATGTGCTCTTTAAACACATCACTGTGCTTAGTTAACATTTATAATTGTCAGACTGATTTGTTGGTTGATAATGTAAAGAAAGAACTGCATTTGTCTCGAGGGAAATTCTTTTGAGAATGCTCAGTGCAACAAGAAATATGAAGAATAACAATAGTGCATTAAAAAAAAACAAAATAATAACATAAAATAGCATAAAATAACTAACTTGCTGTGTTTAAGATGTAGTGTGCTTAACCACCAGGTCAGTAGTGCATACGGTTTATGAAAAGTGACCTAAAAATATAACGAGTGCAATAAAATGAAATAGCAACATGAGACGAGACTAACATTCAATAACTTTCAGACAGTATATTAAGCGGTTGAGTTATATTGCTCAAACCCTATATATGTTCAATCCACTTAAACAGGTGGGACCAGAGTTTAGTTACTTTGTTCATTGTAGAGTTTCAAAGTTGCTGTGTCTGAAGTACAACTTACTTAAATATTCACTTAAGTACACGACTGAGGCTCAGATATTTATTAGTAAAGATGTTACTTTACAGACCAAACTACAGGGTCAGACGTTTTTTTCTGTTGACCTATCACAGAGCATAGCTTTGCAGTCCGTCTGTCTTTGACTGCTTAGTAAGAGTAAGCTACTGTTGTGGGTTATCATTTCAATGTCAGCATTATTCTTTTTAAAAACAATTCTTTAATCCCAGATTGCTTTTTGAATGAGGCGCAGGACATAGCAGCCAATGAAACAGCGGTCATTTACATATCAGTCTTCAGCAAAACGTTCTGGTTAATTCTCATGAATATAGAGAGCCTGGAAACTGTTAATGTAAAACATTGTTTTTTGTTGTGCTTGTGAGCTGGTAGTCTGGAAAAACTGGAGGTGCTGGTCTCCTTAGGAAAAAAAAGCCTGGAAATTAGTTTATAGGGAATAATCGCACAAAAAAGCGGCATTGTAATATTGGTAAGAAAACATTGTTCAGAGCTTCTATGAGGGTCAATAGTGATTAACAAATATGGGATAGTAAGTCAAAGTGAACCTTATTGCCATTGTGTTTACCATATACAAGTATACAGGGAAACGAAATGGCGAAAGCTCTAGATATGCAGTATATATACAAATAATATTGGTTAAGCACAGGTGTGGCTCCTAAGATAACTATTCATATATTTATATGAATAGTTGAAACACAAACATTAGGTTGTTTTCCCTTTATGGAAATGGTCTGTTCCTTATATAACCAGAGACCCCCGATTAGAACCCACCGATTAGATCCAGATAAAAAGCATCAACATATCCAGATGAAAATTAGATGTTCTTTGCAACATCAAGACTCTATCGATTGGAGTTTCGCTGATGGTAGGAGTGAGTACTGTATTGGTAACTTCTTCGGATACTGTTATGTGTTACCTGTATCTACACACATTTATAGCAGCCCACATTTAACTGCTTCTACTTGACTCTTGAGTCTGTTTAGAGACCCCTTTCTTTTACCACTTTACAAAACAAGAAACTAATCCGACATTTCATCTGCAGGGCATTTTTCCGAGGAGCTCAGAGCCTTCTGTGATAAATCCTGAGTCCCCAGCTCTCTCTCAGCTGACAGGTGTGAGTCATACTCCACTGCTGTTTTCCAATGAGGATTTCCTGTCCATCTCTGCCACCCCCACTCCTGAAGAGGTGACTGACATACCTGTCTGTCCCGATCCTGATGAACAGCCACATGACGAAAATGACAATACAGTCAGTGAGCAAGATGAAGATCCTGAGGACTTTCCAAGCACATCTGGCTACGACTGCAAGAAGTTTGTTATTGAGATGAGCCCTGGAGATGATGTGGAAGCTTATCGTCCGTGAGGAGTTAAGAGGAGGTGGTTAGTCTTGTCAAGGTGAACTTCAGCGTAAAGGGGAATGAAAAATTGTTGTCTTTGAGACTTAGCCAGGTGTCAGAAATCATAGCTGTAGAGTTGTTGGTTGGATATGAGCCATTTAGGATCACATCACATTAATATGCTTAGTCAGTAGCATGTGACATCATTATCATTTGCGTATTTCTGTCCCTTTTTGGCCAAGTTTAGCTCAGTTTTCCAAATATTTGCGTCCTTTATATTTTATTTAGGCTCAGCTGGCTTGGGGGAAAACGCTGTCCACAAATATAGACGCATCCTATATTTTTACTGAGAATCGGTACATAATGTTAACGATTGGATACCGGAACTGGTTTGCCTTTAGTTTAAGGCATTTTGGCGATTGCTTTTGACTTGTTTTATATGGTAGTAGATACAGCTTACCAAATTTGAACAAAAATGAACAGTACATGTTTCCAGTTGCATTTTTACTATACAAGTGTAAGCCCAGCATCCTTTTACAGTCAGATGCAGAAAGACTGACTCACTTTAACACTGATAAAGTTTTGAGTACCATTCATTCTCCCGTCCATATGATTCACACACAGTAATATACAGCTGAAAAACAGAGTGTTTTGAATTCACTGTTTTTGTGATGTCTTAATTAAGACATCACATAAACAGTGAATGTTTTTGTGATGGAAAAGGTCAAATAACATTTTTATTGTTATTTGATTGTTTTTGATGGAAATGGTCAAAATAACGTTTTACTGTTATTTGATGAAATACAAGTAAAATATCAGAGAGGGGCTTTTTAAGTGTTGTTAAAATATATCACTAAATAGGAGAGACGTTTCTTTCCAAAAAGAAGGAATGCACGAACCAAGCTGGATCCATCATTCCAAGGGGGGAAAAAAGCTTAATATTTTCAGTTTTTGAATCCAGATATTGTTTGTCATCTAATTGTTTTTGTATGTGTATATTTGGTATTCATGTATTCATTTTGGAATAGATCCTTTGAAAAATGTTTTTGTTGCTGGATACAGAAAGGAGAGCATAAAATCTTATACTCTGACAGTATAATTGCCAGGCGTTAGTGATGCTATATAGTAGTTTGGAGGGATATTTCAGGTCCTTTCTTGTGTTCTTTTGCATGAATGCCAAGTGACAAAGCCATGTGTTCTCTAAGGGAAAGCTGGCTCTATTTCTAATGCCTTTAAAGACTTCTCTTGCACTTTTAGTAGAATTAGTTGGACTGTGCCTGATAGCATTCACCGTGAGTGCTATGAAGAAAAGAAAAGACTTTTGCTAGCAAGAAATGCATCATCCTGTACTTCAAAACTTCAACCAAGCTTTGTGAATATCTGCACTTGCCGCAGCCCTTTGAACGTTCTGTCCCAGCATTAATCAGAACCTTGGAATGCATTAACGGTTGCTCTTCCTGGTTAGGACTACCGTAAGTTAAATTGATGGTTGGTATGAAATGTTACATTTATCCTCTCGTCACTGTGAACATGTGATAACAATAATGATTTCATGCAACCCTACATGGCCCATTATGCCATTTGTACAGTGTATGTGCCTTGTCCTATAATCCTAACCAAAGTGTCCACTCACAGCTCACACATTTTAACTACGTGCCGTGGTATACCTGCACCAAGGATTATCTGTGAAACTGATTAAGTACAATGTTACTTCACATGACTTTCTCTAAACATTTCAGCACTTTTGTAAGAAGTTTGGTTTTGCTGTATATTTCTTTGTTTGATTTGGGGTCCTAGTGTGTTTGGGGTTTTTTTTTTTAATTTTTTTAAAAAAAATTTTTAAATGTCTGATCTGTGTCTGATTTCCTTTATGAAATTAGCAGTTTTTGATTGATAGCTAAGGCAGCCTTGCAGAAGATGATTAAAGAGATTGAGTAATTGGTTATATTAATCACAATCTATTTTCTAAATCGTATTGGTAAGACAATTTCAACCATATTAACCAAGAACTGCTCCTTGTCTTCCTGCCCACCTGCTGTCACTGTAGGCCACAGCTATACTTCAGGTGACATGGAATGTGTACTCTGAAATAAATTCAGTATTATAACTCCATTCAGTGTTCCAGTACTCATGAATGTATTTTGTGTATTTATTTGAGATGTAGACTGATTGGTCTTATTTTAACAAGCCTCTAATACAAAACGAGCAGTGAGAGAAGTCAACTTCAAAACTGAAAGGCATTACTGTATTTTTGATAATTTCATGATGTATTTTGTTGGTATGATCTTGTCAAATCATATTATGATTTTTATTATTTGGCGTCCTACAGCACAGCTGCTATGCATTGGAAAGATTCTGCTAATGTAAAGAGGTTTAATGGCTTTTAAAACCTTGATCTTGTATCAAATGCATCAAAATACACACAGACAAAAGTATTGGGATGCCTCATCATTACATAAACAGGGACCTTGCATTCAAATATATAGATGTTAATATAAAGTTGTTCCCCCTTTGCAGCTACAACAACTTCCAATCTCCTTGGAAAGCTTTCCACTGGATTATGTAGTTTCTGCGGGAATTTGTACCTATTCATTCTGTAGAGCATTTATAGGGTCAGGCACCGATGTTGGATGAGAAAACCTTGCTCACAGTCTCTGTTCCAGTTCATCCCGAATGTGTTTGCTGGGGTTGAGTTCAGGATTCTGTGCGGGCCAGTCAAGTTCTTGCACACCAAACTCATCCAATCGTCTTGTGCCCTGGGGAACAGTCATGCTGGAATAAAAAATGTTCTTCCTCAAATTGCGTCAACGAAGTTGGAAGCATGGCGTTGTCCAAAATGTCTCGGTATGCTGAAGCAGTAAGCTCTTCATTGGAAGTAAGGGGCCACACGAGTTCAGTAATTAAATTGTGTGTCCCAATACTTTTGTCCATATGGTGTGTTTGCTATCGTTTTAGACAACCTAGATTCAATAATTAAGGAGGGTGTCCTAATAATTTAGTATTTTATCCAGACAACATGATTTCAGTAATTGATTCAATAACCTGAATTTCATATGGTGTATTTCCTATTATTTTAGCAAGGCAAGCTAAATTCTGTAATTAATGTTCCTATAATTTTGGCCAGACAACCCAAATTCAATAATTGAGTCCCAATACGTTTGTACAAATAGTATATTTACTATCATATTAGCCAGAGAAAGTCAAGGAAAGGCTTTTATTTTGTGAAGTGCACGACGCGGTGTCTTAAATCAGATTTCTTGCTTCACGGTGTAAACAATTTTAGGAATTCAGCATCAAAACATAAAAAAAGAACAATGTCAGAAACGTATGTTAATCAGCAGAGGGAGGGTTTCGAAATATATTCTTCTGTAGCTGAGGACTGACAGAGGGTGTAAGGCCGTTCTCGTCAGAAGTGTTAGCCTGAGCAGCGCTGCCTTGGAGACGGACGCCTCTCAGTCTCTCCGGGCTGTCTGAGGTCTCTTAGCAAAAACAGCTCGGCACAGAGACATCTTAGAGAACTCAACTTTGGATTTTACAAACTCAGCTTTCTGACTGCAGAAGCGTTGAGGTCGGCCAAAGCTGCATTTTCTGAATGCAGTTCCAGCAAACTCGAGAATGTAGCTAGAGCCGGAGACGGAGCAGTTTTACCCACGAATGCTGGTAAGCTAAATACATTTTTGCTACATTTATATGCGTTACATATTCATGTTTGCCTCTTTCTTCAATCCTTATTTGTACTCAAGTAAAGAACTGATGAACAGAGCGATGTTCGAACTAAAATTGCTACGTTTTCCCTCGCAGTCGATAGCTAGCTACACTGCGTGGCAAAAAGTATTGAGACACCCCTGTTTTCCAAGGTTTGGGCTAGGCCCCTTACTTCCAGTGAAGGACAATCTTGATGCTTCAGCAAACCAAGACAACCTGGGCAACACCATGCGTCCAACGTTGTGGACACAGTTTGGGGAAGAACCTTTTCTATTCCTGCCTGAATGTGCCCAGGGCACAAAGAAGGGTCCATACAGACATGGTTGGACGAGTTTTGTGTCGAAGAACTTTACTGGCCCGCACCGAGTCCTGACCTCATCCTCATCCAGCACCTTTAGAATGAACTGGAACGGACATTGTGAGCCAGTGTCCAACCTCATAAATGCTCTAAAGAATGAATGGACGCAAATTCCCACATCCTGTGGGAAGCCTTCCAATGAGAGTGGAAGCTGTTTTAGCTGCGAGAGGATGACCAACTCCATGGTAATGGTCAGGCGTCCCAATACTTTTTCTCCACATAATTTCTGGAGGAAATCCATTAAAGGTTCATCTATGGTTTTTGTGTGGAGGCATAATATTTTTACTAAAAGTAAAAATATCTTTACTAAAACACACTGCACTCTAAATTTTTAGATAGGATAAGAAAATAACTTTATTATCCTGAGGGGAAATTCTTTTTAAGAGCAGGCTCAGTGCGACAAGAAAGAATAGAAGATAAGACAATAACAAAAAAGACATTAAATAATACTGCAACACAATGACAAACCTTATTGTAACAAAATAACAGTGTAACACTGACTTCTGTGTGTAAGATTTGCTGTGCTGTACTTGCAGATCAGTAGTGCAAGAAGATCAGTAGTCACGCTGACTTCCCTGGTTACATGTTGCTTAGTGGCATGTCAGGAGTGTGTTGTGCCTCTTGACACACCTCATCAGCACCTGTTCTGACACTCTGGGCCTTTGTGATTTTCGTTTTCATCCCAGAGGCAGATGAGAGGGACACATGAACTCTCTTGAATAGCGCCTAGTCAACGCCTGAGCGGGATTCCCACTGATCTTTGATAGCGTGAAAAGCGACCATTTCTCCTATGTGAACACGCCACATCACACAATGTGAACAGTACAGAATTCTTTCTCTGCATTTAACCCATTTAACCCAAGCAGCAGGCAGCCAGGAACGCAGCGCCTGGAGAGAAGTGTGTGGGGACAGTACCTTGCTCAAAGGAACTTCAGACGTACCACTGGCTTTCCTGGGATTCAAACCCACGACCTTCTGATCACAGGGGCAACTGCCCAGTCACTAGGCCGCTAAGTCAAAATTGTTCACAGTGGTAGTGCTATGAACCAGGCCTCCATCTATAAATGCCTCTAAAATCTCCTTTGTATTGAGAAGGTTTAAAACCTCTATTAACATGCATTCATGGTAAAGAGGGACATGCATTGCATTGTAAGGAATAGGAAACTAGTGCAGAAAGAACCTTTTTTATTGTTATACTGTTAATACCACTGTTCTACTGTTAATACAGTTTTACTGTTAATACTGCTGTTAATAAAACTCAGGATTCAGTGGTTAATTTGGAAGGTGCATAAAGTCATTCTGGTTCTTTTCATCTTATCATGATAAAGAAATTCGAGTCAGTAAGGTTTTCTACAATGCAGCATTTCACACCCAACTTGGGTTTGACTTGGGTTCATGATAAATCAGAGAAATTCACTTGACTTTAGTAGTGGTACTTAGATACCCTGTGTATTCACTACTTGATCCCTGTGTCTCTGACGGAATATTTTTAACTAAGACTAGGGATTCACCAACATAATTACTGGTTAGTTGCACACAAAATCCTGATAGTTGGATCTTGCTGCTGGGGATGGGGTACCATTAAGATTTTACTGATGCTCTTCTTGATCCTACTTTTCTTAATTTGGCGCAAAAAAAAACAAAAGATCTCAGACAGCTGCTTATTTGACCAGGAGTTTATTAATATTTGAGGAACCCGATAAGTACCGCTCTTAAAATCCATCCCTACTCACAGCTTTTAAAATGCTTTTATTTTATTAAAGTTAGACTTCAGTAAAGCTTCTTGGCTGATGTTGCAGGTCAGCAGACTTTCACGCACCACAAGCTGTAGCTTTTGTGTTAATCAACTTAAACGTTGGCCTTAATCATGTTTTCATATTCAGTAATTAAGCATTTTGTCTGAAGGATGTACAGTACATTATGGCTGAATGGACCTGGATTAGAATTACAGATAAATATAACCTTTATTTCCGTATGGCTTCAGCTGAAGAACATATCTGATTCTGATTCATTTTTAAAGCAGTTATCTGGTGATACTGATATCATTGTGCAACCATAATACACAGCGGTGGACAAGGACAGGGTCATCCGGTGCAATGAATTCAGTCTTTGTTATTGTTTTATTTCTGATATTGTCATGAAAGAATGTCATGTTAATGAGATGGCTTTTTTAATGTTACCTTGCTTTGTAGTGTTTAAAATGAGATTGCTGTGCTGTTTGATGCGATGAGGTTTTCAATACTTATTTATGAAATAGTTTACTGACTTATTTAGTCTTGCCATGCATCAAAACACTTGATTTGCACATTTTGCAACAGACAGGCTGTATGGATATAAGAACAGGTTCTTTCATGATACTGGAATGTAAGTAATAGTAATTAGTAATATTGAGTTTTAAGTACCACAGCTTTCTTTAAATATCAGTACTATGCTCTCACTTTTGTAAGTGGTATGAAACTGGTAGTAGGAATGGTGATGGTATTGGAGTTGCATTGGCATCTCTCAGATGTTTTCTGATATTTCAGATGTTGACCAATATTTCAAACTAGCATTTAATGTATTGTAACTTGAAAAAAAAAAAGAGAATTGTGCTAAATATCTGCATTTGTAACACTTTAACACATATCTTTTCTCTGTAATACTAATCCAAATGTTACAGATTTTTTACATTTTATAAAAGTATTTATTGGTGTTTGCATCAACCAATATATGCATAACTGTAATATTGGATATCAGTGTTGGCATAGGATTCATAAGTATGTCCAACTTGGCCTAATGGTTTACTCAACAAGGCAAATATGTAGGTATGTAACACTGCATAGAAACGTATAGTAAAATGTGGCAACATCAGAGGCATTTTCCACAATTTTTAAATGACCAGCACAACAAATTTGTTCATGTCATACAGCACAACTCCTCCTGCCTCCCAGCTACATCATGAGTACATTAATTCAAATATTATCCAAAGCTATGAATAATATTAAGAGAATATTATATTGTATCATGTATCCAAACTCGGGCTAATTCTATATTAACACCACTGCCAATACGTGTACCAAACCCCACAATAACCCCAGCCCTAACCAGCCGAGGCAAACCCAGGACACATTATGCATGACTCTGCCAGGAAGACCTTCATTTAGACCTGCCCCTGTTATTACAGTGCAGTTATGATGAGAAACAAGTTATGAACCGCTGTTTAAATTCTTTGGGATGTTTTGCTGGTGTACCTACACTTGTCTAGATCTCTGCATGTCGGAAACTTGAAAGAAAGCTTTGGAGAAAACTATGCACAAAGGATCATGGGACCGGTCCCAGACGATTACTGCTGCTTTCATGCTCTCAAGTCAGCACTTGACAGTAGCTGGGGATTACTGATTACAAACGCAGCGCTAAGCTACAACACAAGTGTTATTATAATGCCACTGAAGTTGTCAACACTAGGGTTATTGGGATTGGATTTGGTTTACCATTCAGTATCCTGGTGATATGAACTCAGACGGGGTGGAATAGTGTTGTGTTATTTTACCAAACCCCATGCGTGCAGTATAACCCTTCTTGAAACTTTGTAATGCAGTCATTATATCACTGAAAAACTCCCTAGAGATATTTTCCCTTCATAATGCATAAGAGTTGATCCTTTATTATATTGACTTTGCTGTACTTTCCTTGAAATCCCTGAGGTGTTTTAGTGATCAACAGAAGTTTCAGTGTGTCTTGTGTCCTCCTCTGTTCACCAGCAGAAAGGTCCTGTGGGTATCATCATTGCGTCAGATAGTCTCCTGTATTTAGTTACCTTTCTAAGAGACTAGAGTCAAGAGGCCTCTGTAATGTAACCTAATATGCAAGCAGTGTGGTCTCTCTAGTATCTGCGTGTCTCTGTTGCGTTTCTTGTTGTTTTTTCCTGGACAGTGAAGATTCAAATGACTTTTTGTGAATTATATGTTTATTCTTTTGAAAGAAAGTACTTCAAAAAGTGGTCATGATTTTCTGTCTTTGCTTTTTTGGGTTTGGATCTGCCTCTATCAGTCTAAGACAGGAATGCCCCAGTGTCCTCCTTTTGTGTGAATACAGTAAAGATGGCCCAGAATAGTATTTTTAGGCTTTATATTCTTCAACATAATTCTATTCAAAATTGATATTTAACCATACGTTCAGTATTTTTGTCTTATATAGTTAAAAAAAAAACCCAAAAAGATCCTTTTTGTAGTTTGAGACATCACTTTTTGCGAAGATGCAGAGAGAAACATTACGTTATGCAGCAAGTTAATGGTCTGTCAGGCAAAGAGATGACTCTGACTGGATTTTTTGCACAAATAAATTCAAGAATTAAATTTCTTTTCTTAGTGACACGAGTCAGTTTTCCATTCCAGCCTAAAAAGTGCAGCATTATGATGAAATATTTTACATAAAACAGCATTAAACTGAAAATGTTGTAGCACATTGTGTTGTTCCCCTGTCTTATTTTGAGTGGGTCTATTTTTGGTCATTCTCTGACTGACAGGACACTTTTTTTTTTTTAAACAAGTGATGAGTTCAGCTGCTCAGGCTGGTCATCCTGAGTTACTGCTTTGTAGTTTTTTTTTTGTAGGCACCATGTGTTCTTCTAATGCTCATCTTGAGGCACCGGAACCATCTGGAAGTCAGTGGTAGAACTAAGAAACCATGTGAACCACACCCGACATGTGGACAGACCGCTTGGTCCTTTGATGGGAAAGACGGGAATGGTTGACCCTAAATATTCAAGCCTAAATGATTTTTTTAGTGTTTATACCCTGTTATTAGTGCTCCGTGCTCCTGGTCTGTTTGACTGGACTATCAGCACTGGTGGTATAAAATAAGAACTAAGATCACTGAATCATTTAACCGCACATTTATTTCTTGTGACAAACGCAGGCAAGACCTCAAGCAACCCGACTACAAGAGAAGTCCGCGAGTACACACGCCTGCAGGTTCTCCTGCTGAGGTTTCAGCCATGCTGGAAGAGGACATGGAGGTGGCCATCAAGGTGGTGGTCGTGGGTAATGGTGCTGTCGGGAAGTCGAGTATGATCCAGAGATACTGCAAAGGCATCTTTACCAAGGACTACAAAAAGACCATTGGCGTGGATTTCCTTGAAAGACAAATAGTGTAAGTATGCCTTTGCTCTGTCTGCACATTCATGATGCTTTTAAATCAGTTTTTATGGTCTCCACCTCACTCACCAGTGACTGCTTGTGTTTCCAGTCTACCCTGCTATTTGTTTGGATCACTTTTGGGTATATGGATGTATAATCATACTGTGATAAGTCCAGCAACTGCAGAGAGGCTTTCTCTCATTGCATTTTTGAAGAACTTTTATCTGAATCTACTTTTTGGGTCTTTTTGGGCTACTGTCGGATCGCCTCTTGGCAAATAAGACCCCACAACTGCACATATTATGTTTTTAAGCTTTCCAGATGGATATTTTTGGGAAGTTAAAGTGAGTCAGCCTTGAACTGAAGTCAGGAATGTCTTCCTGGACAGCATTAGTTAATGTGGAACTTGACATTTCAAACATTTTAAAAAGCAAAACTTGCATTGCTTAATCAATAACTTCCATGTGTTTTATATAATACAACAAAAGCTGAAATATTTCTTGGACAGAACGTTGTTACACTCATTTGGACATGTTTTGTGTGGATTAAAGCCATTTTAGCTTTTAGTATAATATTAATCCCACAACTAAGACATTAATGTAGCAAGTATTATACAGTTTTTTAGTCACATATGTACACCATCTGAAGGGATGTGTTTTCCACTCGGTTAGAACAAGCTGAACTGTGCTGAAGCATTCAGCCTCATCTGAAACCACAAAGAACGAAAAGTATTTTCAATTCCAGCCATCATTCCTGGATCCAAGGAATTTAAAACATCAGCACGTTTTAAATGTTACAAAATACTGTGGATTGCAGGAATGTAGATGAACAGGACCATTTGTGTGACAAACTGTTTCAGAGTGCATCTGGTGCTTTTGAATGATTTTAGTTATTTACTATTTAATAAATCACGCTTGAGCATTTTGTCACTGTGATCACTAGTGAATGTTATTCATTTTATTTGAGAAGGCTGCCAGTTATGTTTCTGCAGAATGCATTTCACTCCATAATCTGTCATCCTCCCTGTTAAACTGCAACTGACAGCTACAGCCTTATTAAGTACCACTTTTAATATTTCACTGTTCATGGGTAATCTTGTGTACTGTCTCATGCGGTTGTTAAGAGTTTAATTTACCTTTATATTAACTGTGTTTCAGAGTAAACGATGAGGACGTGCGGTTGATGTTGTGGGACACAGCTGGTCAGGAGGAGTTTGATGCCATCACTAAAGCTTATTACAGAGGTGAGCTAAGCTGTGGGAAAGCTTCTCCATGACTTTCAGGACTGAATTCTATGGATCTGCTGAAAAATAATGTTAAGTCTGCAGTGTAAAAGTGGACAGCATTTCCTGTGAATGTGTCATGGTTAAAAATGTTCCTTGGGAAACCTTGGAAACTGCTTCAGACAGATTAGAAGGTTTCAGATAAAGATAAGAATGTTTTCAGTGAGCAAACACAAAGGTGTTTTGTCATTGTCATTATCAGGGCTGGACTAGGATAAAAAAAATTTACCGGGCATTTTGAGACCGGCCCACCCGGGGGGTTGTGCTGACGGGATTCCGTGCCGGCCCAAATACCTGATCGACCCAAATTTACCATCAGCCCACCGGGCAAATGGCCGATTGGCCAGTCCAGCACTGGTCATTATTACTGTTGTCATAAAAGATTTGTTATTTAACATGCATTATTACTAAATAGCTTTAAGTACTTTGATGATTTCATGTGTTAGACAGTATTTCCTATGACAGAGATATAAATGATGCATGAACATTCCATATCTGTTTCATTTAGCATTTAAATACTTAATGGTTTAGGTTATTAACTTATTTTCCCTCAGCTGTGACCATTGTGTCCTTGAACATGACACTTTACCCTCAGTTGCTCCAGGGGACTGTCCCTGTAACTGATTGTAAATCACTCTGGATAAGCTCTTCTTTCAAATGCCCCTTTTACCTTTACCTGTTTAGGCTAAAGCTGTATATGAGGATTTGGTGAGAAATGATGCAAAAATGTTTACTGAAAAAACCTATTTAATGGCTTCTGAATTTGATGGATGACTACTTTAAGTTCTGGCACCAAGGCTGTTCCTTGTACCCGTTGGAACCTGGAATGTGGATGTTTTTTTGCTTGGTACAAGTCGCCTATATTTTCCCTGTACGAAATTCTATCTTTAATAAATGGTTCTACATAGAATGCTGATTATGGCAATCATTGCCATAGTGTTTAGTCTGCCTGACCAAACATTAGGGCTATAAAGTGGGTATGATACTTGCCTCTGGACCAAGAGGTCATGGGTTCAAATCTTACCTTCAGAAAACCACCACTGGGTTCCTGAACAAGACCCTTAACCCCAAATTGCTCCAGGGAGACTGTCCCCTGTAGTTAGAGAATGGAAGTTGCTTTGGATAAAAGTATCTGCTAAATGCCAAAAACGTAAATGTAAAATGTACAGTGTGTGCTGATAGGATTATGTTTTTATTGTATCTGCAGGTGCCCAGGCCTGTGTGCTGGTCTTTTCCACGACAGACAGAGAGTCCTTCGAGGCTATCAGCAGCTGGAGGGAGAAAGTGGAGATAGAGGTCGGAGACATTCCTACTGTTCTGGTGCAAAACAAAATTGACCTGTTGGATGATACAGTGATTAAAAAGTAAGACTGAACAAAGAATGTCAGTATACTGTGATACAGCTCTTTTTCATTTTCTTGCACTTTTCTAACTTTTTATGTGTGTTTTCCACCTCAGTGAGGAAGCGGAGGGTCTTGCCAAGAAGCTAAAGTTAAGGTTTTATCGGGCTTCTGTGAAAGAGGATCTCAATGTCAATGAAGGTGTGTAATTTTGTGGTAACCTAGAACCTAGCTGTTGGCGACACAACTTAAAGTTGGAAAAGCGTCATATTTTTGCCATATTTCTCGCTGTCGGCAGATAACTGCCTTGCGTATTGAAATTTTGATGTCCAGTAGTTTAGAACTGAGTTGCCTGCTGTTTATATAGAGTTAATTTAAAGGGACAGTTCAACAAAACATGCACACAAATGCCTATGTTCACACAGGCTTGTCTTCAGAATTCTGTAAGGTTGTGTTATGTGTATATTTCGATGCTCATACACACATCTGTTATTGTATACAATTATGTGTTTACATGTAAGCTTAAAATAATATATGACCAAAAGGTCCAGCTAAATGGTAATAGTTCTACTACCTAAGTGGTTCCCAGTAGTTATTGAAAAATATCATAAAATGTCGATTCTAAGCTGTTCTAGCAAATATAATTCATTATGTCACCGATTCCAGTTTTCTGATACCAAAGGTTACAGTAATTTTTTTTGCAGTAAAAAAAAAATACAATAAGTAGAAGCTGGTGTTGCTGGTTACCAGTGTTCCATTTGGCATCTTGAACCAGCTTGGTTGGTGCCTTTTGGTTGATGTACCTCTTCAATTCATAAAAATCATTTGTTTTAATGATTGATATACTGCCTTAACAAAATGCATGTAATTGTACTTTTGTCTTGCAGTTTTTAAATACCTTGCCGAAAAATATCTACAGCGACTCAAACAACAGACTGCCGAGGATTCAGAAGTTGTTCACACATCAAGCAATAAAATAGGTGAATTAAGGCATATTTATCTGTAAAGTGCTGTTAAAATATTAAACCGGTACACTTTTTCACCAGCAGTACATTCAGTTAACCTTCAGAAGCAAAACTTGCTTCCAGAGTAGTTGGGTTGTGACCATGTTGTAAAATAGAAAGATATATTAGCATTAGTCGCCTTCTGTCTGCCTCTGAGGTTGTTTCTGAAGAAATGTTTAGGCATATTCAGAACAGAATTTTTTTCAGGAAAAGGGTAATATTGTACTCTTGTGTACTTTTGCACACAACCATATTTTTGCAGTAATTTTCCATTTCACTTGGTCTGAATGTTTGGTCAATTATTTGAAACATTATTAGCATTTTTAACAAAATTAGAGCAATAAAATTTTTTTTTAGTTTTGTTAATTTCATACACACAAAGTTACATGCGCTGATTTAAAAATCTGATTTACTGTTATGGCTTTTTTTTTTTTCTCAGAGAAAATGTTGGCAAAAAATGTGTCCTTAGTTTAGAACTGTAGCTACGAGGATAGTGTTGTTAAAAACCCTGGAAGTCAGTCTTTTTTGTAAATACAGCCCCAGATCTTATCTTAACTCAAACTGCATTCAGCTCCTAAATCAGACTTGTCAGTGTGGTTTAGGATGCAGTATGACTTGCTGTGGGTGAACTAATTAACATAACCTCAAAAAGGCCCAGGACTGGTATTCAGAAAGCCGTCATAAGGAAAGAGTTATTGCTCATAGTAAATCATTTTGTGTCCTAAAGCTCATTTGCAAGTCTTTGCTCTCTGGATTTGGTTTGACTGGGCTGAGAGGAGTTTTGGGTGTGTATTTATGGAAAAGATGCAGGTGACCATTTATTTTAGTGCTCGATGGCAACCGTATCCTCAGGTCATCAGGTGGCATGCTCCTTCAAATTCCCTCCACCAAGCTCCGTACCATGGGGGATCGAG
>JBBPCW010000147.1:7174880-7187080 GCA_037974425.1 Phenacogrammus interruptus
TATATCTCTATGGTATGTGCAAATGGGTAGCTATATAAATATACTATACATATACAGATCTGAGTTGCCAGAACATACTGAATAGCAGCATGTTCCGCAGATAAGAAAAGTATTGGGAAGTCTGGGTGTTAAATTCTTCAGAATATGGTATTGACATATGAATTCCCATAAAGTCTTTTGGTTCTGCATGTAAGAAAAGCTCATTTAGTTTTAAGAATGGGCCTCCAAACTGCATTAAACAGATAACATGCATCGTTTATGTTCATTGCTGTAGGTGAAATAGACTAACATGGGTCTTCTAATCAGATTCTATAAAAAAATACTTTCACTGATGTGATACAGCACAATTGTGCCAAATGTGGGCGGTGCTAAGCCTTCAGTAGTTACATTTTGGGATGAAACAATTGAACCTGCTTTGGAGAAATGTCATTCTTTTTACTAGCCGGGCCATTCAATGAGTGATAGTGATCTTTTTTTTTTCTGAATAGGATGTCGACGTTAAGTGGGTTGAATACCAGAATATGGTCAATTACCTCAGCCAGTGGATCAAACACAATGTGTCTGTCATGTCGGACAGAAACTTTCCCTGTAGTCCTGTGGAACTTAAGGTGAGTCACAGTCTTAATGCGTAGTACACTGATGGTGAAAAGACAAGTATTGATAATTAAAAATGGTCAAGAGACCTCTGTAACATATTTGGCGAGAGAAAATGGTTGAAAAAATGTATGTCAAAGAAAGAGACTTGACGCATAAGGATGCCAGGGACGGACAAAAAGGCGAAAAAACTAAATGCGGTACAGAACCCACGGCAGCTCATAATAATGGACTTTGATGCACTAAAAATTATTTTGCCCATTAAAGCAATGTTGTATAGAAACCATGCAATCGTGATTCACATTTTCTCACAGAAATTCATCTTCTAGTTTGTTTTGACAACCACAATGAAATAACAATGTTAGTCTTACTTTCCCTGTAATGTTCCTGCCGTTCCCTAGCTGATGCTTATTCTCATTAGATACAGTGAGAAAGCCCGGGGCAGAGCACCTGCTCGCTTTTCACACTGTAGCGCCACCCTTATGTTAACGACTCCAAAATCCTTAATAAAGACCTAGGCATCAGGCTCTGATTATCAGATAAGTGAATACTGTAGGAGTAGTGTAGGAGGACGCTGATTTTACCAAGAGTACGAGTGTGTATTTTAGTTAAACCTGTTCTTTTTTGCAGGCACTTTATTCGCAATACCTGCAATTTAAGGAGCGCGAAATCCCGCTGAAAGAGAACGAGAAGACCAAAATAAAGCATTTTTATAAAATGCTAGAGGTCAGTACACTTTAGTAGATTCATTTGGTCTTATTTGTGAGGAATTCTCTTGCAGTGGTGTGAGATCTCTGAGCTGTGTGTTCTTGATTTTGGGGGACAGGTGTGGATTGAGTTTGGTCGCATACAGCTGCCGCAGGGCTACCACCCCAACGACGTGGAGAAGGAATGGGGCAAGCTGATTGTGGCCATGCTGGAGAGGGAGAAGAGCCTGAGGCCTGAGGTGGACAGGTATGAGGCGCCCACAGCATGATTTGTCAGCTTTATCTCTCGATCTCAAAAGCTCATTGACAGCACAGAGGCTCCCAATGGTTTTTGTATATGAATGGGGCTGAGGATTTATTGCAGTCTTTACAATAAAAATGTACTTTTCATTTCTTCTCCATGTAGACAAATGAGATTTAAAGCAATATAGCAGTGAAAATATATTTCAGTTCATTTTTATGCCATATTTAGTCAGTTAGCCAAGATATGGTTGATGTCGGTGTTACATGCGGTGTCAGAAACCACATAATTCAATCTGTTTGAGATGCTGGAGGCAAGTGTTTACTTGCAGTGTTCAAAATATGAATTGGGTTAGAAGCTTTAAGCTCCAGTTTAAACTGCATGCAGAAGGAGAATTTCATTACAGCTTCTCATAACCTTGATTCTCATTCCTTCCACTACTTGTGTGTTGGGATGGGTTCATGAGGCATTGATCTAAAAACAGCTAGACAAGTGCTGTACAGCAGCCATCTGACTCACTGTCATATTCAGAGGAAATGTTGTGTTGTGTCTTGTGGTGGGAGTCACCTCCATTATTGATACTTAGTTGTGCAGTAATCTTTGTAATTATAGCTCGGGTGTGGAATAAACTCTTTGAGCTGGCTGATAGTGGTGGGTGTGTCTCCCTCAGTATTACATTCCATGCCCTCCTGAATGTACTGTAACTGTCTGAACCTGCAGCAGTTCATCTGTCTGAGAAGAATGCAAGGTGTTTTTCACCAGAGGGAAATTTTATGTGGGGGGGGCTGGTTTTTCTGTTGCCGCCGCATATGAGCTTATAAATGGTGGTAGCTCCCACCTGGTGCCACTAGAAGGATTCTGTGCGCTCCAGCCTCTGCAAGTGCTTTGGCTCCAAGCTCCCTGTCGAGGATGGAGGCGAGGTAGATACTGTTCTTTGTGAACTGACTGACCGTAGTGCTATCATGCAAAGCAATCTGGTCTGCCGCGGCAGTGTGTCCTCTGTGAGCAACAGCACACTGACCAGCCTGGGCTCGGCTGAAAACCTGCTCTCCGGGGCGCAGGAGCCTTTCTCCAGCACCCCGCTCTATCTCAACAACAACTCTGTGTATGGACCCAGGTGAGGTCACAGCTCTTGTGCAGGATTACCTAACTGCAGGATCATTTTTTATTAATTAACATTTATCATTGTCATTTGGTTATGTAATTTGAATCTAATTACAAAAATATAGAAACATTAATGTATGTAGTTTAATAACTGGTCAGATCTGTACTTCTTTTGATGCCAGACAGTTAAATCGCAACTTTTGGTCAAATTCAAACTATAAAATGCTCAACATACAAAGACACACTTTGGATTGGTATTTTTAAATCTACAATTTCAGCAGAATTTCTCGACTCAGAGCAAGATATTTGCTTTTGAGGTATATGCCCTAATCCAGCTCTCAAATCAAGGTCAACTTTATTGTCAAATCTGCCATACGTACAGAGACATACAGAGAATTGAAATGATGTTACTCTCAAACCCCAGGTGCATACATGTAACATTAAATACAAAAAGGTGCAATTTCAAAAATATGGACATGTAACATTAAACATGTAACATGAAATGCTACAGTTGTGGCTTGACTTGAGTATTCTCTCTCCTCCTTATAACTCTAGACTTGAAATGCTGCAGCAAATCGCAAACAGAGTCCAGCGAGACTGTGTGGCTGGAGAGGACAAGCTGGCCTTAGCACGAACATCTTTGCAGTCTGTAAGTCCAAGGACAAAAGAATCATCTCATTCTTTTTCTCTGCCTAGATAATGAGCTGACAGAGTGTGTCTATCCCCCAGGATGCAAAGAGGTTAGAATCTGGGATCCAGTTCCAGAACGAGGCCGAGATTGCCGGATACCTGCTGGAATGTGAGAACCTGCTGAGACAACAAGTGGTGGACATCCAGATTCTACTGGATGGGAAGTTTTATTTGGCTGATCAGCTTGTTCAAAGGTTAGGAAGCTCTAGAAAATCCCTGGAGTTCACTACTTAGATCAAACCAACAACCAAATTTGTGGATCCCTTAGTAGTTGTCTGGTATGTAGGTATGAAATAATTTTATAAAATCACCTGCTCTGTAACTTTTAATGTTATAGACTAACTGTCTCCAATCAAATAAGTTACATTTTTATCATTTAAAACATATTTTGTAATTTCTTATTACTCCCAAAAAAAATGAATTGTGCAGTGAAAAAGTTCTGATATCTACTTTATGTTTATTCACTGTTTAAGGTAAGGGGTTCTAGACAGCATGTATTAATGATGGGTTCTAACTGAGCTGATTTCTCATGCCTCAGGGTATCCAGGCTCCGTGACGACCTGCTTGCGCTCAGGACAGAATGTTCATCAGTGTACAGCAAGGGGCGCAAGCTGACCACAGAACAGACCAAGATCATGATCTCTGGAATCACCCAGACTTTGAACTCAGGCTTCTCTCATGGCCTGAACGCCGGCCTGAGTCCAGCTCTCACGCCTGGAACACTGGTCACTCCAGGGTCCGCTCTGTCCTCCAGCCTCGCCCCATCTTTAACCCCAGCCATGACACCAGCCATGACCCCAGCCATGACCCCCGGCCTGCAGCCCACCTTGGTAGGTGGAGGAGACATGGAAACAGGGGTCCTCCAGCATCTGAAACAGATGCAAATCCGCAAGCCTATGCTCAAGTCATCGCTCGTAGATCCCAACCTGTCTGAAGAAGAGGTCAATTTGAGGTTTGTGCAGGACCTCCTTAACTGGGTGGAGGAGATGCAGGTGAGATTGCTGCTGGTGAACTTCTCTCCTGCTGTTGAAAATGCTATGAAAGTGTAATTTGCAATGAACAAAATGCTATGCCTTTAAGGTTCAGCTTGATCGAGGAGAATGGGGATCCGATCTACCAAGCGTTGAATCCCATTTAGAAAATCACAGAAATGTTCACAGAGCCATCGAAGACTTCCAGATGAGCATAAAGGAAGCAAAAATTAGTGAGGTAGGGATTGATGTTGGAATTCACTAAAGCAGTACACTTTAAGTCACAAACATTAGCGAATCGTCTGTACCGCTATACCAGCATTGCTTGGACAGAATTTCTAGTTTTAATTGAATTGAAGTTTAAATAAATGTAAGTTTAAAATATATAAAAGTAAACAAGTTTCTTTTACAGTATTTAGAGTAAATAGTATAAGTGGGTTCCCTATAGATACTTGCTATCACTTCAAAAATCAACAAAATGTCATTTCACAAAAAAACCACCAAACGCTAGTAAACATCATATGACTTTTCAGATTCAGATGACTCACCCACTGAAACAGAGTTACTCAGAGAAGCTTGCCAACTTAGAGAAGCAGTACGGAAGACTACTGGTGAGTGTGTTCTCTTTATTTATCACGGTCTTATAGAATTAAGTATTTTACCTTTGCAGTTTTCTGCTAACTCCTATGCTTGTATCTTCAGAACTGCTCCAGAGAGAGGCAGAAGCACTTGGACAGCCTACATGACTTTGTGTCGCGTGCCACCCTGGAATTAATTTGGCTAAATGAGAAGGAGGAAGAGGAGGTGGCCTTCGACTGGAGTGAGCGGAACAGTAACGTCTCCAGGAAGAAAGACTACCATGCAGTGAGTTTACCCACCAATTAAAGCTGCTTCCTGTGTGATTCTTGCTGTGTTGTTTTTTTAAGCTAAACTTAAAAAGCAGATCAAGCCGTGCTTTTAACTAATAAAGCCATGCTAATTAACTAATAAAAACTGGGCATGTTATGTATGAGGAGATACAGTTTAAGTAGCTTTAGCTGTAAATTACTTTGACCACCCTGGGCTCTGGAGTTACACCACATCGAATTTTCACGTTTCCTTGGAAGATGGAATGTGTTTTCTATGAAAATGGTTTGTATTCAAGCAACTTTAAAGCAAACTTCTGTTTATAATGTTGTCATCAACATCTGTTGGTATGGCTTTAAACATTTGTCTTAAATTGCTACAGCTTTATAAATGGTAGGTATATGAGACTGTGTCGAAAAACAGTATCTGTCTTTTTTTTTCACCCTGCCTTGTCTTCCACAGGAACTAATGAGAGAGCTGGATAAAAAAGAAGGGGTGATCAAGTCTGTGCAGGACCAGGCGGACTGCCTTCTGCAACAGAACCATCCAGCCAGGCTTACCATTGAGGTTTGACATTTTCCTTTACAGCACAGAGCAAGAAACTTACACTGTAGTTCCAGCTGCTATTGTGTTGTGGTTGAATTTTAAACAGCGCTTGAAATAATCTTGTTGGGTTAAGCAAATGCTGTTAAAGTTTCAAAATATACCATTCATTCTCTGGTCTGTGTATGGAACACCCAGTAGCCCATATTGAATTCTTTGTTTTTATAATGTGTCTTCATAATCAATATGGAAACATTTGACTATTCAGATTAACTTGTTTCTTCACATTGAGTTTATTGAAGTTATAAGAAGAGTTTGTATGTGGCACAATACAGGACAGTCATTCACATATACATGTATCATTTACATATATCAGTCTTAAAAGCTCTGAAAGAAAAACTGATTGCTTACCAGTTATTGGTACATAACCAAAAACCTGCAAGTCATATTGCATAAGCCATGTATGCATATCCACACGTATCCAAAATTGTTTGTCCAGAGTAGAGCCCGACCGATAAAGGATTTTGAAGGCCGACAAAACATGAACAGTATTCCCTAACATTAGTTATTGAACACAATTCACAGATGATCTCACTCGCGGATAACCGGTTCTCTCCGCCCGACTCTGGCTGGATCAGCGGGTCGCAGGATGCGTGGCGTGTTCTACATGAGTGTTGCCAACAGGGACGGCATAGAGTGCCCTCTGGTGGACAAACGAACACTCATGACATGGTTGAAGGGTGTTTCGTCCGTTTTTATTTTATTTTCTAAATATTCATTTATCGGCCGTTAGAAACGCCGATACCGATAGTTTGGAAAATGCCTAATATTGGCCGATAATATCGGCCTGACGATAAGTTGGTCGGGCTCTAGTCCAGAGTTTGTTAGGTGACATGAATACTCATTAAAATGGTCATCAGATGTGATTGTTTAAAGACATGTTGCTTTTGAGAAGTCAGTGATACAAATATAATGTTGCCATAATGAGTAACTATCAGTAAATTATGCAACACTGTCAGATATCAGGGTTAGAAACTGAATAGCATCACTTGGCTTTAAAACGTCCCCTTTATTCTCACCATTTTTAGGCATATAAGGCAGCCATGCAGACACAATGGAACTGGATCCTACAACTGTGCTACTGCGTGGAGCAGCATCTCAAAGAGAACATGATTTACTTTGAAGTAGGTTGCAGCCTATATTCTCTGACTCTATGATACTTTTATTGTTTCTGTGATTTACTTCAACATTTGCATTTTTTCTCCGCTTACAGTTTTTCCGTGATGCCAAAGAGTCCATGGACTACCTGAAGAGCCTTCAAGACTCCATCAGCAGAAAGTACGGGTGTGACCGTACCAGTGGATTACACAGGCTGGAGGACCTCATTCAGGAGTCCATGGTTAGAAATCTTGTGAAAACGTCACAGTACTCAATGCATCACAAGTTATCATAACTGACATTCCCATTAGTGAAGATCTGGCGTCTAACTGGTCTTATGGTGTCACTGCAGGATGAAAAAGAGCAGCTTCTTCAGTACCGCAGCACTGTGGCTGGATTGGTGGGGCGATCAAAGTCCATTGTTCAACTCAAACCACGCAACCCAGAGACCCCTGTCAGATCCTCCATCCCTGTCAAAGCCATCTGTGAATACCGTCAAATTGAGGTACCCTTTGTCAAACATGTGTCGAAAATAAATACAAATCCCGCTGTGGAAAAAAAAACATACTTGGCTGTGTACCATGAAATGTGTACCATGTGTGCCATAACTTTTTCACAGACAATTCCTTATGTTTTGTTCCCCAGTATATAAAATTTAGCAAATAACTGCAGAATGCATATTCACTGTAGAAAATGTATACTTAAACATTTTAGATATAATATAAATAAAGGCATGCAATTTAAAGCATGCATTAGTTGAATGCAAATTTCCTTTAAAAATTGCCAGTAAATACATGCTCATTTAAAAGCTGTCCTTATCATGAAGCCACTATTAATAGCAAATATAACTGATGTTATCAGATAATTAACCTGATTTCTCTCTTTTCTTGATTATTTTCTCCATAGATCACCATCTACAAAGATGATGAGTGTGTGTTGGCCAATAACTCTCACAGAGCTAAGTGGAAGGTGATCAACCCCTCAGGGAATGAGGCCATGGTGCCTTCTGTCTGTTTTAGTGTGCCTCCGCCCAACAAAGAGGCAATTGACATGGCGAGCAGGTGGGCACAGCACGTTTGGCGTTGTTCTTTTGTCATCTTTCAACATAAAAAATAAATCAATGCAAATAGTCAGTTAACCTCAACCACTCCCCTCTAGCTGCAGTATTATTTTACATTTCTTTTGAAGTTAATACAATAATGCAGTGTATAAATGACCTGTGGTCTGTCTGTCCTCCTATAGTGTCTCATATTTTTTGATGTGAATAGGTGATTTTTTTTTTTTTTACTGTTGTTAGGATTGAGCAGCTGTATCAGAATGTTCTAGCACTATGGCATCGCTCCCACGTCAACATGAAGAGTGTAGTGTCTTGGCACTACCTGATGATGGATATCCGCACCATCCGCAAAAGCACCGTTGCCTCTGTATGTATTTCTGCATGAAAATGAATCTAAAATAAATGGTTAGAAATATAAAAGCATTAGAAAAATGTACCTCAGGGCTGGGAAAGGTACAAGTGTCAAGCTCTTATTTCATTTAATAACCATAAGGCAGTGTTTACCCAACAGTGGTAGCGTTTATGCCTAATCGTGGCCTGTCTGGACACATTTACTGCTATCCTTTCTCTTTGTGCTCAGTATAATTGCTAAAACTTGCTGGGTTGGGCATTTGTTAACTCCATTGACTGTTCTTTTTAGATTAAGACCATGTTGCCGGGCGAGCACCAGCAGGTCCTGAGCAGCCTGCAGTCTCACTTTGAAGAGTTTCTGGAGGACAGTGAAGAATCGGAGGTGTTCACCGTGGCGGACTGTGCTCAGCTGGAGAGAGAGGTGCTGGCCTCGAAAGAGTATTACGAGGAACTGCTAAAGTCTGCAGAGAGAGGCAAGATCACCCAGCTGCCCTTCTTTTCCACACATTAACACAGTGCTGCTGGCTAAACACGTGCCTCATTAAGCCTCTCGGTTAGAAAGTTAATACCTTTTGGAATTATTCTTGATCCGGCCTTGATCTGTGCTATGAGCGCTGAGGTCAGAGATGTGTTGAGATGTTCAGTGCTCAAGTGCTGTAGTTAAATTGCACTGCCTGGGGCACTTTGTCTTCATTAGAAATGTTCACTTAGGAAAACATACCTACTCTGGTTAAAGATAAAACAGCTCGAAGCTAATGCTTTTACAGCGCTCAGCCTCATGTTCATTAAAGTATGGATTTAACAGATTGAAATTTAGGAAACATTGGTTGAGTTTCTAATTGAAAATTTCACATGCGGTACCATTTTTAATGAACAATTACTTTGTATTTACTGAATGTGACAAATAACAAAACCATGTAATTTCAAGTTTTGCATGCAATCATATATTATATCAATCCAGATAAAAATTAATGCTCATTTGTATGATTTAAAAATGTGATGTGCAGGTAATTATTCTTTAATAGAAAATATTATATTTTCATATTGAGAAACTTTCATTGGCTATATGTCAGTTTTTAAAGCAGATGCTACGTTCTGTTTATAAATGGTTAGGTTAATTTTCAGTCAAGTGTAAAAATTTGTCATCTGGCGTTTGGGTGACAACCTCAACTCAGCAGATTTGTCCTGTGTTTTGACCTGGATGCCCTCTTGTGGTCAACAGAGGAACATGAGGAATCGGTGTACAACCTCTTTATATCAGAGGTGCGGAACTTCCGAATGCGTGTGGAGGCCCACGAGGAGCAGCTGATCCGGCAGATCCGGACCCCTCTGGACCGAGACGACCTGCAGGCCAGCATGCAGCGAATCACCGAACAGGAGGTATGGCAAGCAGTTATCCTCCACCATGCAGAATTTCTTTTGCATCAGGAGAGCCGTACCATTTTCCTCCGTTCTTTCTTTCATCGTACCTCATTTAAAGCAATGACCACTGCCTGTTCTCTTCCTCATGTGCAGAGGAAAAAGTCTGAATTAGATCGGCTGAAGGAGGACCTTGAGGTGTTGAAGGAGAAATGTGAGGTGTTCCTGAGGCAAGCTGCCAACTCTCCTTCTGTCCCCACTCTGTCCTCAGAGCTCAGTGTCCTCACTCAGAGCATGGCTCAGGTCTATTCCATGTGCTCCATCTACCTGGAGAAGTGAGTGTATCTCTGTACATAACACTACATAATACTAACATGTAACCTGCACTGTTGTCTATCTGCAAAGGATTCAGAGGAGTGTACAAGCTAACAGCATTAGCATTAGCTACTTAAAAATCATTGCACTTTACACATCACTACAGCATCTACAAACCTCTATATATCTAACTATATGTTACCTCTATACATTATCTCTATAGTGTTATAGCATCATGGCAAAGGGACTCGGTCTTCATGTTGCTCATAGTGGCAAAATGCAATTGTAAAATCTAATGACTGAAAAATAATTACCAGCTTAAATAATTATGAATTATATTGTCATTATTTAATACTAGTTGTCATAAGCCTAGTCATTAGTTAATTTGGAAGAAACAGAGCATAATTAGACCTGTTTTATCGAAATTAAATTGTTAAATGTGGTTCACCGCTGTTGTCTGTTTCAACATTTTTTCCCGCCACAACTTAACAGTTTCCATAAAGACTGTCATCTCATCGCAATTGTGTTTGGAGTGGCTGTTTTGATTTTTAATGTGTTTCTGCCACTCTCAGGTTAAAGGCAGTGAGTTTGGTGGTCAAACACAGCCAGAGTGCCGAGTCTCTGGTCAAACTCTATGAAGCAAAGCTGTGTGAAGAAGACGCAGTGAATGCTGACATCAAGTCTATCGATGGAGTTATGAGCACTCTCAAGGTAAAGGCCTGGCATGTGTTCTCACCGTAGTTTTGTTTAACCTTTTTTACTAACATCTGTAACGAACATTTCCAGCAATGGCGATCTGAGATTGATGACAGACGAGAGGTTTTCCACGACCTGGAGGACGAGCTGCAGAAAGCGAGAGTTATCAGTGACCGTATGTTCAAAACACACAACGAGAGAGACTTTGACCTGGACTGGCACAAGGAGAAAGCAGAGCAGCTTGGAGAGAGGTGGCGGAACGTCCACTCTCAGATCGAAAACAGGTCAGTCAGACAGTCGGTACAATCAGATCAGATCAGATTGGTCAGTTGAAGCACTGCTTAATTTGTCTGCCATTTGTGTCCCACTTTTATTTACACACCTCTGATTGTTTTTTGTGCTAATTGAAAATGTGATGTGCATGTTCTTCTTTTAGACTTAGAGACCTGGAAGGCATCAGTAAATCTCTGAAGTACTATAAGGACACATACAGCAGCCTTGATGAGTGGAGCAAAGAGATGGAGGCCATCCAGCTAAAGACTCAGGAGAACCAACCAGAAGACAGCAAGGCTTTGGCTGAGTTACTCAACCAACAAAAGGTAAGATTTCGATGTATTCCCTCATTTTACACTGTATATCAGAGAATCCACTTAAGATGTTCTGCTCTCAGTCACTGTCTGATGTGAGCTGTATCTGTTGCTTCAGGTTCTTGTTGCAGAAATTGAGCGTAAACAGCATAAGATTGATGAATGCCAGAAGTATTCAGAGCAGTATTCAGCCGGTGTAAAGGTAAGTAAAGCTTTCACTGGTTTCTCTGGGAAATAAAGACACTGTAAGTTTAGGGACACTAGTGATATTAACTCCATCTGATTTCAGGACTATGAGCTGCAGTTGATGACCTACAGGGCCATGGTGGAGTCTCAGCACAAATCCCCAGTGAAGAGGAGAAGAATGCAGAGCTCATCAGATGCCATCCAACAGGAGGTGGGAGCAAAAATAACTAGAACATAGTAAACATCTACACAGGTAGCAATGCTGATACTGCCCGAATCTGGGACACATCAAGCGTTTACTTATGAGACTTTTGTAGCTATATCTAGTTGTTAAACTAGTGGTTAAGTGTTGGGTGCCAGTGGTGCTTTAAAGATGGGCTGGATGCTTTCAAAGGTGGGCTATTGTGAGCTGGTATCTGTACGCTTATCAATGATGAATGAATTTTTTTTTCTCATCCAGTTTATGGACCTCCGCACTCGTTACACAGCATTGGTCACTCTGATGACTCAATATGTGAAGTTTGCAAGTGAAACGCTGAAGAGGGCAGAAGAAGACGAGGTAGGACATGCGTGCCATAGCCTTTGATTTATTAGTTGTAAGGAGTAATTCTAATTATTTAAAGGCACAATCGCGTTAACAGCGCTATTTTTTTTTTTAGCGCGCGATAAGAATCTCGCACAGTTAACGCACATTAACGCCGCTAACGGCCCAGCACTAGTATATATATATGTGTGTGTGTGTGTGTGTGTGTGTGTGTGTGTGTGTGTGTGTGTGTGTGTGTGTGTGTGTGTGTG
>JBBPCW010000147.1:7187180-7207616 GCA_037974425.1 Phenacogrammus interruptus
TGTGTGTGTGTGTGTGTGTGTGTGTGTGTGTGTGTGTGTGTGTGTGTGTGTGTGTGTGTGTGTATGTGTGTTTGTATATATGTATAAATATATTAACAATAAACATAAATTGAATCATTATATATGGTTCTCTTTAGCCTCAGTCCTAGTCCATGTGTGGGCAAGTTAGGGAAAAAGTTAATGTTGAACCCTGCTTTTAATATTTGTGTTGTGATGGTTTCATTGTCCTGCCATGTGATCTCGGCTTGTAGCTTACATTTTTAAATTAAAGCGGATTTGAAAAGGGGCTTTTCGCTGGCTTTTCCACAAGGTGTGGGTATTGGTCACTATTCTGTCCTTGAGCACTTGCTGTCAGTCACTTTTTATTTGCCTTTTTAAGACATCTATTGTGCATGTTATTTTGATATTATATACTCTGAGTCATGCCTCAATCTTATTGCATAGAGTGAAATAGCTTGCTCTTTTTTTCATTATATGTATCTTTTAAGCGCATTGTTTCTTTACATGCGGTGATGCACTGTATGCACAAGGCAAGGTAAAGGTAAAAAGGAGATGCTGCTTCTATCTTTCCATCTTAATACAAAATATTCAGTATTTTGTATTGACAAAGGTGATGGTGTCATCTAAATTAGTACTCAAAAGCCTTTCAGTAGGAGGGTGGAGGGGCACTTTTGCGCTTGGTTTGGTAAGTGCGCCAGAACTTTACCTCAATGGAAACAATTTTGGATTCACCTGCCCAGGCTTTGGAAGATAATTTTACCTTTAATTACAGAGGAGAGTATCTATGGAACAAACTGAATATAGGAGCTGGATGGAGAGTGTGGAGCTGCAGAAATCATCAAATGAGGAGGAGATCTCCAGGCTGAAACGGCAGGTACTGGAACTGGAGGCCACTTTATCTGACAGGCAACAGCAACTGGATATTCTTGGAGGAGAACTGGACATGCACAAAAAGTCAGTTGAAGAGTTAAATATGCAAAAGTCAAAGGCAGAGTATGAAGCGCAGCAATACCGACTTGAGCTAGAGGGTGCTATTAAATGCAGAACTGCCATCGAACAGGAGCTAAAGCATTCTCGACAGTTAATTCAACAGTCAGAGGCCAAACAGGTTTCCTTAGAGGAGAGTCTCCGCATGTTAAAGAACAACATCGAGGAGAGCACCCTGGCCCGTAGGAAGCTTGAGGAACACTTGCGTCGCAAGAACAGCGATGTACAGGACCTAGAGGAGCACAGACGTACGTTGGAACGGGAGCTGAAAGCAAAAGAGGGTGCTGAAGTAGAACTCATGACCCAGGTTAGGGCCATGGAAATAGATCTCAGTCAGCAGTCTGAAGCTAGAGTGCTCCAGGGAGAGTCACGTGGGGCATTGACAAAGGAAAGTATTCAGAAGTCCTTCTCAAGTAATGTTCAGCTTCTCCATTCAGAAGCAGAAGCCCTACAGTACAAGGTGGATGAGCTTATGATGGGCAAAAAGAGAGCAGAAACTGAGATCAAGACTTTAAAATCTGAGCTCAACTCAGTGCTTATACACAAGAATATGGCGGAGGAAAAAGCACAGCGCTTCAAAGAGCTCCTGGATGATGCGAATAACAGGCTGATGAAGCTTCAAGTGGAAATTGAATCGGATAGGAACAACAATAGACAGAAATCTGAAGACCTGAGACAGGAAGCCTCTGAACTTCGGAAATCTATCTACATATATCAAGAACAAGTGAAATCTCTCCAACGAGACAAGTCATCTCTAGAGCAGAGAGTGCTTTTTCATAAAACAGAAGTGGATGGAATGAAGGAACAACTTAAGATCAGTCAAGGGAAGCTCCTGCAGCGGAGCACCAGTGAGCAAGAAAGTTGTCAGAGGTTGAGATGTCTAGAGGAAGAGCTTTCTTCCAAACAGGCTGAAACAGAGCAGATGAAATTTAAGATAAATGAATTAACTAGAATAAATCAGCTGTTGGAAGGTGATATCAGGCATCTTACGGTAAGTATTGAGTCATTCCAGCAAGAAAAATCCCTTTCTGAGCAAAAGATAAAAGCACTGAAAAAAGAGACAGAGAACCTTAATGAGCAGCTGCAGAAAAGCAAAGAAGAGTTGATCTTTAAGGCAAGAAGTGAAAAGGACATGCAGTTAAAGATGAAAAACTTAGAATTGGAGCTCCAGAAAAGTGACTTGCAAGTCACACAGTTTACAAAGAAAGTAGAAGAACTAAGAAGAGTCCAAATGGATAATGAACGCTCCACAAAGCATCTGAATGCTGAGCTTGATAAAGTTAACATGGAAATTGGCAGCAAAGATCAGCAAATCAACATATTCAAGACACAGGTGGAGAGCTCAAAATCTCAGCTGAAAATAATTGAGGAGGAACTAATCAATAAGACACAAATAGCCCATGAGCTTCAGATTAAATTGCGAGACCACAACGAGGAGGCGAAAAAGACCTCTGAGCTTCAGCAGAAGGTTAAATCCCTCGTAACAAATGTTACCAACTATGAAAAAGAAATCAGGAACTTAAAAGCAGAGCTCACTTCCATATCCATGGAGAAGAATCTAGCTAACCAGAAGGTTCAGGAGCACAAAATGGAGATTAACAATTTGAACATGGCATTACAGAAAGAATCATCAGAGGGTAAGAAAAACATGACAAAGCTGAGAGAACTTGAGAATGAGCTTTTAAAATGCAAACAGACCGTAAGCAGAATGAGCGGAAGCTCTGAAAAGGCTACAGTGAACCTTAAGCAGGACATTTCTACTCTTCAGAGGGAAAAGCAAGCTGCTGACCAGAAGTTACAAACTTTGAAGAGAGAATTTGATGAGATTAATTCCACTCTCAAGAAGACGAAGGACGAGTTGCTCAGAGTGACTCAAGAAGGAAAAATCAAGGAGTCCAGACTCAAAGAAGTGGAGGCAGAGCTACAGGAGAATAAGTTGACCTTCAAAGAAATCAGTTCCAGTTCTGATAAATACACAATAAACCTACAACAGGAATGCTCTAAACTTCTCAAAGAAAAAGGCGCCGCAGAAGTAAAAGGCACAAGTTTGGCAGCTGAGATTTCTCAGCTGAATGTGAAGTTGCAGCAAACCCAAGAAGAACTAGAGCAGAAGCAGAAGGACACAGCAGCTGCTAAACTGAGATCACAAATGTTGGAGGACCAGTTGGAGAACTGCAAGAGAATGCTTGAGGACCTTAAAGGTAAACTTGAACTGCAAAAGAAAGGTTATGAAACTCAGCTACAGTTAGTGCAGAACGAGATGGAACAAAAGCTGGCTTTGCAGGAATCACGGATGAAACTAGACTATGACAGAAAGGAGCGCTTACATAGTGCTGAATCAATTGATCGAGACAACAAGAACCTCTCGCAAGAAATTGAGAAGCTGAAAAGGTTGAATTTCGACACCATGAAAGCAAAACAAGAGGCTCAGCAACAGATGGACAGCCTACGGGCTAAACTGGAGCGATCTGAGAAGCAGAAAGGGGGGTTGGAGCTTGAACTGCTAAAAGCAAAGTCTAAGATTACAGAGCTGGAAACTGAAAAAATCAAGACAAAATCCAGTATTTCCCAGGTGGACAGTGTCCATAAAGAGAGCTTGAAAGAAACAACGAGATTGAAACAGATGTTGACAGAGGTGGAACAGAAATTACAGATTGTGGAAAAGGAATCCAAAACGTTCAAAGAACAGGTCGCTTCATACATCAAAGAAGTAAAGTTTTTACAGGAGAAGAATTTGAAGCTTGAAGTGACTGTCAGTTCCTTAAACAAGCAACTGAAAGAAACAGACACTGTCCATCACCAGTGTTCCAAAGATAGTGAGCTTGCAAAGCTGAAGACCGAGCTGATTTTGACGCAGAAAATTGTGTCGTCTTATGAGGAGGCAAAGCGCAATCTGGAGGAGGAACTTAAGAAAATGAAAGAGACCTCTGAGGTATAACCATTCTTTTCATATGAATTGTGTTTTCTCATGGGCTGTTTTTGATAGCCATTATATTTATGTACTAAGTACAAGTAAATTTACAAAGAAATAGTTTGGTAAAAAGAAAATTACACAGCTGTTTCACTTACCCCAGATGTACAGTAACTGTTCAGCCAAGACACGTTTCGTGCCAAGATTTTGCTTCTTTAGTTTAATGATGAGCTGCTTTACTTTACTTTAACCTCGTAACTCTACATTAACCTCAGAGCTCTGCTTCTAAAAATAAAGAGGCAAAATTTGTACACCAAACACATCTTGGCTGATCAGCTACACCATGGGTAAGTGGAAAACTGTATATTCGCTGCTGTCATCTTATAGTATATACTCATAATACCTGCAAGAATGTTCAGTACCTAATTGTATCAATCGATCTCATGCTTACAGATTGCTACTCAAGAGAAAGATGAAGTGCTGGAGGAGTTCACCCCCAGCTATAAAAATGCACCCGGACACACATCTTCAAGCAGGAAAACCTCACTTTCTGACAAAGGAAAGTCTGGGAAAAGTTCGTCTGTGACATTTAATGTCATCAGCATCGATTCATCCAATGATCTCGCTACAGATTCTTCAAAGACAGGTGTACAAAGTGAATCAAGTTCTCAGAAGCTTCAGGGTCTTAGGGGACGTATCAGCATTAAAAAGCTGATCAAAACCAAAATAATAACTCAAGAAACTGCTTTGAAGTTACAGTCAGGCCTGATGACCATGGAGGAGGTGCAAGGATCGCTAACTCAGTTCAGTGGCAAACCTGCGTCAATTGCTGGAATTTACTTAGAGTCCAGCAAGAAAAAGATGTCCTTCATGGAAGCTGCGGAGGCAGGTCTAATGGCTAAGAGCTATGCCATTGAGTTTTTGGAAGCACAGGCTGCCACGGGAGCCATCATTGACCCAATCACTGGTGAAAGCTACACTGCTTTAGTTGCGTTTGAGAAAGGCATTATCAGTGAAGATTTGCGGGACAAAATAACAGAGGCTGACAAAGCAGTCAGTGGTTACCCTCATGGTGGCAAATTACTCTCTGTGTTCCAAGCTATGGAAGAAAGAATTTTAGATAGACACAGAGGGAAGCGGATACTTGAAGCACAGGTTGCCACCGGAGGATTGATTCACCCGTTAATTGGCATGCGGGTTCCACTGGAGTGTGCCACTGACCAGGGACTCATAAATCAAGCCACCTTTCAGACTCTCTGTGATCCTGTCAGTAACCCAAAGAGCTTCCATAACCCAGAATCAGGACAGAGAGCTTATTATAATGAGCTCCTGAAGATGTGTGTGTATGACGTAAGTGGTGGAGTTTATGTTCTCCCCTTTGGAGACCACCATACTTCCAGTTTCTCTCCAGCCAGCACCCATAGAGTTTCGGTCATTAACAGTGCTAATGGCACAGAGATGTCAACATATGAGGCTCACAAGGCCAGGCTCATAGACATGAGAACCTACCTGTTTCTCTCCCAACAGGAGAGTGATTGGCAGGAGACAATTGCCATGGACTCAGGTAGGAATCCAGTGCATATTTTGATTGACCAGAAGAGTGGACGACAGTTTTGCATTGAAAGTGCTCTAAGGCAGAATATCCTTCAAGCAAGCGAACTCCACAGCTACCGTAGTGGTGAGCTGAGTATCTGGGAGCTTGCAGATCTTCTGATTTCTCGTAAGGTTGTCTTCAAAGTAGCAGGCAGCCCTATTGCAGGACTGTGGGACATAGTTTTAAAGAAAAGGCTCTCTGTTCTTAAAGGATTCCACCAAAACCTTGTGGACAGACTAACTGCATTGAAGTTTCTGGAAGCTCAAGCGTGCACTGGAGGTATCTGTGACCCAGCATCTGGAGAAAGAGTCCAGATCGCAGAGGCTCTCCAAAAAGGTCTCCTGGATGAAAGTTTTGCTCGACAGCTTCAGCAATATGAGCAAGCCTACTATGGTGTCGTTCACCCACAGACAGGAAGGACGTTGACAGTGGCTCAGGCAATGCATGAGAATTTGTTCCCTAAGGATGTTGGACTTCGGTGCCTTGAGTATCAGGTTTTGACTGGAGGTCTGATAGACCCAGAGAGCCATGACAGAATCTCAGTGGAGGAAGCAATCCAAAAGGGCCTCATTGACAAAGCTACAGCTGCACAGGTGAAAGATGTCCACTCACCTCTCAAAATTATCACCTGCCCAAAGACAAAGCGAAAAATGTCCTACAGAGAAGCTCTGGAAAAAGGTGTCTCTGACAGTCATACTGGACTCCTGTTGCTTGATGCTACAAAACCTCATTATACTGGGGCAACGTCATCTTTCCAGTACATTTGGACCTATCGGCATTTCTAATGTTGTTGTTATTATACATCGTCTGAAAGATAGGGGCCAGAATCTTATTGCCTAGCATTTTTGAGAAAGTTGAAGGATTACCTCAACCAAAAATGTTGGAAAATGCCATCGAGTGTGAGTGGGGACTAATTAGTATTAATCCAATAACATCATGCAAATTCATGGCTACTAACTTTCATTCAGTTTCAGTCACATTAGTATGTTGGGATGAGCTTCTCCTTTATTATAGATAGGAGTGGACAAGTTATGTGACAGAATGTTTTAAATTTTATGTAAGTATCAAAAGGTACCCTGATCATATGTATCTATGTCCTAAATGTACCTGTAAAATGTATGTACATGTGTATCAGTATAGCGTGTTTTAATCTAAATGTCATCAGGCACACTCATCTTCTATTTACTCTCATTGTCCATTTTATCAGCTTCACTTGCCATACAGAAACACTCGGCACTTTATTATTATATACTGTAATCCCATTGTTTCTCTGCATTGTTTGTTTGCCTTTTTCATCCCATTCATCCATGATTAGCACCCCCACAGGACCACCAGTGAGCAGTAGAGGCATTTTGAGAGCTCTTACACACATGTTTTGTCAAGCTTGCCTATATTTTCATAAAAAAGCCAAACATCTGTTTTAAAATATTATCAGAAGAACTGCCATCAAGAATTGTCATCATCAGAGGAACGGTCACCAATAACTCATCTATATGGTGAACCAACAGGTTACACTATCTAATAAAGTGCCAGTGCGAGTGCAATAAACATGTCTGTGCCATGTCATTGACTTTGCTGTGCTGAGAATGGTTTTCTACCAAATGATACCTGCTATTGGTCCTGTGGGGGTCCTGACTATTGATAAATGGGTAAAAGGAGCTGACAAATGATGCACAGACTGAATAGTGTGTGATTTTAAACTACACAGTGCAACTGTATTGTCAGTGCAGCTGACAAAAGTGTAGGTGTGTAGGTGTACCCTATTGTCAGTGTATGTAATCCTCGTTTTATTCTCTCTCTGGCTTGATGTGTGACTATTATACAAACTCACATAGTCATGGAGCTCAATTGCATTATATTGCACTTCTTAAGCTACTGAACAAAATGGCATGGAAGCATGCCTGCCTCGGAAATCAAAACATTGTGGCATTTGGTTTGCTTTTGTAATTCACCCCAAACTGTTTTTTTTTTTCCTGTGAAATTCAGAAATCTGTTGAAGAGGAGAAGAAAGAGCATGTCAGTAAAGTTAACAAGTTGTTGAACTGGATGTCCAGTATGAAAACAAACCAGAACAAAGATGGAAAGGCTTTAGCTGATGATAAAGCCAACACTGAGAGCAGTAATAAGCATCAGGTAAAACATTCTGAATTACTCATTTTTCATTCTACTAATTGCATTTTCTAGAATTTTGCAGGTCCTCGAGAAATGTCGGGACCAACATCAACAAGCAGTCTCAGAACAGTTGCAAATTGTTGCAAATACTTTAAAAGATGTATGTACAATGTCTGGAATAAAGGATTTTACTGTGTATACTGTGTATGTTTTTAAGCATTGTTTATTGGCTTTATTTTTGTTGTGTATATTATACTATACTATGTATTTTCTGCTGTACCCAGTGTTACACTTTACTCTTCAAGTGGAAGAGAAAATGTGCACTGAAAGTTTCACAAGCACATAATTCAAGCAGACAGACATATAATAAACAGTGTTAAATAACAGAGCAACACAGGATGCTGGTCTTCTAAGTGTGTGTTGTGTAGAGACTAGAAAGGGCCCAGCCTAAAGGCCCTTCACACACAGACTAACACTTCAACAGAAATTACATATAACTTTTCAAAGTTATTGAAATTTCTGCATCAGCTGGTAGCCTAGTGGTTAGGGCATTCGCCCTGCGACCAGAAAGTCCGGGTTCGATTCCCAAGACCGCTAGGCACTGGGGAGGCACCCTGAGCAAGGTACCGTCCCCACACACTGCTCTCCGGGCGCCATGTTCCTGGCTGCTCCCTGCATCACTTGGTGAATGGGTTAAATGCAGAGAATGAATTTCGTGCTGTTCACACTGTGTGCAGTGGTGTGTTCTTGTATGACAAATGGTCACTTTCACTTAATTTTTCCAGTGACTAGACAGCTGAATGAAAAGGAGCTGGCAGTTTGTGTCCTGTTCTGTTTGCATGTTCAACATTGAAGATTTCAATGAAAGTCACAATTTGAATCAGAGAGAACCATTTTTACCTGTCAAACAATCGGGTACTTCGAAAATCGGGGTACTTCGAAAATGTGTCATGTGAGAAGCGTTTCACTTCATTTAAATATATACGCAAATTTACTTTCCATGTTGTCCACAATCAAGTAAAGAGCAACCAAAGCTCAGTCAGTTACAGCAAATCTATTAATCTGGTTATTAATCTAGTTATCTAAATATTCATCTTTTGGGTCCTTCTAAATATCCTCTCTCTGACCAAAGCTGCTGTGTTGAACAAGGCTCACAACTTTAAATTATAATGCATGTGACACACCCTGCCAGCTGTAAAAAATCAAAAAGTGCCCAGTGATCTTATCAATAAAATAAAACTAAATATAGATGTTCAAATTGTTGATATAAATAAATATAATTCCACATCCTCTAGAGAGGGCACGCTTCTGCACAATTTACATTTTCTTTATATTCACTGAATTTAGCATATTTTAAACAATTATGTGGCCTAAGCAAAGGTTATGTCATATTTATGTATTTATTTTGCTTGTTAAATTCAGCATAGGAATAAAAATTGTGCACTAAAAGTGTGTTCACCGCAGACTTCACTTTCATTATTATCAGCATACATTAAATTGATTCATTTAGTAGTGTGGGAGATCTGTTCAATGTATTTTACTGCTTGGGGGAAAAAAACACACTTCCATGTACCATTCATAATGATGATACTGTACACTGTAATGTGCTGTGATGTTTTAGCAGGCTATGTGTAGTACAATACAGATAAGTACAGTGAAGCACTTTTCCTGATTGCATTTTCTATCACTCTAGGTACCAATGGAGGAAGTTCTGACAAAGAAAGAGCAAATTGCAGAGGCACTGAGAAGCACGCAGCTGATGTTAACCAAGCACAGTGACAAGTATGTTTTTTTTTTTAACATACGTAGCACACAACAGTTGTTCAGTTTGTTTGTTGTCGTTTTCAGACACTGACTTTCTTCACAAGCCTGATAAACAAGCGTTTGTGCTCTTTCTGTTGTTAGGATGAGTGAGGAGGAAAAAGATGAAATGAAAGAACAGCTAAAATCCCTCCACCAGGCCTACAGTGAACTCTCTCAGCAGACTGGAGACCAGACGCCCTCTACTGAACAGGTGTGGTAAATGAACGGTTTCTGCCTGTTAGTGTGTGTTTACATTCACACACTCACTGCATGGCTCCACCGTGTCCAGCATGATACTGTCATTGAAATTACATCACATTCACACTAACCATTCAAACTTATCCTTTCAAGTGCTACATTAGCATTGTTGATGCAGGTTTAAGGAGGATTTCTTCATACTTATGGTACAGGGTAAACTGAGTATGCTGTAAACATTGCATAGCATGAGACTTTAATGTCACCTGGCCTAATTCTAACTTCACAGCAAACCCCAGGACCTCTTTCCTAACAGGTTTTTTGAGATACCGCAGCAATGCTCAGTGTGTTGTCTCTAACCAGCTGTGTTGTTTTTCGCAAATTACTGAAAGTTGTGTTCACAGATGCATGACAGCTTTTAGTTCCACTTTACTTGCTGCTGAAATTCTGACTTGCACTCATGAAAATGTTACACTCCATTGACTTGTTTAATGGGTGAGTACATGTTTAATATTACTTGAATAAGATATAGATCTGTGAACTAATTGACTTATTATTTGCTTTTGACCTGCTATTTGCAATAGGCATTTTCGTGATGAAGGATTCTTATATTGCAGGAGTTCCAGGTCATTGAAGGAATTCTAGATGTGGAAAGTGCATCAATCCTGTCTGTGTGTCGCTCAGTACAGAGTGGCCTCATCGACCAAAGCACTGGCCTCAGTCTACTAGAGGCCCAGCTTATAACGTCTGAACTCATTTTGCCTGAATTCCGCATGTGTCTGGACTTGGAGGACGCATTCAAGCACGGCCTTGTTGATGAGCCTATGTATGAACAACTGCAAGACTTGGATGGAGCCAATAAATGCATTCAGGGGCCATTTTATGCCTCTGAGCCCTTGCCAGTGGTAGCAGCGGTAACAGATGGGGCTATTTCAGAGCGTCAGGCCATAAAGATCATTGAGATTCAGTTAGCCACTGGTGGCTTACGAGTGACCTACACTAGAGATTGCTTAAGTTTAGAGAGAGCCTTCCAGTTTGGCCTAATTCCGCACTCTCTCTATATTCAGACATTGCAAAGGCAGAATACATGGAAGGATTTGATTGACCCCAACACAGCTGAAAAGGTCTCTCTAATCCAGCTCATGCAGAGAAGCATTGTACACGAGGAAACGGGACTCCGTGTGCTGCCGGTAAAGCCTGGAAAAGAAGGGACCATATCTGTGGCATCAGGGAGAGAGATCAGTATCCTGAGGGCCATGCATGAAGGTCTAATAGATCGAGAGACCATGCTCAGGTTGCTCAGTGCTCAGCTGTTCGCTGGAGGCATAGTCGACCCGAAAACAAACCGCAAGCTAACAGTTGAAGAGGCTCTGTCTGAGGGCTTTATTGATCAGGACACTGCCAGTGGAATTCTGAGCCATCAAAGCAAAAATGGTGGCATTGTGAACCCCCATAATGGCGCTAGACTGACAGTTGATGAAGCCGTACAGTGCGACTTAATGAGCTTCAGAAGCGCTCTGTTAATTCTGGAGAAGCAAAAGTGTTTTATGGGCCTTCTGTGGCCTCACTCTGGAGAAATCCTCACTGTCTCCTCATCACTACAGCATGAAATCATCACTGACAAACTGGCATCTGAACTTCTGTGCCACCGTCATAAGATAGCAGCACTTTACATACCAGAAAGCTCTGAGGTCGTTGATATAGACTCTGCTGCACAGGATGGTCTGATCGACACTCACACAAAAGAGTTGTTGAAGACATTAGAGATACCAGATACGTTTCCTGATGTAGAAGAACTTAATGACAGGTTTTCGACTTGGCTGGTTATGCGTGAGGTTCAACTCGAAGGCTCTGAAAGGTCAAGTGATGGAATGGAAACTGAAGAAAAAAACATACATGCTCCATCCTCCTCTGAGTCAAAGCAGTTATTTATCTCCTATTTAATGATGAATAGCTACATGGACCCGACATCTGTTCGAAGGCTTTTAATCTTTGATAAGCAGTTAAATAAAATGGCTAAAGTACTGGTAGAAATGTCAGAATTAGAATCAGAAAACGTTATTGATCCCAGAAGAATTGAAAGGAATGAGCCTTCACATGTTAATATCTGTTATTCCTCAACAGATGAGGACATTAGTGAGGATTGTCATCAGTTTCATATTACACACACCGGGGATTTGGAAATTTTGCATATTGAGGATCCCCTTGTGAGTAATTCTGAAGAAAATGATTCAGAAGTCTCTATGGAAGGTGCTGATGGAAATGATTGTATGAAATCCTTAACTACTGGAACTGACAATCTCATCTCAGTTTCAAAAGAAAAATTCAGTACCTCCTCAAACAGTAGTTCACAAAAGACATTAGTAACTGAGATTGAAACAAATCAGAGTGCTCTTTGGGATGCATCCTCTGAGGAGTACACACTTGACTCTGTCAGTACATTAGCTCAGTCCTCTATAGAAATGCAGATCCATTTACCTTTAGATCCACATGATTTGTCTCTGGATGAGGACAGTACTCAAGATGTGATGAAGTTTCACATTATGCCCACAAGTGATTTAGAAACCATACATGTTGACAAACCCCTAGAAAGACTTCTAGAAGAGAGAAGTTTAGATATCTCTGTAGAGAGGACCGTTGGAAATGTAGAATGTAGGACATCTTTATCCAGGGCATCTGACAGGGAAATCTCATCAGGAGAAACGCTTCAAATTTCCTCGGATAGTTGTTCACCTGAGGCTTCAGTTGCTAATATTACAACACATTATAGCATCTCTGAGGTAACTACCCTTGTAGATGAATTTCCTAAAAATCTCACAGATGTCACTGCCCAGACATCTGAGACTACAGATTCACATGATGAGTTTCATATTGTGCACACTGGTGATTTAGAAATCACACTTAATAGTACAACATTAGCTAGAAGTCCAGAGGAGCACTGTGGAGCTGAAGACTGTGGGAACAGGCAAACTTCAGGTTCAGTAGAAATGTGGAACATTTCCTCCGATAGTTCAGTTAATTCAGTTACAAATCAGAGTGTCCCTACGGAAACTACACTTTTAAATGTACCCTGTACGCACCACAGCGATGACACTGCCAGTACATTTGCTCAGACTTCCATAGAAATGCAGATTTCACATTTAGATTTGCATGATTTGTCTCCGGAGGAGGATGTGAATGAAGATCATTTTACTATTACAAGTGATTTCGAACTCAGGCACACTTATAAGCCCCTAGCAAGAATTCCTGAAGAGAGTGATTTAGAGATCTCAATAGATGGTGCTGATGGTAGTGAAGATAATATGAAATGTTTAACTCAGACAGTATCAGACAGTCTGACTTCATGTTCAGTGGGGAATACGATCACATTCCCAGACAGTGGTACACATAAGGCTGTAACTGACTCTGTCGGTACATCGGCTCAGCCTTCGATTGGATTACAGATTTTCCATTCAGATTTGAATGATTCATCTCTGGAGGACGAAGTGAATGTGTTTCATGTTATACACGAAAGTGATTTAGAAATCATGCATAATGGTGATCCTCTTTCAAGAATTTCACAAGAGAGTTCTTTAGCAATATCTAGAGAGAGTACTGATGGAAACAAAGATTGCTCAGAGTCTATTACTGTTGGATCTGAAAGGTTCATCTTGGATGCCTCGACCAACCACTCACACAAGGCTTCAGCTGCTGAGATGAGTCCAAATCAGGGTGCCTCAAAGGAAACTGCACTTTCAGATGCTTCCTCTAGGTACCACACAAATGACGCAATCAGTACATTCCCTCTGCCTTCTGTTGTAAAGCAGATTGAATTAAACACTGGATCTGAACATCTCATTTCAAGTCCAGGAAAATCATGTAGTACGTCCTCAGACAATAATTCACATAAGGTCTCAGTTACCTACATCAAAACAAATCCAAGTGCACAAGAGGAGACTACATTTACAGATGCCTTCTATATGTACCGACCAAATGGAAACACCCAACAATCTGAAGGAATGCAGACCTCACACAGATTGTTTTCTGAAACAGCCTTGCTTCCAGAGAACCAAGAACAGAGAAAGTGTGATCACACAGAAAGTGTATGCCCAGCAGAAGATGAAGACCACATAGAATGTTCTGTACTGTCCACAAAAGTAAATGAAAATTTAGAGATGACTCATGAATACCCACAGTGGGAAAGCATGTGGGATGACAAGATTGAGAGAGCCCATGCTGTTCATCTCCTAAGGGCCCAAGTAGAAGAAGGAGGTGTTTTAGATGTCACATCTGGAAAGCGATATGACCTCAATGCTGCTCTTAATAAAGGCCTCATTGATGAGGAGACCGTGTTAGAGGTGCTCGCACTACAACTTCCACAGGAAGATGTCATAGAAAATAAGACAGCCACAATGTCGGTACTACAACAAGCTGTACAGCAAGGCTCCATATCCTCTCAGGTGGCCTTGCAGATCATGGTGCAGCAGAAACTGCAGGAGGACTTGTTTGCCTCAAAGTATGGAGAAATCAGTGCTGCTGAGGCTTGGGAGGTGGATTTGATTACTGATAGTGTCAGTTCAGAATCTGTTCTAATAGCGGCTAATAGTGATCCAGAGGAGAAGTGTATTCTTGGTGTCACTAATACCCATGGCCTTGGCTTCCAGGTAGATGAGGAGACTGGGGATGTACAACAGCAAGAGCCTGACAAATATGTAGCCATTCCTGCACTTGCCCTCACTGATAAGCAGTTCAGCGAAGAAAGACCAAGTGTGGAAAATGAAGTGGAAAGAACAAAGGATCCCACTCCGCCAACAAACACAGCACAAAAAGTCGGTAATCTGAACACATCAGACACCTTAAAGGCCCCTCCTGAGATTTCATCCTCAGACACTGATCCAAGGAGAGAGAATGTAATTGATCAAAGTGCCCTTGCTAGTGATCTCAAGAATGTGGGGTTTGAAAATAGAAATTCTGCAATTTTGGTAAATATGGCACGAAAAGAAAATGAAATGGATGCAATTTCGTTAAACATGGCCACTGATACATTGAATGAAGCTCCTTTAGAGAGTTTTGTGCATGTTGAACACAATGAGACAACAGTGAACCAGATGGTAAGCCCTGTTCAGAGCGACTCCGGTGTTTCCTGCTCATCACAAAGTGATATCTACTTAGATGAAAGGAAGGCGGACAATTTGCAGACCTTGAGTCAGTGGCCAAGTACATCCACCAGCGATGGACATTCATTGAACTTAAATACTGTGCTTTCAGGGCATGAAGATGTCAGTACAGCACTGGAACAACCAACAAGTTTAGAGAAAATAAACTCAAATCAAAAGGTGCAACATCAGGATCAGAAAGTATCATCTTACTCTGAAGTTTCTTTTGAAGACAGTCAAACAAAGATGAACAAGAAAGATTCTGGTCAATGTACCATTACAGAGGGTAGCATGAGCATGGAAAGACCTGAGCATGAAGGCATGTCAGAAGCGGTTAAAAGCTGTGAGCTGCTGGAAGTAGCAAAGTCTAAATTCAATGATGCTGAAACCAGTATTGAAAATAACACATGGAATGCTGTTAAATGTATAGATTTGGTGCAAGCTTTTTCCAGAGATGCTCCAAAACGTATACCACCCTCGATGTTAGTGCCAGATGTAACTGAAAACAACGCTGAGAATGAAGATGCCAATAACACACAGCGAATAGTGACACAAGGTGGGTTGCCTACCCAGTCTACCTCCCAGCCCACAGAGAAAACTGATACAGCTCCCGTTCACTCCTGGAGTCCCAAGTCAGACTCTTCTGGGTCCAATAATAGAGGACATGAAATTACAGGCTCACAGATCGTGTCAGATAAACATGCACAGTCAGCAACACCCCTAGCACACTATGAAGGAGAACACTTGTCAAAGCCTGCAGCCATTATGTTACCGAACTCATCTGACAAAATCCAGCTTCATTTAAATACGCCTAAAAACACAGACAGTCCTGGACAGCCATGCAGCAGAGAGGTTTTGTGCACTAACCCTTCAGAGACACAGGATTTGAAGGAAATTCCACCAGTATTAAACCTTAATAGCGACATTGGCACCAATTTGAATGAAGTGCCCAAGACTCAAATGGAAGCTACTAATGTGAATGAAATCAAGAGAACAGAAAGCCAAGCCACTGACGACACGGTTAAGCTCTTCCAGCATATATCACTGTCTGCCACCACACAAGGTGGCTTAAAAGAAAATAATGACCCTCAAGGTCTTGGTGAAAGCACAGATCCAGATTTGCTCCTAGACATTAAAAAGCATGAGACAGTTAACCTTCGGAAGTGTTCACCTAATGAGTGTCCTAATCACGAACAAAGGCTTCAAACTCATCCAGTGCAAACACAATCACAGCCCCTGGATGCTATTCAGGCAATTTCTGCGTGCAATGACCCAACAGTGCTGAAAACTATTTTTGGGAACCTAAGTGGTCTCCTTGGAGATGAAGGCATTCATGCAGAATGTGGAGAATATGAGAATGTGGCCTCAGTTGCTACAAGTGAGGACCGTAAAGATGATGTCTTTCCGTCCCATTTGTCTCACCTGCAGCCCTCTGAGGAGGAAGTCCCAACCACAGAGGAAGTGGAGGTCAAAGTTAGACACATAGTAAGTCACATTTCAGCTTGAAGTTAATTTAGGAATAGACTGCATATAGTAGTAGTTATGTATGTAGTTTTAATAATTTGTTAGTAATACATATTATCATTTAGGCCTTTCCTTAGCTTATTTTAGCTTATCCTTAACTGTAATAGAAACAATTTCAATTAATTATTTAATAGTTGTTGAGCTTCTCAAGTGGGCAAAATGACTTATTAATTTGACCTAATAGTAGCTAGTGCTGATATGAAATCATAATTTGTTCTTTTCCTCATACAAAGCTTATAGGTGCATTTCTAGCTTCATATGGGAAAATATGAAGCTAGAAATGCACCTTCTGTAAACATACAGCGTGGATCCTCAAGTCCTTGAGGGACAGCACAGTTAGGTAGTTCCCTTGTCATGCACACTCACTAAATTGCCAAGCTGTGCTGGATGCTGGCCCACCAAGACAGGAGTTGAGAATCCCTGGCCTACATGCTAATAACACTTAGCTTTAGCTACCTAACTAAAAATGCAATACACAACTTTTAAATGCAAAACTTCTCAGCAATACAAAACAATGAACTGTTTTACTGTATTTATGATCAGATCAGAAATGTGCATTCAGGCAATAATGCAAAAACTGGGCATCGATAACTAAGACAGCATCAATATGGTTCTTTCTCAGAAATATTCCACTCAGACTTTTTTGGAGTGCACTGGCAAACTCCAGGACCACTTTGATGCTCTTGAGGATATCAGGAGCGATTTGTTGTCACAGGGTGTTTTGTCTACTGATATTGAAGATTTACCCTGCCAGCTGGAAGACGCTCAGGTTTGTTCATTTTTGCACTGGTGTCCGTCTTTTCAAGCTTGAGATGCTTTTTGCGAAGTTTCCTAGACTTTCTTTATCTGCTCTGGTACTTGGGCATATCTTCTTCTGTCTTCTTCTGTCTGTCTTCCTATTTTAACTAAACCCACTCATTTCATTTCTAGTCTTTGGAGGCACAGCTTGCAGCTTTTCCAGGCATTTTAACCCCAGACCTGAAGATAGCTGAGCAGCTTCTAAACTCTGCTGATGAACTCATCCCCATGCAAATCTACCAAGATCTGGCTACAGTCTTTGTAGATTTGCAAAGCACTTTCACAGATGTTTGCCAGTTATCAGCTGAGAGAAGTAATTCAGTTCTCCAGGCCATAGACAATGCAAAGGTCAGTGTATGAGAAAGTGGACTGTGCCCCCACAGAAGAGGGTCTCATAGCGCTGACAAAACTGAGAGAGTTTATAGAAAGCCCTTATTTTCTTAAGTATATGCATGTGATTCTGTTTTAGGAAAATTTGGAGTCCACATATCAAAATCATCTCAGCTGTCTTGCTAAACTGTCTTCTTGTATTGGAGACAATTATGAGATGGTATGTAACCTTGACATCATGAACACTGATGACCTGAAGACAGTTAAATACAGGATCCAGCAAAATAAGGTACCTCATTTTAAATCCTTCAGATGTATCTGTCAAAGGTAAATGGCATTTTGTCAGTTTACCCTTATCTATTATAATTCAATGTAAACTAAGAACTGAATTCTTAGAATAGTTCAGGAATGCAAGTTAAGCTTTTGTTCACTAGAAAGTTATATGTAGTTGTTGGAACATGATACCAAACTGATTGAACTGTACATATTATGTACATATTTATTGGTCTCATATAGGACTTGGAGAAGAACCTGTCAGGAACTCGACAGCATCTAGAAGACACAGCTTTTGAAATCCAGAACTTTATATCCGAGCATGCACTGCTCCTGAGTCCAGCTCAGAACAGACAGCTGCTGAAATCTCTCAGTGCCACTCAGAGGGCCTTTAAGGAGCTGATGGACCGGGTGTTCACTCAGAGGGACACACTGGACCTCCATTTGGAGATCCGTGAAGATGAGAGTCAACAGCAGGTCTGGATGACTCCGTGTCCTGCTGGTGTTCAGAAAAATGCATGGACATGTTTTAGAGTGGTGTTACATGATGCATTTGTTTGATCTGGTTTATAAAGATGATGTGTCTTGATTTATGTCGGTTGTGTTTTTTACAAACTGAGACTGAATGAACAGTGTACTGTTAACAAATGTCCAAATGTCATCTGTCTATCTTTGCATGATTTAACAACAGACAAAGGTCACTTCTTGGTGACAGCCTGAAATCCTATTTTCTAACTACTTTCACCTTTTTTAGGCTTCCCGGATACTGCTTTCACTTCAGGGGACCAAAGACTTACAATATGTATCTTTTGCAAAAGGCTTACACTAACACCATCAAGACAACTTTTCATCCCCGTTTCATCTCTTTGGCCCAACTAGAAATAGTCTTCTGAATGGCTAGCATGTTTACAGCATACTCTTGTTGTGTTATCTGTGTCTGATCATGAGTGTAGTACAGAAGTGGGCTCGGTTGAAAGTATGATCTTGAAAGTATTTTCTTTGTAAAATCTGTGCATTTTGTTTTTGCTAGACTGCCAAGGAGAAGCAAAAAGAGTTTGTAGCCAAGTTGCAGGAGCTGTGTGATGACCTAACACTGACAGAGAATCGTCTCATTGGCCACCAGCAACAAGCTGTCAAAGCAAAAAGCGTGGGAGACCTCCAACAATACCAGCAAGAGCACCAGGTACATTCGTTTGTGCCAGCATTATTGTCTGCTACTGAAAAGCAGCATCATGTTTTTTTATTGGTGCTAATCAGTGATCAACGTGTTTATCTGTGGAATCTTTTATTGCCAAGTTTGGATTGTAATAAAACATGTTCGGTTTCCTTGATCAGGCATTGCAGAAAGACATCCAGGCCAATGCAAGTGCCTTGAATGAAGTCATCAGTAGCACCAAGAAGTTCCTGGAGGAGAATAGGAGCAAACTGACCCCAGAACAGATTGCTGCAATTGAGCTGAAGTTGGACGAGGCTAAGAGCAAGGCCAACATGCTTAACCAGAGAGCGGAGGAGTCAAGGAAAGATCTGGAGAAAGTTATGACGACTGCTATCAAACAGGAGACAGAGAAGGTTTTTTCTAGAACTTTTCATATTTAGTTAAAAAATCAGTACAAAAGTTTATGTTCATGTGAGAAAATAGTTGTCAGTTTTACCCCAAAAAATGTTTTTCATCTTTGTGTTTAGGTCGCAGCTGTGGAGCAACTTGAAGAGAGCAAAAACAAGATTGAGGGTCTCTTAGACTGGATATCCAACATTGGCAAGGAGAAAGAGATGGGAGGAATGCAGAAGGACCAAATGGCCAAACAGAATGGAAACATGGCGGTAGAGACCCCAGCGAAAAAAATGATTGTACAGGAAGATGATCCTAATGGAAATGAAGTGGACAGCACAGATAACACCCCAGAGTGGTCAACCAGAAGTGACGACAGTAAAGAACTGGATCTAGACCAGCAGTATGAGAGAGTTAAGGTAAGCAGATGATGTCCAGTCACACAGGAAATCAGAAATTTCCTGAAATAGTTCAGAAATCTTTTGACCCATAAATGCATATTTCGTAGCCTCGTCCACCACAGCATCAATATTTTTGTTCAGCCAGAAGCAGCCTCCATAATATTTCTCAACCTTTTTAGATGTGTGGTGGCATATAACTTAATTCTCTAAAATGGCCGCAAGGGGGCTTCTAATACTTAAGGTGTGTCCTTGATATTTTGAATAACAAAATGCTAGGATTGCAAATATTGTGTGAAATAGGACATATTGCTGTAACTTCAATTGTGTTGAATGTCAGAATATTTAATTACTGTGTTATTCTAATTAAACATGACCGTTTTAACAGTGTGTATATTAATTGGTGTTCCATAGGTATGCATGAAAGTTTGGTGAAACACTGGCTACCATTTTAGCATTTTCATTTTGTGGAAATACAGTTTCTAAAATAAGTTAAGTAGGTGTTTATTGTCATTTTAACTATCTACACAGTACACAGTGAAACAAAACAACATTCCTCCAGGATTGTGCAAGACTAGCAGCATAATTATAGTTGCCAGGATTTATAAGTAATAACAACAATACATTGTTGTGCAAAATAAGCATAAAGTAGCTGCAACAGGATAAAAACAGTTTATAAAAAGGGGAATGATATGGTGTGAGTTGTTATGGGGAAGTGGCAGTTTGGGTGTGATTTTTTTGTTTATGAGAGAACAGTTTATGTGTGTGTGTGTGTGTGTGTGTGTGTGTGTGTGTGTGTGTGTGTGTGTGTGTGTGTGTGTGTGTGT
>JBBPCW010000147.1:7213180-7237097 GCA_037974425.1 Phenacogrammus interruptus
TCTGCCGAATGAACATTGAGACACTGAACCGCTTGAATTTCAATACAAACAAACAGAAAACATGGGGTGTTCTAAAATCGGTGTAAGCTCACGTAAACTAAATCTTCTAACATCATCGAACGTCATTTTCGTTTCATGCACAGGCCCTGGAGCAGGACATATCCAGCAGGCAGAGCAGCATCTCAGCAATGAAGGCCAAGGTGAAGAAGTTTGCTGAGACTGCAGAGCCAGCAGCAGCCGCTTTGCTCCAGTCCAAGATGGAGGGTCTTTCCCAGCACTTTGCCGATGCCTGTGAGAAGCACAAACACAAGGTGTTACAGATGGAGCAGCTAAAGGAGAAGGTAGAACAGTTTGAGAAGACGTCTGAGAAGATCCAGCAGTTTGTCCTGAAACGCTCCCAAGCTCTGTCTGAGACTGATGGACCTGGACGGAACGTAAATGAGCTCTCTCAGCTGGTGCAGGTATTTCTCACAGTGGAAACATTCTTTCCCTAAGTGCTGTATTTCACAGCCCAAGATAATTTATATAACCATGTTGATTTACACGAAAATATTTTAAATGTACACTCGTAGGACACCAGAGCACATTTGGCTGAACATATAAAGGACATGGAAACACTGCAGACGCTGTCGAAAGAACTCAGCAGCTCAGGCCTAGAAGGAAGTAAGACTCTGATTCAGGGAAAAATGGACAACCTTTCCAACACATTCAAAGCCTTTAAAGACACAGTTAAAGAGAAGTAAGTGTTCTTCAGTTGTTTCGTTTTTGTTAAACCCTGCTAGAATAACTTACATACGATACACCAAAATCATGTAGCATCAGTTTGTTTAATCCTTTCAAGTCTTCAGTTTGGCTCAACAATATTGTGTCATCTTTTTTAGCTGGATACAACTGTCCTAAGGCTGCTGTAACAGATCCAAAACATAACAAAAAGCCACCAGTGTGTTTAACCTCATTAGTGCTATGTCATGAAATGTCTAACAATATGTGTGTGTACTGACACCGTATATTACAGAGAAGAGGAGGTTTCATCTTGCCAAGACCAGCTGGATGAGTTCAAAGCAGCCGCAGGGGTGCTAATGAAGTGGCTGGAGGAGACAAAAGAGCAAGTGCCTGTGGTTCAGCCCTACTGCAGTGAACAGGGCCTGGGAAAGGACCTACAGAGAGTCAATGTGAGTGAGCACTGCTATACCCATGGCAAAAAAGTGAACAGGGTGTGTGTCCAGATGTACGTATCTACAAAAGTGGAAAATACACACATACATACTAAACAAAGAAGTATGATTTCAGCACATGGAAGGTGGCCTCTAAGTGGATTCCTACTATGCGAAACTTTACACACCCAGTTATCTTTACCCTTGTTGAGTACAGAGTACTGCTGTGCTAATTTAACACTGCAAAACTCATCAGAGAGAAAAGAATGAGTCCAATATCAAACAACAATCTGGCGTCTGACTAAATGCTCTCCATAATTCTAAAAGCTAAAACTGAAACCAAATCCAAAATGTTTTCTTTTTGAAATACATTAATATATTATATATATTATATATTATTATATATATTATATTATACTATAATACATAAACATTATTAACACACTTAAACTACCTGAAAGTACACTAAACTTGAAAATCAGGTACAGCTATGGAAAAAAATAAGAGACCACTTTTCCTTTTTTTCTATTTACTGTTTGTGGCAGTGCGTGTGTAAAATGCACAGGTTGGTATTCTTTTATGAGCTACTGCAGTGTGTAGCTGTGAAAACAATTGCAGCGGTGTAAAAAAATACGAAATGCCTCCATAGGGTTTCTAGAGTTTGTATAGTAGCTATTCTGTGTGTTGTATTCCAGCAGCTTCACTCCTGATTCGGTCTCTGATGGGATAAAACACATGCACACACTCTGCTCTTAACATTACTATTTTAATTGTTTCAATTGTAAAATAATCACAAAAGCAACAACCAGAAAAAGAATTTCTGAGAATTTCTGTTTTGAAAATGTATGAAAAATGTATGGAAGGTGTATGAGTTGCTGGAGGTTAACCTGTAGCTTATTATAGCTTCAAACTCAAAAGAATTTCTTCTGTTAAATGAAGCTAAAAATGTACAGATTGAAAATAAAGCTATTAATGATCTAGAACTATAGGTCAAACATCAAATAGAAGTCTTTCTATTCCCTAGACTAAATATTTACTTTGACAAATACTGGACTAAAACTAATTATAATCAATGTCAATTTCAGTCTCAGTTCTGTTTTGAAAAAGAGAATTCTCATAAATGCTTTTTTTGATACTGCTTTAGCAAGTCCTGTTTCTAATAGTAGTGTTGGCAAAGACGTAACATGTGCATAGTTTGCATTTTTGGTGTGTATGGTGCTTTACAAGCCGGATTTGTCTCCCTACAGGGCTTGCTGGAAGAATGGACCGCGAAGGCTCCCGCTGTCCAAGATATAAATAGCAAAGGTTCTGCACTGTGTAGCCTAATCAGTGTTTTGACATCCCCAGCCAAAGCCAAAATGCATCACAAATCAGGTATTGCTAAAGAGTATTTTTAGGAGTTTATGAGCACATGCATTTCATGCGTCTGTTTGACATGATCACGCAGTGCAATTTAGCCAACATGACCTCAAGCAGATGGAATATGATGTTCTTTTTTTCCCCTTCTAGTCATTAATGGCTCAGGTCCAGGAGGCCACGCCTATCTGACAAATAAAGGTAAAAGTTCACTCATTGTTAGATTTCACTGTATGTCCTACTGCCTCTCCACAGAGGTTTATAAATTCCATAGTGTCCACTTGCTCTAGCAAACTGAAACACGTAGTGGCTGGTGGGTAGGAGGTTTATGCACAGTCGTAAGACACAAACCATGAGGGTGCCTCGGTTGTGTTTGCCCTTTTTGGCCTGTTTACAGTGAGCTGTGGGTTTGATTTAAGATGATGACAGGATTTTGTTTGGTTTTTGGCTGTTCGCAGAGCTCATGCTGGTGCAGCAGAACATGTCATATGTCAGCGAGGGTTACAGGACCCTGGGGGAGTTGCTGAAGACCAGGTCCTCGGAGTTAAGCGATTTACTTCTGAGGGTGCGAGGAGCTCACAATGAAGCAGAGTCCATGCTACAATGGCTGGAGGATATTAAGAAGACAGCAGCGTCTTGGCGCTCTGAGGCCACAGTTAAAGACTCTGTGAAAGCACAAATAGAACAGCAGAAGGTAGACACACTGCTATTCTAAATACATGAACAATTATTTATATATTTACCCAACTAAGTCACTTTTGTGCCCTAAATAAGTTCAGAGGAGAAAATCACTGAGCTGTGATGGTTTACTTAGACCAAAAAATGCCTACATTTATGTCTTGTCATGCAGACATGTGAGGAAAATATGAAACAAAAGCAGCAGCAGTACCAGCAGCTGAGGGAGAAGATGCTCCACCTGATAGAGGAAAACCCTGATTCACCTGAGGCGGCAAAGTGGAAGCATATGCTGGATCAGATAGGTATGCATCTGTCATCGCCAAAACCCATTCATCTAAAACCATGAATCTATTTCAGTACCCCAATGTTGACCAGGTGCAAATTTGCACACCAGCTATCTTCTGCATCAGCTCTGGAATCAAGTGAAACCATATGAGAGCTCATTTGTGTAGCTGAGCATTGCTTCTCCCTGTTGTCTAATTCAGTACCATGCTGAAATGGACTTAATGTACATGTGTTGCCATATACAGATAAAGAATGGAAGGAGGTCATGGAGTCTGTGGAGATGAGGAAGCAGCACTTAGAGGAATCTTCACGAACACAGGAGCTGTTCCAGACGACGCAGACACAGCTTTCTCAGTGGCTGCAAGAGAAAGAACTGATGATGAGCGTTCTGGGACCCCTGTCTGTGGACCCCAATATGCTCAACACTCAGAAGCAGCAAGTACAGGTAATGGGAACATATATCTTCACATATACATAATTATTCACAAGCAGATTTAGCCAAAGACCCTGTTATGGTACAGCAAAATTCCAATTGTCATATTTTTCTCCATACCCCAAAGGACATACTATTTATAGAATTGATCATATTAAAAAAAGAAGTAACTGGTAACTGCCCCCTAGAGATCTGAATTTTGTCCAGTTTTATTGATGACAGTGGTGATATGAGGAAAATCAACATTGCCATCTATACATTTCCCACTTGTGGGACTAAAAAAGGTTTATCCTTTGATCATTTGGATTAATGATCATTTGCACACTGATAATTGCAGAAGTACAAGCTTCTTAGCTGTATTAGACTTTTAACTCCAGTGCGAAACTAAAGAAGCGAGCAAACCTCAAACACCAAACATGTTTTGTCTATTGGATTGCAAATGAACTATTCATTTAAAATATAGAATAGACTTTGCCATGAACTCCTATCTAACATGTTATCAAATCTGTTTAGATTCTTCTCAAAGAGTTTGAAGGCCGCAAACCTCAATATGACCAGCTGAACGAGGCTGCTAAGACTCTCAGCAGCACATCTGTTAAGCAAGACCCTACAGTAGAGAAGGTGAAGGAGCAGCTAGCTGCCATCACCCAGCAGTGGCAGGGCCTGACAGGTCAGCTCTCTCAGCGCAGTGCCCTCATTGAGCAAGCTGTGGGTAAGACTACACAGTTCCAGGAGCTTCTACGCAGCCTGAGTGAGAGTGCAGCTGTTCTGGAGTCTCAGCTCAATGGCCAGCAAGCCCTCAGCACCCAGCCTGATGCAGTCAAGAAGCAACTGGAGGACACTAATGCCACCCTAGCTCAGTTGTGTGAGGAGAAGAAGAAGCTGAAGGATGCAGAAAGGCTCTGCTCTGAGCTTTCAAATCTGGTGACTGAGGAGTACCTCAGAGCTAACCTCACCAAACAGCTAGAAAATGTCTCCAAAACTTTTAAACAGCTTGAAGACAAAGCAGGTGGGTTGGATTATGCAGCGTTCTGTAAAATGCAACATCTGATAAGTAATAATTCGATATATTACAGAAAATATTATACATACATTTTAATGGCTTACAGTGAAAATGCTGTGGGGGTGGGTTGCATGAAGGCATCCCAGTAGGTAACTGTTAGTGTTAGTAGGTAACTGAAGCTTTGCTTTGCTTCATAACATCTTTAACATAATCAGCAGGTGTTTCTTTTTAAAATTGCTAGCACATTTAATGAGCTTAACAAAACTGTTCATTTGGTGTACACCAGGAAAGCGGATTCGCCAGCTTAACTCAGCCTTTGCCAGCTCCCAGCAATTCCAACAGACATCCAAAAACTTCCAGGACTGGCTAGACCAAAAGCTCCAGGAACACGCTAAGCCGCAGTCTATCTCAGCCAAGGTAGAGACTCTGAGACAGAGCGTGAAGGAGCACAGTGCAGTCCAGAAGGCCCTTAGTGAACAAGAGGAGCCCTACAGTACTATTATGAGGGAGGGAGAGACTCTTTTACAGAGTACCAAAGGAGCAGAAAAGGTGGCGCTTCAAGGACAGCTCTCGGCCCTCAGGTCAAACTGGGAGGAAGTGAAGAGGAGTGCTGCGGAGCGTTCGGAGAAGCTCAACACTGCTGTGGAGAGGGCCCAGAAGTACAAGGAGCATGCAGTGAACTTGAGCTCTTGGTTGCAGGAATGTGAAGACAGGGAGAATAAAGTGAATTTCAGCATCAATCCTGTGGAAGTTGAGAGCTCCCTCTCGCAAGTGAAGGCAATACAGAAAGATGTGGACAAGCACAGAGGTCAGATGGAGCTTCTCAGTACAGCAGCTGATAACCTTCTGGAAGTAGCCACAGCAGATGTGGATTCTGTAAAGGAAGAGAAGACGGTAATTGGAAACAACATGGATAAATTATCAGAAAATTTACAACTCAAGAAGGAATCGCTTGATAAGCTCTCGCAGAAGCTGAAGGAGTTTAGCGACATGCACAAAGAGCTCAAAGGCCAACTTGAGGGTGTCAAGAAGCAATTAGTAAGTCATTCTAGCCTCGGTACCCAGGCTTACAGTAGCAAGAACTTGACCAATATGAAGGCCCAGCAGACAAGCCTGGAAGGTGTCCAAAGTCAGATAGAGCACCTTAAAAATCTATCTCAAGGCTTGGTGGTGGATGTACCTGATGCTGAGGGCATAACAGATCTCCTCCTTCTGACGGACAGCCTGGAGAAAGAACATACTTCCATCAGCAAAGCAGTTGAAGACACCTGTTCCACACTAGAGGACAGACTGCAAGGCATTGGTCAGTTCCAGAACACCATTCGAGAGATGTTCAGCAGCTTTGCAGACTTGGATGATGAGCTGGACAGCATGACACCAGTGGGCAGAGACCTAGAAACCCTTAGACATCAACAAGACACCATCCAGAGTTTTATATCTAAGCTCCAGGACCTTATGAGAAACACAGCCAGCGCCAGAGACAACTGCAAGAAGATGTTAGAGTCTGAGGCCTCACCAGATCTGCCAGGTCTGAAGAGAGACCTGGAGGCCCTGAGCAAGCAGAGTGGCAAGCTGATGGACAGGGCCAACAGTAGGAAAGAGCAGGTGGAGGACACATTGAAACACCTGGAGGAGTTCTACAGCAAGATGAAGCCTTTCATACAGAGAATGGCTGGGGCAGAAGAGCAAGAGGAATCCCAAGGACCTGTTGGCATGGAGACAGATGTCATTAATCAACAACTCGAGACGTTCAAGGTAAGATAACTTTTCGCCCTTGTCACTCTCTACTGCACATGAAGCTTCAAATGTTACTATGTTCAGGTTTTTTTCACAAATGGTCCTGAACCTCCCAGCTCCCAGCGTACCTGATTCAACAAATCACTAAATATTTGTGTAGTGGTGTGTTAGAACAGAACAAACATGAGAGGTCTTGGTTCTGGCGGCCTGCTGCATGCATTTTACTACTTCTGTGCTTTTACGCACCCACTTAATAAGAGGTTGCTAATAGGCTAATTAGATGGATCAGCTGTACTGGGAGAATGGAAAACACTACTGTTGTTTTGGGCAGGACCTGTCGGATCATAGTTGTTAAACACTGCTTTATATCAAAGCAGTTCAACTCTATCACTGGATTTTAAAAGTCGTTTAGTTTGATTACAAATCTGATGACTAACAGTTTATTATGGTTGTCATAATACATATCTGGCCCTGCGAGACTGAAAGGCGTAGTTATTATGGTGTTGCATTTGCAACTTGTCTCTGCAGTTTTATTCTTTTTATTTTTGCAAAACATGCTTAGAATGTTCTTCTTAAGGAATTTGCCATTACATTTACAATGTAACATTCCTTCCATATTTACCAGCATTTTAGAATAGTTTTGCATTCCTGTGTGAATAGAGCTTTTTAGAAACCACTGTTGGCATGGGCAGGGCATTTTTTTGGGGGCGGCTGGGTGGCCTAGTGGTTAAGGCATCCGCCCTGCGACCAAAAAGTCCGGGTTCGATCCCCAAGACCGCTAGGCACCGCTGAGGTACCCTGAGCAAGGTACCGTCCCCACACATTGCTCCCCGGGCGCCGTGTTCCTGGCTGCCCACTGCCTCACTCTGTGAATGGGTTAAATGCAGAGAATGAGCAATTTCCTCCGGGTTAAATAAAGTATTCAAATTGAAAGAAAAAAAATTATCTGGTTGGCAAAACAGTTCAGATATTCCAAAACATGTGTGAATGAATCCTGGAATGTGTTAAATTAGGAGATAGTTGTAATACATTGCTAACAAAGACGTTTGCCATGTAAGGCATTACATGGTATAGGAGTGCATCACTGCAAACCAAAGGAAAAATTAAAAAATGCTTCTGTGATTAAACTAGATGTCAGTAAACACACTCATGTTTCAATTTACTGTAGGAATACTCTCCAATAATACTCAAGTTAAGCATGACCCAAGCCTGTGTGGGTTAAGCAACATTTATTCAGCCTGTTAGCCACGTGCTAGCCTGTCCTGTGGGGACCAGCCTGTCCATGTATTGGTGAGCATCTGGTAGTAACAAAAACGCCCCTGCACATGGACCCTTTGTTGTGGGTGAGTAGTTAGCCAGCTGGGAGTCAGCAGGGCTCTGTGTACCACTGAGCTGGTGAAAAGAAGAGTTTGACTCGTGGTCTTTTTGTCCATCTGAGAGAGCAGAGGTATGCCTTTCCAGCTGCCTGTAACAAAAGTAGATTCAGTATTTCAGCCCCTCAGCTAAATCACTGCATTCTCCAGTATCCGTTCTTGTTTTGGCACAGGGCTTTACTGGAAGTATTAGCTATGACGGCTCATGGACACAAAACTGTATTAAGTCATGTTGATAGGTATATATTTCTACCTCTGGAGCAGTAGTGTCTGCTTTTGGTAATCCTAAAACACCCATATTGTATTCTATGTATCACATGCCATTTCCCTACCTCTCTTTATCTCAACCTTTAAACAGGCTGTTTTTGTTATTGTGATAATCTGAGGCTGGACCTACAGCTACTCCCACGTCTACCTCTAGGGGGAGAACTTCCCCTCCAACCGTCAGGCTCTTCCTAATCAGCCTCATCAGTGGCACCTGCCATCTGCCCTATGTAACCAAGGCTCACAGGGATGCTGATTGCAAAGTCTTGATGATTGTTTGTCATCCCCAGATGCTTAGACCAAGCTGGGACTGGTATCTCTGACTCATTTTGAGTTATGTCGACTCCTCCGGGACTTCAGGGCTTCCTTTCACCCCATATCTGTCTTCAGAGCTTGCTGGCTCTTCCGCTCCTTTTTGAGCTTTGGTGTTTAAGACGTACTCTTTAAGCTAGCAACTTCAGGCACATTCTCAAGAAAGCACACAGTACATTTTCTGATAGGTGCACATCTGTTCTCACATTCATCTTCCTTTCTCTTAGAGGGAATCTTTAAGTCAGCCCTGTTCGGGGCCATCAGTGTGTTGGCTGGACCGTTTTAATTTTCCTTTTTCCACTTTTTTTTTGTGCTCACTCCCTGCAAGATGTCAAATATTTCAGTTTGGTGTCTTAGTGGCAATCCACCCATCTTGATACTCCAGCTTTTCACTACAAATTCAAGTCTTGCTCACTGCAGAGTCTTATTAGTCTCTGCACTTTTGGGCATTCTTAATCTCCAGTTGGCATCACTGTAGCCATGCCAATTATTACAGAATTATATATTTAAATGAACTCTGTTTTGATTGGTTAGCCTGTATTGTGTTTCATTCAGAAAGTAGTCCATGTTGAAACACCTTTTATAACCAGTCTGAATGGGTTAGGCTAAAGCATTGTGCACTGGATGGGGGGGGGGGGGGGTAAATGTAAATGAGATGCTTTTTGTGACAAAAAAAAACAAAAAATATAATAATATAATGACAAATAACAGCTTCCTGTAAGTATATACTAATTTCAGATTGCTTAAGTGTGGTTTAAAAGGTTTGCTTGTTTTCGTTTATTAATCAAGATTATTGACAGTTTTAGCTCTAAAATCTAGTATCTAGGGCTTGTGGTTCTCTAGTAGGTTCAGACCTTAACTTCCTCCCCTGGGAAGATACATTTTTAACAATTCATGAGCTGAATAAAAATGTAAAGACTGATTTAAAGCCTCCACCCTACCTTTAAGACAAAAATTCATAGCTGTTGATCAGTTCTTCTCTCTGCTCACCTGCCTTCAATCAAAGAAGCAGGAACAAATGTATGGCTGCTTTCTTTGCCAGAGGAAAATTGAAAACAAATATTTGATAACTGAAAGTCTTAAAGACAATCCATATGACTGTTTACCATATCAGTTCTGTGTATTATGGAGAATTATAGTAGTATATTATAATGTCCTAAAAGCTTTTAGATGCCCATGGAGCTGAAAGAGGCTTAACCTATATTTCAGTGTGCAATATTAAAATGACTATTTATAAACAAATATCGGTTTATAAGAAAATCTCACAATTTAAGCAATTTCAGGATCATATTGCATGAAAAATAAAATATAGGCCACAGCAAATTGGGGTTTATATCATAAAAGGCACTGGTGCAGTCTAGCTGGGGTGACATTAAGGGGCATCAGCTGCAGCTGATCGTTCGGGCCCCATGCTGCTTGTACTCACTCTCTTTTGTCTCGCTGCTGTGTCTGAGAGGCTCCTCAGTACTACCTCAGCTGCTGGGTCAAAATAATCATTGTTCTCAGCGACACGGTCATTTAACTCAGGGAAATTAAGCAGATCTATTAATCACAAAAAGATATTGCGAATTTTAATTAGGTGCCTGTTCTTGACTCTTCAGGATTATACTTCAAAAGACTTCTAATGTTTATGAGCAAAAATTCAGGAACGCTGAGTGTTCTCCATGTTTTGTGGCACTTATCAGTGAAAAACACACAGTTGGGCATTTCTAATCGTATTTTGGGCTTTTTTGTCTAATCGGGCCATTCAGCATAATTAGGGTGCAGTGGAACCATTGAGTCTGGTTCAAGGCCTTTGTGAGTTTTTTGGCCTTTTCATGCAGTTTTTCTTATCCCCCCCACTGATGGTTTGTAAGACGTCTCTCATACTTACAGTATGAAATACTTGTGGGAGGTGTGTGGGTGATGGTGATGTGTGAGCGCATGTTTTCTTTCCACTACTTGGCCATGACCTCAGCATCTTCTGTGAACCTAAAGAAATTTCTCTCCTCTGAATCATGCTCCTCACTAATGACCGGGACAAGAGCGTTAGGAACCCAGGCAGAGTTGAGCTTAGTCATTACATAGACCTTTTTTGTGAAAACCCCCAAGTGGAAACATGAGACCCTTTTGTGCCAGAACACCCAGCTTTTTTTGCGCATTGTTGTGCGATGATGGCCTTGCCATTTTATAGGGATCCCGTTTCATATATTTCTACAGAGAGGAGTTGGAGGAACACCTAATATTAATGCACAGTTGATCTTAACCATGAGCGCACTAACAGGGGACTCTGAGACTGCGTTCAGAACAACCTTTGTTCTCTCCTGAATAATAGTTGTGTCTTTCATTGGCTAGGTCTATTGTTTGTGCGAGCGATGAGAGATACTGTTGACAGAGGGGTTTTTCCCTCCCCGACGTCCCTGTCCTGTTTGTCTGTTCAGGCATGCGTTCTCTCAAATAACTAGTTAAAGCAAATGCTGTCAGGCATGCAATATCAAATCACAATGGGACATTCCTTCTCATACATGTTTCCTGCTTTCACACAGCATAATGTGAAACACTTAAACCAGCAAAAGAACTAAAAGGCTTTTTAGTTTGTGGCAGCCCATAAAGTTTTAAAAAAAAATCTGTGAACTTGAAATAGTAATCTGCTGGTAAACAAGCAAGTTTAAGCCAAGAGACATAAAAGTCTGTGCCCTTGGAAGAGAGAAGGAGACGAATGTTCCGCCTCCTTTAATTCAATGCCTGGATTATGTCAGAAGTATGTGGGGTTCAGCTGCTGAATATCCTTTCCCTAAATCCCGCAGATCTCTTTAACCGCTTACTCGTCTTTGCCAGCTTCCCACTTTTCTCTCCTCACAAGCATGGAGAGGAGCAGCAGACTATGACTGAAACCCTGTGGGCTGTCTTGTTCTCCTGGATTTGACAGTAAAAGAAACAAAAGAGGACTCTTCCTTTCATACATAGTTTTGTTCGGTTTTTCTCCCAGCCAGGTCATTTGCTATAAAAAAAAATCCTGTTGTGCTCTTGGCTGGACTGTGTGCCTTTATTACCTGGGCCACTACCTCCCCAAGCATTCCAGAGTAATTAAGAGAATATACAGACTCCTCGACATCTCGCCACACGATAACGCTAGAGAGGGAAAGAGAGAGAGAAGAAAGGGAGGGAGTGAGTATCTATTTCTGCCTGGTGTGATGTCATCTCAAAAGGAGCTGTTCTCTTTTTTCCTCCACTTTCCCCCCTCTTTGCTGAAGGAGGAAGGCTACTATCAGAGCAGAATATGACTAAGAAGTTAAGTCGAATAGGCCACAGAGGCAGAGGGGGAGAATTAAAATAGGGTCAAGCATCCACCAATCAACATGTGCTCTCAGCGCAAATGGAGCTGTGGCAGATGTTGCTGGAATAATGAGAAGGGGGCGGGGCCTTGAGCCCATTGCCAGGAGGGTGTCTGTCATTGCCGGTTGGACCACAAGCGAGGCAGGAGCGGCTTTTTGTTTATCCTGGAGTCCCGTGTCTTTGTTTTCCCAAACTTGAGGATTTGTATCAGGATATGCCACCTTGCACCGGAGATACTTTCGTGATTATTCTGCCAGTTTTGTTTGCAAGATATCTGTGATGGAACCTAACACCAAGGAAACAAGCAACAATGAACAAGTTCGGACAATGAGGAAACTACAGGCAATAACTAAATGGATTAGGATGTTCTGAAGGAAGGGAAAGTATTAGTAAAAGTGTTCTATATCCTGATTATAACTTTATTCACATAGTCATTATGAAACTGAAATTATTTTTGCCTTATTTTTTTATACCAAAATTATTTTTTTTATAAATTGAAACTTGTATATATGTGCATATGATACTGAACATTATATTCTTTATATTTATTTTCTAACTTCTGATTTTTAAGCACAATGAATGATCTCTAGATCTCAGCATACATATTGATGCATTGTATCAATTCATCATAGCCTCTTTTTGCTCTCTGTCCGAGTGAAAGAATCTTTGCACTAAAAACGGGTACCTCATTTTTTAAAGTAATATTTACACATTAAAGTGTTTGTCAGAATGGGTAAACCACTTAGCAGACCTGACTGCCTGCGCCAGAACCCCTCCTGTGTGGGGAAGGGTGAAGAAGAAGACCTGAACATTGATGACTGTTATGTTCCCCAGAGGTCCATTTATGACACTGTGCGGCTCAATGAGCAGATTGACTCAGGTTCAAAGGGCAGCCTGGCCTCCAGACATTTTGTTGGCACTTTGCCTTATACCCACCGCACCCTGGACATGAGTGCGCTCTGTGGGAATGGTGTGCTGGCTTCATCCAGCGCCTTTGATTTGCGTGGCAGACTGGACGAGCGAGCGGTGTTTGATGGGTTGAAGTTTAACGGAGATGTTATTCGGGGAACAAGCACCATCCTGGGTAAACCACGAATTCAAGGAGACAAAAAGGAGCCCTTGCAACACCGGCGCTCTTGGAGAAGCTTTGCACCAGCCAACCTTAGTGAATATGGCAGCTGCAGTGGAACACTATGCACCGATGCAGCGGACCGACAAGTCTTGGTTGGCCAAGTGGGCAGAGGGCGGAGCGTGACCAATTCCTTGACCTCTGAGGATGACTCCGGCCTTTGCAGCCCGATGATAGAACGAGAACGACGGAAGCAACAATCTCAGAGGAGACCAGGGCCAAGCACCAGAAGCTTGTCCTCTTCCGAAGCAGTACATGTGTCTGGGGAGCTGAAACCAGGGCGATCCCTCAGTTCCGGGCAAGAAGAGTTTCCCTTTTCCCCAATCAGGGGCTCTTCAAAGGCACCAACTGCAAAATACTACATGGACACTGTGGTGCAAGAAGGCCAACCGTTAAAAGATACTGGTGTCACGGACAGCTATGGTGAACATGTTGTCTTTGATGATGATTGCCCTGATGGACAAGGCAGAACAGCAACAGGGCAAGCGAACAGAGCGCAGAATTTGCACTTTGATGGCCGGCCGAGGATGATCTCAGGATTTAGTGAGTTACCCACAGCTGAGCTTTTGGAGGACACTTCATCTCAGGGGGAGTTTGAGCTTTTAAGTGTGGTCGTCACACAGCCTCTGGAATCACAAACTCTGGAGGAACACGTGACTAAAGATGCAGAGTCTTATGACAATGAACGAAGAGCCACAGAGTTCAAAATGGCTGATTTGGAGGAGTTTTTGTTGGCTGTGGAAAAGGAGACGGGTGTTGCCAATGGAATAAAACGGACTATTACATACATGGGAGATGAGGAGATAGAGAGCTTGTTAACATCCTTAGCTGCGTGTTCCCAGATGGATTTCATGAGATTGCCATCTTCACAGGTATGCCAAAATATCCTACGTCAGGAGGTCTTATCTCTTTGGGTGAATGTGCCATATATGATTAGCATTTCCTGGGGAAATTGTGCTGCCCTCTATATCTGATTATGAACTAACTGTATTGAGTTTGGTGCAGTTGTCAGTCAGTGACTAAGCTTCTGTGATCCTGTCCAGCTGTGTGTTAACTTGCTGCAACAGCCACTATCTAAACCACAAACTGTAGAGAGCATGCTTTGCTCAATTTCTTGTAAAGTCTTGCAGTCAAAGAATTAAAGTACATAAAATGTTGCCACAAAAAAGAGCAAAAGTATATAAATAACATTCAGTTATTCAGAGACACACACACAGGCACTCTAAATAACTATTTATGAGAGAGGAGTTTTCTATTTTGGAGCTATTTTGATTGGTTGGACAAATGCGCATAATTTTATGATAAGTGCTTGAACTCTGTTGTAGTTAAATCTTGGCATATCCTGATAGAGATATTTCAAAACAAAACCAGTGACACATTTTCCAAGAACTAGAGGCTCAATAATTATAGCATTTCTTTCATACTTCTTTCATACTTTCCTCGCTTAGACACTAATCAGCAAACAAATGAAAATGACTGTGTCATCTAAAGTTGCACAGTCACTAATGAAATTTGCCTGAGTGTTTCCACTGGCCTTGTAATGTCTTACTACATTTTCCAATGACTGCAGGTTTTCCAGAAAGAAACCATTGAGTCGCTGCAAACACAATTGCAGGAGTTGAACTGTCTGGGCCAGGGTCTTATTCAGAATGCTCCTAAAGGCTCCAACTCAAAGGACCTTGAACAAGACCTGGAGGAGGTCAACAGCAGATGGAACACCCTCAACAAAAAGGTGAAATGGTGTTGTATTAACAGCTAAAATGGACTTTTTCTCCTTTACCTCCTTTACTCTCTTATTAGAAATAGTTACATATGTTTGTGTGTATGCAATGTTTTTAGGTGGCAGAACGGTCAGCGCAGCTCCATGAAGCTCTGCTGCACTGTGGCAGGTTCCAAGATGCTCTTGAGTCTCTGATGAGCTGGCTTGCAGACACAGAGGAGCTGGTGGCTAGTCAAAAAGCCCCATCAGCAGAGTTCAAAGTTGTCAAAGCACAGATACAAGAACAGAGGGTATGAACTTGACATCAAAAAACAGTCAGTTTTTTTCCGTTCAAGACTGCTCCCACTAAAATGTGCAAGATGTTTGCTATTCCTTCCATTAGTAGTCAGTTAATCATGTTTTACCCATGTTTTATGTATGGAGCTTTAATAAGAGATTATGTTTTTAGAGGAAATTACAGTTGGTTATAACTGTGAATAGAAAAATGCATTTCCCTGTTCCTCTCTGTTTTGCTGTGGCCAGCTCTTGCAGAGGCTGTTGGATGACCGCAGGCCTACAGTGGAGCTTATTAAAAAGGAGGGGGGTAAGGTGACAGAGCTGGCTGACTCTGTGGATAAGGAGAAGATTGGAAAGGAGATTGAATGTCTGGGCCAGAGGTGGGACACTCTGCTTAGGAAAGCAGAGAACAGGTAAAGCTGATATACTTCTGCTTAATGACGATTTTATATGTCAGTCTCATATAAAATTGTATTTAGTAATAATGTTTTATCTAGATGATATAAAAATCCAAATACCTCTTGCGCAATGTTTTGAATATCTCAAGATGCATATTTTCCTGGATGGACACCATGTTGTTATAGTTTATGTCAGTTTGCCAGACCCAATGTTAATCACGGATTACACATTGGGCTGTTATACATCTTTCCTGGCAGACACAAGCAGCTGGAGAGCATTTTGGTGGTGGCCCAGCAGTTCCACGAGACCCTAGAGCCACTGGTTGAGTGGCTCACTGCTACAGAAAAATGTCTGGCCAGCTCAGAGCCCATTGGCACCCAGACTTCCAAGCTTGAAGAGCAGATCACCCAGCATAAGGTAAATACATGTAGTACTTTCAGGCACCACCTGCTTTGTTTCATTTTATGTTAAGACCCATCCACTTTGATTCTTTTGACATTTTCTGTTATTGTCTCATTTGTTATTTATGCCCTTCATGTTTTTCATTTGTTATTGTTCCATTCTCTTTATGTTGGTACAATCATCTCCCACCCTCCACTTTCTATGCCACCCGTGGTAATCAGACCTTAGAGAAGGAGATTCTAGGCCACAGTAAGAGCTTGTATCAGGCTATGAGTCTGGGACAGGCACTGCGGACAGTCAGCTCCGTGGATGAGAAAGAACTGGTCCAGGCAAAGCTAGACATTACTCAGAGAAGCTACATCGAGCTGCAGGAATGCTGCCGCAGGAAAGCTGAGCTGCTGCAGAAGGCACTGGCCAATGCCCGGCTCTTTGGGGAGGATGAGGTTGCTCTCATGAACTGGCTAGACGAAGTCCACAGCAAGCTGTGTGACCTCTCCATCCAGGACTACACACCGGCTGTGCTGGAAAAACAACATGCTGAACAATTGGTAGAACAAAGCTCCTCCTCTTCAGGCTTTTCTCTTCAGTTTACATTTATTTGTATATATATTTTATTATCATTGTCATTGTCTTTGCATTGCATGTGTTTATTGGTTTTCTTTATGGCAGTTTTATCATTTTAAACAGTACGTTTTTAACAGCACTATGTTACTTATGGCACTCCAGGCACTTCACGAGGATATCGAGTTAAGAAGACAGAATGTGGACCAGGCAATGCAGAATGGACTAGAACTACTGAAACAGACAACAGGTGAGATTTCACATTTATTGAGTTCTGAGGTATTGGGTTTATGTGTATGTGTGCATGTATATATATATATATGAAGTGGTCAGCTGCAAAAGCCTCTAAAGGCCATCTCCATCAAAAATAACGCTGTTGAGTGAATGCTCTCCACAGTAAATGTAAATCAAATAATTTTGCTTTGAAAAACATTAAATACTTCTCTCCATTGATGTTGATTTAAATGCCACTTCCATTTGGCAGCAAAAGCCTCTAAGTTCCTAGAACCATTCAGAATGCAAGATCAAATCATGTGACGCCGTGCTGAGGAACCAACTTTTTTGTAAACAGCGTTGTTAATGATTGAGAGTCCATATGAGAAACAGTGTGTGTGCATGTGTGAGAAGAGTGTATGTGTGAGTGAGAGTGTGTGTGAGAGAGTGAGTGAGAGAGTAAGCGTTTGAGAAAAAAAGTGAGAGAGAGAGAGCATGTGAATGAAAGAGAGAGCGAGAGAAACAGCAAGCATGTCAGAAAAAAATGAGAGAGAATTTGTGTGTGTGTGTGTGTGTGTGTGTGAGAGAGAGTGTGTTATTTAAAAGATTTTTATCCGAATGTTTGCACTGTTCTCTCATAGAGATTGTATTAACCTAAACTGATTTTTATGTTTTTATATTATTTTGTATGACACTTTAATATTATTAAACACTTTAATACTTGGGGTGTGTATGGGGTGGAATTAGCTCATGAGCACAGGTGCAATCCGAAAATGGGTATGCATGTACGAATGAACGTAACCCTCCACTCCACCGAAACACTCCACTGCGTCATCATCGTTTTCAGTGTTTCCAGTTGCATCTTTGGTGATTTAGCAACTCTTTCCTATGTCTGTGTGGAAGACATGGATGTTGAGGATGTAAATGCATTTAAAAGTGATCAGGTGGATATATATATATATATATATTATATATTATATATTATATATTATATATATGTATATATACATATATTCCGGTTTTTAGGGATTGAGTGAATCTGGTATATATCGAATATTGTTTTTTATGCAGTAGTAGGGTAATATTTAAATGGGTGTCTCCTAAACCTGTCCCCAAGGACCTCATATGGTTCTGTGTTATTGATTAGGTTGGAGTCAGAACATTGATGCCGTCTAGCAATCACAGAAGACTTGTTGGGAAATGACCTGATAAAACAACTAGGGATTCAAAAATGTGCCACATCAGTTATTCCCAAATGGAGCAATAAATAATTCAAACAGCTGATTACTTCACACAATAAAGCATTCAGCAATTGGTTAGGGGCTAATTATCACACTGCATAATTATATAACAATGCAATATCTGCATGGCATCACCATGATTGCAACTTTCATTTAAAAATAGTGGTATAAAATACTGAGAATCTGTAATTGGATTAATTTTTAAGTTCCAAAAGTGAAAATATATCACAGCTGGAGAGTTTCAAGTACTGTATGTGGACCAGACTGAGCAACTGACCTAACTGTTCCACCACTTTGCATTTGATGCAGGTGATGAAGTTGTTGTCATCCAGGGCAAACTGGATGGGATAAAGACGAGATACGCTGAGATTAGCACAATGAGTAACAACGTGTTGACAACGCTGAACAAGGCCCTGTCTTTGGCCACCAAGCTGCAGCACACACACGAGGATCTGAGCTCCTGGCTGGAGAAAGTGGAGTATGAAGTGGTCCAGTTCGGAGCCCAGGAGCCAGTGGGGGAGCAGCTCACTCAAGTGCAAGAAAGGCAAAAGGTGAGCACACATACAACAGTTGTTATTTTACCAATAAAAACGCAGGCATTGCCAAAAAGCATAAAGATTGTAGAAGCCACAATAAAAAATGCCTTGAACTGATTAATTTAATTCTGTTAAAAATTAAAACGGTTATGTTACATCTAAAAGACTTATTTGGAGCTTGTAGACTATCTAGAAAAGACTAACATTGCTGAAAGCTTAAACAAAGTATTGTTACTTTGTTTTAGTCTCATTTGTCTGTCATAGTTATTCACAGTTGTAGCTGTATGTTTCAGCAGTAGCTTACTCCATAAATGATCATGAGTGAAAGTCATTAAGGAGCCCTCTGTTGAATGCTAGGCACTAATGAAGGAGGTTCAGGAGCGTAAGCCAGTGCTGGACATGCTGAATGAAGTAAGCAGTGGTTTGCTGGAGCTGGTGCCTTGGCGTGCCCGAGAGGGCCTGGACAAACTGGTCACAGAGGACAACGAGCGCTACAGGTCTGCTAGTGATGCCATCTCTCAACATGTGGATCAGACAGGAGCAGCCATCATAAAATCACAGCAGGTAATACAAGATTCAAGATTCTTTATCTGTCACATGCAGTCATACAAGTACAACACACAGTGAAATGTATCCTGAACCGCTCCTTTACTGACTGTGCAAACATTAAAACAATAAGTAAATTATAAATTAAAATCTGGACATTTTCAGAAACCAGAAACCTCACTCAATACAATACAATACTGTGTGTTCTCTGGTGCTGCATGTGAATGTATGTAAATAGTGACAAAATAATGTATCAGCACGATCATTGGCACCAGTGAAATCACAAATTACTGATATTGAAATGTGAGATTTTATCACGGAGTGACTCATTTCTTACCGGCTTATACCCAAATTGTTATTAGGTCAGAAATGCGGAATGAATAGGCATTGCACTGTTGTGTTAATTTTTCACCGGCATTAGATAAACTGTAGTTTATCAAAGCTGTTCTGGAGGTACTGTTTGTTGAGTATGCCTTCAGTGCCTGATGTCTCTGATGTTCAGTTTGAGCAGGCAACAGACACAGAGATGGCCTGGCTGACTGAGGCAGAGAGGAAGTTGTCATCTCTAGGGGACATCAAGCTGGAGCCAGAGCAGACCACAGCACAGCTGCAGGCTCAAAAGGTCAGTATGATGAGGCCTGAAAAAAACAGCAGATAACTGTGTGTGTCACATGCAATAAACAGAAACATTGTCTTCTCAGGTGTTTTCTATGGACATCATGAGGCACAAAGATGCTGTGGATGAGATTGTGAAGACAGGCGAGGCAATAGTGAGCAGCAAAGATGAGGCAGAGAAGAAGGCTCTGAAGGTGAAGAAAATAAACACCCAGTATAAACAGATACAATCCGAAGTTATGACCGAATGCTAAACGTAACAGTACACCTGTGAGATGTTACGCATAGTTAGTGTAGAGTGGAGGTTTTGGGATGTGACTCATTTGTTGATATGACTGTGTTGTCATGGGAACAGGCTAAGGTCCAGTCTCTCCTGGAGAAATACAACGTGGTGAGTCAGTTGAACTCTGAGCGCTGCCTGCAGCTGGAGAGGGCCCATTCTCTGGTCTGCCAGTTCTGGGAGACCTATGAGGAGCTGTGGCCATGGCTGCAAGAGACCCAGACTAACTTCACCCAGCTTCCGCGACCTGCTATTGAGTATGAGGCTCTCAGACAGCAGCAAGAGGAATTACGAGTAAGAACTTAATGTAAACCCAAAACTAAAGAAGTACCTTGTTAGGGCCATCTTATCCTGTCTTAATTTAATGCATATTTTTGCTCTTAGCAACTGAGGGAACTGATCGCAGAGCACAAGCCACACATAGACAAGATGAACAAAACTGGCCCTCAGCTGGTGGAGCTGAGTCCAGTGGAGGGAGAGCCCATCAGGGAGACGTACCAGGCCTCAGATAAGTTGTATGCCCAGCTTAAAGCAGATGTTAAGCACAGAGCTGCTGCCCTTGATGAAGCTATCTCCAAATCTTCACAGGTTTGTCTGCTTTTTTGAGTCTTAAATTTTAAGCTCTGCTGTCTCATACTTCTGTTTATACGTGTGTCTTGAGATGAGTCTTTTTCTTTTATGTGTAGCCTGACCTCAGTTGCTTTATTTAAATCTACCAGCTGATAAAATGATCTATAAAAGCTTCAGTGATTTGTTGTTAGAACCTTTCTTTGGACCTGCAGTCCTAATTGCCAAAAGTTTCATTTGTTCCTGCCTTTATCTTTACTAACTTGAGATGAAAGTCTCTAAAAGAGCTTCTTACATGTTCCTCCAAATAGTGACAGCCCATTAATTGAGTTGTGATGTCAGAACCCTTTGATGCAAGTCAACTTTTAGCTTGCTTTTAGGGAAAAAAGGATATAGCTGTCATGACCTCTGAAATGAGCTGAAGGAAATGTGACGCGGTATTCCACTAAGAAGCTTCCTGACAAAGTCACGTTCAGCATGAGTGATTACCTGCTACACTGAAAGATCATGAAAGGTTCTTGGCTGGGTCTACTGAAACGTATCAGTTGCGTAACACTGAGGTCCGCATGTACTACTGTGGGATTTTACTTGTGTTTGTGAAATTGACCTGAATGTTGGCCTTTTTTCCTCCCAAAGTTCCATGATAAGATTGACCCAATGCTGGAGTCTCTGGAGCGCATAGCAGAGCGTCTGCGCCAGCCTCCCTCCATCTCCGTGGAAGTGGAGAAGATCCGGGAGCAGATTGCTGAGAACAAGGCTGTGACTGTGGACTTGGAGAAACTGCAGCCCTCTTATGACACTCTAAAGCAGCGAGGAGAAGAAATGATCTCTCGCTCAGAGGGAGCAGACAAAGACCTGTCTGCTAAAAGTAAGCACTCATTTCAAATGAGAGAAACTCTGCAGACACCTCAGCTAATGTTGATCTACTTCATTCCTGTCACAAAATGTTCATTTCTTTTCTTCTGCTGTACTCCAAAGCTGTGCAAGACAAGTTGGACCATATGGTATTTGTGTGGAACGACATCCAGGCTCTTCTGGAGGAGAGGGAGGCTAAACTCCTAGATGTGATGGACCTGGCTGAGAAGTTCTGGTGTGACCACTGTGCTCTCATTGTCACCATCAAGGACACACAGGACTTGCTGAAAGAGCTGGAAGAGCCTGGAGTGGACCCCTCTGTTGTCAAACAGCAACAAGAGTCTGTAGAGGTCAGTGACCTCTAGACCTATTAGATTTATTCACATTAACATGACCGAATTAGTATTTGACTAATGCATGTCTCTATACTTGTTTTTTTGACCACAGGGCTACAGAGAGGATATTGATGGACTTCAGGAGGAGCTGAATGTGGTTCAGAATCTGGGGGCAGAGCTTATGACAGCCTGTGGAGAACCAGACAAACCAGTGATCAAGAAGAGCCTTGATGAGGTAATAAGCATAGTAGCAAACTTTTCAAAGTTTTAAAGGGGTAACTATTTTTGCCTCTTTTCAAATTCAATAGGATATTACACATTTCTTTCATAGTAGTCTGTAATATATAATGGATAGTGTGCACCAATCAATATAATTGGAATTATATTTTTAATGCATTAGTACGGCTAGTAATTACAAACTACAGGAGCAACTATGATTTATGATCTGAAAAAAAAAAAACATTGTTCTGTAACAAACTTCTTCTGTATCCTCTCTGCATTTTAGGTGAATTTGGCCTGGGAGACTTTGAATAAGACATGGAAGGAGCGGGTGGAGAGACTGGAGGAGGCCATGCAGACTGCTGTACAGTTCCAAGATGGTCTTCAGGTACACTGTGTATCCTTCAAATCGTGCCACCAGCAGCTTTTAGTGCATTTAGGTCATCTTAACATCAATGTCTCTGGTGGCTACATTATGTGATAGTTCCATTTCATGACTGGTGTGATTACTCAGCATGACTCATACTTACTTTCTTTGTGCTCTCATGGCTAAATTCACACCATGTACACTCTGAGATCTCATTCATTTCATTTCTCAGTTATGATGCATAGTAAATTACACTGTCATTTAACTGTGTGATATACCTATATGTTTTATTTAACATACAATTTGATTATCACTGATGAGGTGCCTTGAAGTCAACATTAATATACTGAGATATCAGAGATATAGTCATTTTAATCATCACTTGCAGTGAAGTAAAGAGGGGCCTTTAAATATAAGTTTTTTTTTATCAGTCTAGCTTTTAATCAAGGCCCAGCCAGACTTGAAGCACAGACACTACTTTTAATGTTTAGGTGTGATTCAGTTCTCCAGCCTTTTCGTTGTTGGCTCTTTGGTCTTAACAGCTTAGAACAGGGATGAAAATGCAACATAAGTTAAAGTGAAGGCAGTGTTTTGGTGTGTGACGATGCACTTCATTCTCTGCAGGGCATGTTCGACTGGGTGGATATTTTAGAGAGCAAGCTGGATTCGATGTCACCCGTGGGCACTGACCTGGAGACTGTGAAACAGCAGATTGATGAGCTGAAGGTATTACTTTATCATTTCTGAGTGTGTGAGATTTTAGCCTTCAAAAAAGGAAGCCTGGAACTCAAGGCCGTATTTGATTTGTATTGATCAAAGCACAAAGACACGTTTCAGTGATTCCACCCAGTTGTGCCTTGCCTGCTTGTTTGATAAACATAGAGGCCCTACAGACCAAATAACAGCTGTGTTTATCCAGAGAACGGTCATTTCATTTGCGCTCCCAGAGTTAGTTCAAAGGTGCATTGTTGTAAACTTTGTATTGCCAATAGTATTCTAGAGAATAATAGACAAACAAACCTTTTTAATGTTAGCCAAAGGGCACACACACACACACACATATATACATATACACACCACACACACACACACACACACACACACACATATACATATACACACCACACACACACACACACACACACACACATATATATATACATATATATATAGTGGGCAGTACTGTACCAGTCATACAAGTTCATCTGGTATACTGTAGAACTGTAGAAAACATGTTTGTTATGAGTTTTGTAATTACCTTAATATTGGTATTGCCACAAATAAGGGTGCTTAATGAATAACTAATTAATTTAGCTTTAATGTGTTGCTAGTGACAGAAGAATAGCACACACCTGCCTGCATGAACACACCCACTTGTGAGAGTTTTCCTGCTGGAAAGGGATGTAAAAATGATTTGGAAAAACAGATTTGCAATGCAAAGAGGAGGAGAAAGAGAGAGAGAAAGGAGCCTAATCTGTTGTTTGAAAGTGGTTTGAGTTTAGAAAGACTAAAAATAATATACACTGCAAAGTCTGTTGTGCCACTTTTGTGGCTGGCGGGGGAAACACCAGTGACCTGTTTCATAACGTCTAAATAGAACATAATTCCAAGACATTTTGCAATTACCAGGGGCAGCTGGTAGCCTAGTGGTTAGGGCATTTGCCCTGCCACCAGAAAGTCCGGGTTCGATCCCCAAGGCCGCTAGGCACCACTGAGGTACCCTGAGCAAGGTACCGTCCCCACACA
>JBBPCW010000147.1:7247811-7264012 GCA_037974425.1 Phenacogrammus interruptus
GTGTGTGTGTGTGTGTGTGTGTGTGTGTGTGTGTGTGTGTGTGTGTGTGTGTGTGTGTGTGTGTGTGTGTCACAGGTGTTTCAAAAGGAGCTGGGGAAAAGGACGGGCTCAGTGCAGGCTCTGAAGCGCTCGGCCCGTGAGCTGATTGAGAACAGACATGACGACTCCTCGTGGGTGAAAGTGCAGATGCAGGAGCTAAGCACGCGCTGGGAGACAGTGTGTGCCCTCTCAGTCTCAAAACAGACAAGGCTGGAGCAGGCACTGTGTCAGGTACAATGCATTCTGCACCATCACACTGCACTACAAAAAGCCAAACACATAGTACAGCATGTCCTGTCCTGATATATAACATTTCTGTTCCACACTGTCATACTTTGTAACTTAATATATTAGTTTAAAAGGAATTATCCACTAATATATTGTAGTCACTGAATAAGTCTTAAGCTTAACTAATTGATAAGGCTGTATTATAAGGATTATTTTATGTCCTGTTTTGATAAAGATTTAGTTGATACAGGCATCTTATGTTAAAGGATGGACTTTATCATGACAAAACTATTTTTGTGTTTGATGTGGAATTCTCTTACCAATGCATATTTTATAATGAAAATTAAGCTACACAGTTGTTAAACTCCATCAGCAGCTACATTCATGTAACAATACATTGATTAACCAGCTGTTGGATACTGAGGTTCCTTAAGAAGAGTTTTGAAAGTACGCTCACAAATAAAATCATGACATTGTTTATTTGTATTTTTTCCAGCAATCCTATGTAACTTTTTAAAAAATCAAGTAACCGATGAATAGCCTTAAATATTTTCTCAGATTCCCGAGACTTTTGCCCAGTATTTTAGGTTTGTCACGTTTCCCCTCTGTCCCCAAATGAAGGCAGGTGCTTAGGCAGACTTCCATGGCAAAGATTTGTACTTTTATTTTCAACAATGGGACAAAACAAACCTGACTCAAGTGTCAGATACAGAACTATCTAGACCAGTGGTTCTCAACCTTTTTTTCTTGAAGCCCCCCTTGCCTGTGTCCAAGACAAGCCAGGCCCGCCAACCCCAACTCCTACCCGCATTACAAACTTTTATTTGCTAAAAAATAATCAGCGGATGCAGGTTTTTGTTCTTATACTCTTATACACATACACGCACACACATACACACACACTTTTACATTTCTCAGATTTTATGAATTTAATGTCTACCAATACAATTTTGGTAACCTCAGAGCAGACGAAATTGTGCGCACCCCCTGTGATCTCTCAGGTTGGGAACCACTGATCTAGACAGTTGTACGACGACACAGGTCGGCCACTCATGAACTATAATACTAAACACAAAACCCCACAAACCAAATCCCAAACACAATCACTAAACTCAAATTAAACACAGCTGTAACTGGTACACAAAACCCACCACAACTTCATAATAAAAGTAACCAAAACAAAACCCAAAACCAAAAACAGAACAGGGACGACCTCTAGTGGCCGCTAACGGGACATGACGAGGTTACCCTGATCAGCTTACAGCAGTTTAAATAACTTGTTCACAGCGCAGGATGTGTGAGGCTAGGGCGCTTTTTGAATGAGGCGCAATACCAAGCAGCCAATCAGAACAGAGCTTTTGAAGGTACAGTGACAGGAAGAGCCAGTGGCTTATGTTCTCTATGTTTCCTAGGCAGAGGAATTCCACTCAACTGTTCACATTCTGCTGGAGTGGCTGGCTGAAGCAGAGCAGAGCCTCCGTTTCCATGGGACCTTGCCTGATGATGAGGAAGCTCTCCGAAGTCTAATCGAGCAGCACAAAGCAAGTTTCCATGCAGCAGCACCAGCACACAATGCATACAAAAGGAGCATTTCCTCTGAGTAATCATACATTTGCCCATTTGAATTGTGACCGTTGAGCAAATACAGCAGCGTTTTTAAAGGTGACATGGAAAAAAATGGCTCTATATTTTCAATGCAGCCAAAATCAATACAGAACACAAGAATAATATTTGACTGCAGCTCCATTCTTTTCTTATTAACTCTCTGTATAACAGAATTTGGACATCTTCAAGCCAGCCTGTACTGACGCTCTACGGTTGCCCATCAGGGTTTCCAGTAGAGTAACACAAGCCATACATGGCCTCTCAAGCTTTATGAACTAGTGCAGGCCAAAACAGGACTCAGCCCCCATTATTGCAAATCCTTTAAGCATGATCTCATGTTTGAACTAGAAATGATTTGTTCACATACTTTTCGTCAGACATTATTCACATGCAAACCTTGTTGGAACAGCAGGGTAAATTCTCTTTGTTTTGCCTTTGTGTTGGCATGTGCCTAATGGGGAGCACTCTTATCTGAGCAGGAATTCATGAAGAAGCTGGAGGAGAAGAGAGTATCACTGGGCAAGGCCATCAGCATGGGCGAAGCCATCTTAGCAATCTGCCATCCAGACTCTATCACCACTGTCAAACACTGGAACACCATCATTAAAGCACGCTTCGAGGAGGTCTCTGCCCACCTCTTTAACCACTTCGGTTACATTTTCACACTTTACTTGTTATATACATCAGTATAAATACATATTGGAGAGGGTTTTTTTTATATAAACATATTCAGTGGGGGAACTAAGTACATTTTCTTCAGTAATTATTTTTTCAGTAAAGCTATTCACATGACATTTTTACCAAACATTTGTAATAACTTAAAAAAGACACAACTATAAAGAATTCACAGCATTAAAGTCAGCGAATAAGGTTGTGTATAATAAAATGGAATGACACAGGATAAAAAGCTTTAGAACCAAGAAAAAGCATTGCACCAATGCAAGGAACTAACTGAAATCTGTAAGTTGTTAGAAAGTAATTCTGCCCTTTTTCTGTGCAAGCTGGGTTTTTTTGTTAACACAAAAGGGTTACAGACATATTTTATAACTTCTGAATCTTCCAGTAAGCACCACTGGGGCTCCTCGCAAGATTTCTGACCAGAGAGTCAGAGAAATAGTTAGAGGAGTAGCCCAAGAGCCAAGGATCACTCAGAAAGAGCTCCAGAAAGGCAACAATTGTTACAGAAACAATAGAAAAACAATAGGCAGTGCACTCCACTGGCATGCCCTGTATTCACTCCACTGGCATGGGCTATATATTTATTCCACTGGCATGGCCTGCACACAATGCAAGACTCCATTACTGAAGAAAAGGCATGTTGAAGTTTAAAGTTTGCTACATAACGTTTGGTCAAGCCTATAAAATACTGGGAGAACAAGAATTGTCGGTCATACTGCACACAGTGTCAATATCAAACACAAAGCAACTGTGAAGTTTGGAGGTGGAAGCATCATGATGTGCAGTTGTTTTTCATCTCTTTACATTTGTGGATTTAATGAGGCAAACATTTCATGTGAGTAGCCTCATTGGAAATATATTTACTGTAAAACTTTTAAACATGTTTATAACTTATTGCCCCCACTATATATTTATATATGTACTTGTTTTGCTGTTTTAAGAGAGACATCATCCTCGGATTAACATGCCCTCATTCACATGCTTTCTGCCTGGGTGTCCACTGTTCTTTAGGTCACAGCTTGGGCGCGTCAGCATCAGCAGAGGCTGTCCACTGCTCTCGCTGAGCTTCTGGCCACTCAGGAGCTGTTGGAGAGTCTGCTCAGTTGGCTGCAGTGGGCTGAGACCACACTCACAGAAAAAGACAAGGAGGTCCTACCTCAGGAGCTAGAAGAGCTCAAAGTGCTCATCGCTGAGCATCAGGTACCTCTAGTACCTACAGGGCTTCTACATACATACCATTGATACAGTTTTCTCTGTAGTTTAATAACAGAATTGAATTGAAGCCTTATAATTATGTTTATTCAGACCTTCATGGAGGAGATGACCAGGAAGCAACCAGATGTGGACAAAGTTACAAAAATTCATAAAAGAAAAGCCACTGCCGACCCTCCGATTCAGTCTCAGATTCCTGTGCTGGAAAAAGGAAGAACAGGCCGTATGCTTTCTCAACATTAAATTACCTAAACATTTCATTTGCAGCGTATGTCTTAATTTGAGCATGTCTTAATTATGTTTGACAAGATAAAGATTACTAAACCTTCCCAATCAGTGCAAGTCAAGCTGCTTGTAGCTTATACTGTGTTTTTATCTTCAGGAAAGAGATCACCAACCCAGCCCGTGTATCCAACCACAGCTCAGGCTCAAATTGAGACAAAGAACCCCAGAGTTAACCTGCTGGTCAGTAAGTGGCAGCAGGTTTGGCTTCTGGCCCTGGACAGGAGAAGAAAACTCAATGATGCCCTGGACCGACTAGAGGAGGTCCGTTAGACTTCAGTAATTTTACAAGGATTTCACAGGGATTAAGTATGACATTTGTGAGATTGAAACCTTCTTCTCTGCATAATTTCCTCAGCTGAAAGAGTTTGCCAACTTCGACTTTGATGTCTGGAGGAAGCGTTATATGCGGTGGATGAACCACAAGAAGTCAAGAGTCATGGATTTCTTCCGCCGCATCGACAAGGACCAGGATGGCAAGGTCACCAGACAGGAGTTCATTGAAGGCATTCTTTCTTCAAGTAAGTAAATATTTTATCTTTATGCTTAAGCCAAACTGAGATGCAGAATAAATATATCCACATAATATGCCCAGATATGTCCAGACTACCCTGTGCAGTTGTAAGGTATTTTGGCCCATTGCTCTATACAAATGTTCAGGTCAGGGGAGCCCCAACTGGAAATGGCACAGGTGCAATATCAAATATCACTATTTGACTAACGTCAGCAGAAAATGCTGAATCAGAGTCGATGTGTTCAGTCCTGTAACAAAATCTATCCTGAAATACCACCCACCCAAACTGTGTTGTGGATTGTTTTTGCCTGTGGGGTTGTTTTTCGGGCAGAGAGCCATTGAATAATTTGAGGGTGATACTTAGATTTTGACCTAAGCTCCCTAAATAAACTGCCAGTGAGTAAGAGAATTTATTTTAAAAGTCTTAACACGTTCTGTCTAGATTTCGCCCTACAATTTAAATATTTGTTTTTATTTATTTATATAGACTTTATACATTATTCTGCCTCTCTGTTCTCTCTTTACTGTGCATTATTGAGAAAACCACTGTTTGTCATATGTTTTAGCATGTCTCTTGGTGCTAAATACTATCACATCTCAAATACTTTAAAGGTTTTATTTTTAGGATAACTTAGTGATGATCCATCTCATCTTTAGTCAACTGGAGGTTAAATGCTAGCACCGTTATTCCACTGATTAATTATACCATGCAGATTGTTATCTTCCTCACTTTGGGTGCTTGAACATTGTCTTACATTTACTTTTGTGATTTTTTTAAAACTTTTAATTATGTAAAACTCCATAAATAATGTAAAGAATTGTGTGTGACATTTGCTAAATAACTAAACCACATTGTTTTGCCTCAGATCAAGTGCTTCGAATAAAATGAACTCATTTTAAAGCTAAACAAAAATACCTGATCGTTATTGACTGATACCAAAGATTTCGGTATTGTTGGAATGAAGTAGTATTGCACCATTTCAGCTCCAACGAATGACCCTTCCTTTACCACGTTTCACATGATCTTTATTCATCAGTGACATTAATTGCTTCATGCTCTGTTTTTTTTTACTGCTCTTTGCAGAGTTCCCCACTAGTCGACTGGAGATGAGCGCCGTAGCTGACATTTTTGATCGGGATGGCGACGGTTACATCGACTACTATGAATTTGTGGCTGCACTGCACCCTAATAAAGATGCCTACAAACCACTCACCGATGCTGACAAGATTGAAGATGAGGTATGCTTTGTTTTAGTTCCCAGCCGATGGGATTTAATTGATTCATTACCTTGTATTTCTGGGATTTTCACTGATGTATCTGCTTCATTTCTTCAGGTGACGCGCCAAGTGGCGAAGTGCAAGTGTCCTAAACGGTTCCAAGTGGAGCAAATTGGTGCCAACAAATACCGGGTAAGAAACTGACCACATTACCTTTCAGTGTGAGTCCGATGCTTTTATATGTGAAGACCGATGCAAGATTAAGGCCAAAGCAAACATGGCGGCCGCCAGCTCGTATCTAGTCTGGTGTTGAAAAGAGCTTTTCAGGGGCCAGTGGTGATGCAAAAGTGCGGAAAGTTGGCAGAGCTCCACTGGCCTCTTTCAGAACCACTTCCCAAGACAGACTTCTTTGCCCCTGCACTGATGTTGCCAGAAATAATTACTCCATAACATTTTAATGTGGTGTTAGATTTTCACTATTTTAGTAAGAGGGCAACGGCATTGTCACATTTAGCATTTGTAGAGCAGATAATCACTGTAGAGCAGGTCATTTTTGTCCAGTATTTTCTACATTTTGTCTGAAACATTTTTATTGCCTTAGATTAAATAATTAAAAAAAAAAAGATGTATTACATATAATCACAGTATATTAAATGTTTTTACCTTAATGTAATTCTATGGTAAATTAAATGTAGATAGAAAGGAATAATGAAAAAAGGAATCAAGTTTATACAAATTTCCACTTATCCCAGATCTAGTCGCAGTTTGGAGTCCAAATACTCTTCATTAATCTTAGTAACGTGACGCAGGCGAATAACCAAAAATCCCACTGTAGCTGAATGCGCCACACATTTTTGACAACAGGGGAGTGCTAGAATGTAGATTTTTTTGCATTGACAAAAAATACAGAGGAATCTGATCCAAAATCAGTCTCTTAAGCCCTGATGCTGTCTGAAAAGGCTGCCATTAGTGGTGGAGTTTTGATCATTTTAATAGCAGTAAGTCATATTGTGTCCTAAACCACATTCACAAATCTGTGCCGCCTTAATGAAAATCTGAATGTGGGTTTAGAGGCTTAAGGGGTTTTTATATGGATGTGATTTTGGTGACAGTTATCTAAAGTTAAAGAGTTCCAAACTTAAAAAAACAACAACATTTGGAACCCAAACATGTCTTGGCTTATCTGGGGTAAGTGACAAGGAAAAAAATCATTTTTGCCAAATGATTCCTTGAAGGCAAACTGTACATACAATGTATTCTAATGTTTGTTTTCTCATTTTTTTCCACTGTTCAGTTCTACCTTGGAAATCAGGTATATATTATGTGTTTTTTCTAGTGTTTCGCTTGTCTTTTTTGTGGGGTTTCACTAATCCTTTCAATGTTTCTGCTTCTCCAGAATTTTAAGTCAGTCTTGAACTCAGAAGCGGATAAGCAATCTTAATCTCAGGAATGCTCTCCTTCAGCACTAGCTTGTTTTTCTGTGATTGTGGCAAACTCCACAGACTCACATTGTTGTCATATCTGGTCCTTCTCGTGTGAGAAAGCAAATAATGTTTCAAGTGAACAGAGAGAGAGAGAGAGAGAGAGAGAAAGTGGGAGTGCCTTCTAAAAACTTCCTCTAGTCTGTATTAATAATGTTCAGCTGTTTTAGTGCCGAAGAACGACACCAAAAATGGTGCGGTCCACTAGAGGGTAAAAATAAATAAAGATATTCATCAAGGTTCTGGAATGGGAAGGATCAGTGTACTTTTAGGCTGATTATCAGTGTCACATTAATGGCAGAACGAGAAACTATTTTAAGCTTAGGTCTGAAGAAAGCGCTAGTTCTCCACCTTAGCTGCGTTGTGTGGGAACAGTTGGAATGTTGGAGACCTTTTTAGGATGTATCAGCATTTTATATGGTCAAGCCCTGCATATCTGCTTTTGAGTTACAGTGCATTTTTAACAACCTGCACCCCCTCTTTGATGTGTTCATCTTTTGGGAGCTTTGAAGTATAACACCAAGTGTGTGCTTGCCTTCTGCAGCCTGGGAATGATTTAACTTCCAGCTCAAAAGGACCTTAACCCACGCTGACACAATAACTGATGCTTGAGTTTTTCTCCCTCCTTTTCCCTTTTTTCTGACTTTCAAACACAAGCCTGTGCTACAGATAAACTTTGAAAATTATTGCCATGGGTTTTTGTTTGTTTGTTTGTTTGTTTTATGACAGCATAAAACACATGAAATCATGGGCTACATGCTTTCTTGGGGTCATGTTTTGGGAAAATACCTGATAGCTGGTGGGAATGAATTGGGGAGGGACTCATGCAAAACTCATTGCTTTCCTTTGCTTGTTGTCAAGCTTTTTTATGTTGTCATGTGCACCAGTCTGTTCCGTTTTTTGCTGTTCCACATCAACTGAAACAATTCTTTCGACAGTTTGGTCTCGTTCACTGCTTACATGACCCCTTAATCGCCGATGAGAGTATAACAAACAGGGACAATCAAAATCTAAACCCCCAACTGCACGTTGCTGTTTTGGAAAGCTGTATCCTGGTAAATGGAAGTTTTTAAGCCATTTGTTGTGACTTCTTTTTACTATTTTGACCATGCTTCAAAAATCATCCCCCCCTCCCTCCTATCACCAAATTCACCAGTGGCATTAAATCATTCTGGTTATCACATAGACAGAGCGGAGGCCGGACAGAGGCTCAGCCAGAGGGTCATCAGTGTGTTGATCATGTTCAGTGTTCAGAGAGTGGAGTCCAGTCATCTTTCCATACTGTTCCTAATGTGTCATTGGAGTCTAGCCATATTGGTTCTGCATCAGTGTCAACACGCACACATCCTGGTTTCGTAGCTCTAGCGACTGCAACCTTTGTATGTATTGTTGGTTTGTGGAAAGATCTGTGTTTGTTTACACTTAATTAATTAATGTATTTATTTTAAGCAGAAAGCATGAGGCCATAATTTTTGTATGTGTGTTGTGAAACCAGCTGCACCATGGCCACATCCAACTGGCAGACTTCATTTTGACAGAAAGCCTCTGTGGTTTGTTGAGCCCCTATTATTGGCATCTGGCTTGGGGACGACTTCTTTTCAGACTTCTTCCATTCTGATGCCATAAATAGCTTCCCGCCGTCTTTATTTGCTGTAGTGGTTCCGCCAGGGTGGGCTGACAACGCCGCAGTGCACTCTAGTGGTGTCAGCCTAGTGTTAACCCCATCTGGAATACACTGTCCACCAGTTCTACCTTCCAGCCTGACCAACACGCTCTGATTCCACACATGCCAGCACGCTACAAATCCGACCACTTTAAAGCACGGCACTGATCTCAAACGAATGATAAATTCACATAAAATAGGGGTTAAACCAGTTGGATTGACCATTCATTTGTATGTTCTTTGGAATGAATCTGATGTTGTCTTGATCAAAAAATTGTCCTTTCTCGCCTCAGCTGGGCAGCAAGCGCAAACAGGTTCCTTAGACCGGCCTGAATGGGAGCATATGGAAACAAAAGTGACCCAGTGTTGCCACATGAACAGGCATTTATCATAAACTTATATGTAGCACATGCAAAAGAACCAGTACTGTTTGAAGAGCTCTAGACATGCTCAGTAAAGGTCTGTGCCAGGTCCGGTTTGCGCTGTTACTCCGCTGTGCAGTTTTCTCATTGTTACTGTAATGCATCGAGTCTGTACTGACTTATTGTTCTCTGCTCTCGCCCAGTTTGGAGACTCCCAGCAGCTTAGGTTGGTGCGGATCTTGCGCAGTACCGTCATGGTGAGAGTGGGAGGAGGCTGGATGGCCCTGGACGAGTTCTTGGTCAAGAATGACCCTTGCAGAGGTAATTATTTCAAACCTTTAAATCACACCAAAGGTTGACAGTCGATGTTAAGTACAGTAGCCGAACTGGGACATTTTGAATACACTTTTGGGAATATTTTAAAATCTGTAAGTTACTGTAATATTCTGAAGAATTATTCACTTATTTTGACCCATTTTACAGTGTTATTAAGAACGTGAATATTAAGAAAAGATAGCATTTATGTTTAAAACAAGTTTTTAAATGTTCCTCTAGTACTATTTAAAGTCTTTTCTGCCTCTGACTGGCTGTGTATGATGTTCTGAAAGCTTGCTGCCATGTTCCTACTAAGCTTTTCTCGCTGTATTTTACTGTCTCTCCTTTTACTGTTCTCCTGCTGAATATACCTGCTGTTTTCTTCGTGTTATGAACCCGACTATGATTTCTTCTAGTTCATCACCACGGGAGTAAAATGTTACGCTCGGAATCAAACTCGTCAATTACTCAGTCTCCTATAGGTTGGCAACTCTCACACTTTCTCTCCTTGCTCCATCCCAGTGGTATGTGTGCATCCCCGTGTGAGTGTGTCTGTTTGTGTGTGTGTGTGTGTGTGTGTGTGTGTGTGTGTGTGTTCCCGCTGCAGTGATGGTATTCTCATTAACATTAACCTCACACTACTCCCTGAGATTTCTCTTGCATGCAGCTGGTTGTTGCATCGCGTTTCCGGCTGCTTTTCTGTTCAGCCTCTGCTGTCTTTTTGTTTTCAGCTCATTGCCTGTTTGACAATCTCACTTGGGTCAGGTCTTCCAAGTTAAATGCTAGGAGAGTTTTGGTTGTTTTGGTATAATGCAGTTGGAACTGAAGGTTTTAAAACATCTTTAGAATGTCAGTTACCTATAGCCTTCTTTCATTACTGTTTAAAAGAAGGCTGGAGGAAAAGTAACTGGTCAGTTGGTTTGCAGGACAGTCAGGTTTCTGTATTATTTTCTCAGAAGGTTTTTTGTCATATTTTGTCATTAAACCTGAGTGATGTGCAATTGCATGTTGCCTGCTCATGTCATAGTGTCAAAATCACAGAGTCCACGGCCTCCACTGCCAGTTTCATGTCAACCATTTACAAGATAGGCCTCATTTTCTCAAACCACTCTCACCATACAATCATCGCCCCCCCACTCCCACCCCACTGTGTACTCCTGATGACTCTCGACTCATCGCTGTATGTGCACTCTCCTCAGCTAAAGGTAGGACCAACGTGGAGCTGCGAGAAAAGTTCATCCTTCCAGAGGGCACCACCCAGGTGATGGCCAGCTTTCGCTACCGAGGCCGAAGGTCACGGCCGTCATCAAGGGGCAACTCCCCGAACAGGTCAAACTCAAGCCACAGCTGTCCTGCACAGGCTAACCCAGCTGCTGCATGTGCATCCAAGGTAGGAACACTACTGTCATTTGTTAGCTAGGCTGTATAAAAGTGTTGTTTGTATACATAGCCATACAGTGTCATTGACTAGTCTATTATCAGTAGTTTTCATACCATTGTTTGTTGAGTTTTCCCATTTTGTCCATTTTTGTCCTTTCTACAACAAAGGGGTTCACTGTTTTTCAAAATTTTACAGATCAAATGTGGATAAGTCTTTAATTGTTTAATCTAATACCCAGGTAACCCAACACAGTTTTGTTTCTAAGAAGGTTTATTTTGATCTTGTAGGCACACTGAATTTACACCCTTTATCTTTAATGTCCTCAAAATGGCCAAAGTATTTTGCTACACCCATTTGATGGAGAGAGGGTGGTTCTAATCTCAAGTAAAGCTGGGATAAGTCTGGCATGGCTCATGCAATGACTGAATGCAATAACTTAGCAATGACTGAAAATGAAAGTTAATGTCTGATAAAAGTAATTTATCTATTTATTCAAAGTTGATTTATTTGTTTTAACGTGTGTAAAATTTTGATTAAACGGTGAACTTCTTCCATTTGAACCCTTTTTGTGTATTTATGTATTTCACCTACCATTGTTCCTCACAGACTCCCCAGCATTTAACACGCAATTATGATAAACCCTGGCTGACAAACAGCAAATCAGCTACTCCTCTAAAATCATCTGACTCCTTTGAAAGCCAAGGGTCATCCAATGAGGTATAGTGAATTAAGAGGAGTGCCGAAATCCAGCGTATCAGCGCTGATCTAACAATGCTCTCAAATTCACTGTCGGTTTCTTGCTGTCTACCTGAAGATAACACTGTGGGAAAAGTCTAGTTTCACGCTTGCACTAATGCATGGTGTTCAATTGCTCAAACAAAAGCTGTAATTTAGTTGTTTGGTCAGAAAGCATTCTTTTCTCGTGTTAACACTTCCTGTCGATTGGAGAAATTCATATATGACATACTAACATTTTCTTCTTTCACTTGGGCTGTGCCAAAATACTTTAAACTACTAACAGCAAAAACATCCACTTCTATTGTAACTTCTTTAAGACCTATCTGACCAAACTTTTATGCTCTTGGTGCTTGTTCTACTGAAATACTAAGCATTTTTGTATAAGAATTTGTCCAGATATTCCCCTGTAGGTTGTAATGATACACTGTAGTACCCACTGTTAACGTGATGGTTCAACAACCGTTTTATAACGACATTTGGCACATTGCATATTATTTTGTTCTAATCCCAGTAACTAGAATATTACATCTTTCTCATTTGGAATCTTGAGGTGATCTGAAAGTGCTCTGGTCATGAAATAACTGACCAAATGCAGGGTATATTATCTATTCAAAATTAGCTCACATCATCCGCATGAGTCCCTCCTTTGGATAAAATAAAACCAATATCCTTGGTTAAAGATCTGGGCCGCTGCTTAGTTATGATTGGTCTCTAATTAAGCCTTTGTCCTTAACAGAGTACTCCCATCCAAGGCAGCAAGCTCCGCCTGCCTGGCTATTTGTCAGGGAAAGGCTTCCAGGCTGGAGAAGAGGGCACCTTGATAAATGCTGCGGTTCTGAAGGCCAAAGGTCAGGCCTTTGGTGAGTAAGGGTTCAGTTTTGAAAAAATTCTGATTTACACAAACTTCCCTTTAACCCAGATTAAGCCAAGCCATATTTGGTGTCCAGTTTGCTTATTTCCATTTTTAGTGTCTGTAGCCATTTCTGTAGACAATAGCAGGGCTGAATATTTTATATTAATTTACTATAAATTTCTCTAACACTAGCTTAGGATAGCTAAGCTATGGTTAGAGAAATTGAAGATAAATAAAATGGCACTCTATGAAATTGCAATTTCAAAATAAAAAGACTAATCATTCAGGCCATTCTAATCATTCACATTATCGAGTTTGAGAGTTTTTAACAGTTTAATGTGATTTAAGGCACGTGTGTGATCATTTAGTTTTGCAGTTAGCTTAATGCTAAATAGTGGTTGTTAGCTACAGAAGCAAACTTCAGACACAAAATACATTTTGTCTGTTCAAGAAAATGTCAAAAGGAGAATTCCACAGTTTTTTCAAAATGAATTGTTTAGTCTTTTGTAGTGGTCTGATGTGAAATGGTTAATTGTAGAGGAACTTGACACCTTGGATTTTTTTTTACAGTAGTGGTGGCAGGAAGCAGCGGTCGTGAGAAGGACACAAAGCTAGCCAGTGTGTATACCTTCAAATGTGACCAGTGAATCTACTTAGTTACTTACTTAGTTTTCAAATAGCTGTAGATCTGGATACTTGAGTTTTCTTTCTGGAATATTTAATATCTTGTGAAACAGTGTCTCTGTTCCTGGAGGAAAAGTTGGGAAAGAGGTGAGATTGTGTTGGTTTGGACATTCTGAGTGTTTTGAGAGCGATGCTAAGGGTGGTGCTGCAGGGAGGAAGAGAAGAGGAAGGTCTAGTAGGAGGTTTATAGATAATAATAATAATAATAATAATAATAATAATAATAATAATAATAATAATAATAATAATAATACATTTTATTTATGGGTGTCTTTCATGGCACTCAAGGTCACCTTACATAAAATAAATTCATATAAACAATAAATACAAACATATAAAAGATATACATACAATAAAATACTAAGATATAAAAACAACGCTGTCAATATCATGTAGAAAATGCACATCTAAACAAATGAGTCTTTAAATGTGCTTTAAAAATAGAAAAGGAATTAATACTATGGATGTGTTCAGGAAGGGAGTTCCAGAGACGAGGGGCAACACGACTAAAAGCTCTGGTAGTAGCCCATAGTAGTTAAACGAGGAGGAGTAGCGACAAGTAAACCAGACTTTGAGGATCTGAGGGTGCGAACAGGAGTGTATACATGTAAAAGATCTGAAAGATGAGGAGGAGCAAAATCATGAAGCGCTTTAAAAATACAGAATTTAACAGGGAGCTAGTGGTGCTGTTGAAGAATAGGGGTTAGGTGTTCAATGCGGGTGAAGGAGGACATGCAGACAGTTGGTGTGAGAGAGGAAAATGCAGATGATAGAAGGAAAGGGAGACGGTTCATCTGCTGTGTCTCTTTTCTATTAGGTTGCTTTAGAGGCCCTGTGCTTTAGATGCCTGGGTCTCTTTACTACCACTATAAACATGCGTGCCTCTGAAAGTTTTCCTTGAATGATTTTACATCAGACCCCAACAAATTACTTTCTTTTCTTTTTTTTCATTTTTGTGATTATCAAATTTGGAATTTTGGAAACATTTTCAGAATCCCCTTTAAGCAAGTGATAGTTTCATCTGTTTAGGCACATAGACCATCTAGAGTACAGATGTTAAACTTATTTAACATGTAAATACGGACCTTAGGATACAGCATTTCTCATAATGAAGACACTGTACTAAACCATACTCCTCTTCCCAGGTTCCAGTAAGATTCCAAGCAGGCCGGGCAGTAAAGCAGGCAGCCGTGGGAGCAGTCGCAGAGGAAGCGACGCCTCAGATTTCGACATCTCCGACATCCAGTCTGTCTGCTCGGACATGTCAGAGACGGTGACAGACTCAGGGAGGCCTACTCACCGGTCATCCTCCCGACAACAAGGGAGCAAACCCTCCAAAATCCCCACCCCACAAAGGAGGAGCACGCCCACCAGCAAACTGGCCAAGACCACCAAAAGATAGTCAGTAGCTTTTGGTAATTGTGAGGACCAGCGTAGACCTCCACAGCACTGTGCTGGCACACACTGGACAGAGACTGGACACCCGTAGACACTAAAGACTGTAAAACACTTATTTAAAACAAAACCAACAAAAAAAGTGTAGCAAGATGTAAATTATTCTGTGGCAAAATGTGGAGAACGAAGAGTGTGAGTGGAATGTGATGGTTTTGTGTGTTTGTCCTGTATTTGTATTTTTTTTTGTGAATAATGTCACGTCAGATTATTATATTATTTTATCGCTGCTATACCCGGAGAGGTTAGCACCAGTGGGAAAGAAAGACTGTACATTGTGTTGCAAACTAACAGTTTTCCACACTGTCTGAGCTGATGTAGAGAAGCTGAATGTACTGTAACCTCCTCAAGCTGTCATGCTTGTGAGCAATGGTATGCCACTGTATTCTGCCAGGGCACCACAACTATTTATTCATCTATTTAAAGTGCAATGATGTGCTGCTGATAATGCATTTTAAAGGGCAATACAATACCTTCAACTGTAACCATAGCAACTGCCCATCTTAAAACACTACAGAGATCCTTGATCATGGCCTTCAAACAGTCCGTCAAACCCACCTGCTGCATTCGCAAAATAATGTTTTAAGTTCATCAACTCCTAGCATTGTGTGCCATTTAACCTTGACCAGAACTTTCCAGGGTTCTGACTAGTAGATATTCATAAGTGCATTCATGTCTTCTGTGTACTGTATTTATTTTTTTTTTTTTGCCTGAGTGACAATGGCTTACTCACAACCTTTTTGTAATAAATCTGCTTGCAAAAAGCTATGACGGTAGATCAAAGGGAAGCCCCCTCATTTGTTTTCATCTGTTCTGCATATTTATGATGTCTGCAGAGCATCCATAACAGAGGCGTATTGTGTCGGATGCTGTAATGTTTTAGGCTTATGTTTTAATAAGTCTTGAGCAGTAAATCAGACGATTTTATGAGATGTACGGTACAAAATACAACGTCAGCATTCTAGTGCTTCTGGTGTGCATTCTGCCAGGTCCTGTAAAGAGGGAAAAAAAGGGGGACTTCCCGACTAAAGCGTGCCAGATGGTCTCTGCTGTGCACTGGATTAACGGTAGCATGTGAGTGAATGAGCTAAGCATAATCATCTAAGATGAAAGCAGGATCACTATCGGTCACCTCCTGGATGCTTTCAAATTGTATAATCTATGATGTCACAGACACAAAAAAACAGCTTTAAATGGGTGATTCCAGAGTGATGAAAATTTTTTCAGACTGATGAACAAGTTTTTCAGCTTCAAACAAAAACAAGCACATCAGCAGTCTATTCTTAAAGTTGATGTGTTGGAAGCAGGAAAAATGGGTAAACACAAGGATCTGAGTGACTTTGACAAAAGCTACCGTATTTTTCGGACCATAAGACGCACCGGACCATAAGACGCACCAGTTTTTAAAGAAGGGAAATGAAGAAAAAAAAGATTCTGATGTCTTAAAACATTTTATGTGCATTAAAACCCAACATCACAGTCATAAACACATGTAA
>JBBPCW010000147.1:7276004-7286502 GCA_037974425.1 Phenacogrammus interruptus
GTGTGTGTGTGTGTGTGTGTGTGTGTGTGTGTGTGTGTGTGTGTGTGTGTGTGTGTGTGTGTGTGTGTGTGTCCATACCACCTGGAGTGAGATTATACACAGTACACAGGGGTGTAAATCTCCTTCTTTGACTCTGATTCTTTAGGGAATCCTACATCATGAAATCTTACATCTTTTGCCATTGTGCAGTTTAATTAGCTTCTTTAGGTCTGGTTATATTTGAAATCATGCATAGTGTATTATTATTACATATTTGTTCAAATATAACACTATAAATTAACGCCAAGTTGCATTTTAACACCAGTATTATCTCTGCTGTCCTTTGCTTTCCTCTCTTTAGTGCGGAGGATATGCCGAGATTGGCCTGAGTGTTACCAGAGGCAAAGCCACATGTAAATGCATGCATGGGCAGCCAGGTCCCCAGGGACGTCCTGGGCAGAAGGTTAGCCAGATTTTCAGCCTATAAAGCACTTTCTCTGTAGCTCAGCACCATACTGACCACACCTCTCTGTCCATCCACAGGGTCACAGGGGTCTGCCAGGAAACTCAGGAGATGCAGGAAGACCTGGGAACTGGGTAAGAAACCTCATTTACAATCTCTCACTTCTGTGCAGGGTTCCATCACATTCAGACTGGGCAGTTTTTGCAGCAGGAACTAATTGGACTTCTAATAGAGGGTCATTAGAGCCTGGTGAGCAAACATGCAGAGTCATGAGTGAAGGGTGGAGTGACACTGATAATGAAAGGGGAGAGGGCAAGAGAGAGAGAGAGAGAGGTGGAAGGAAAGAGAGCGCGCAAAGCTGGCCAGGGAGGGAGTGAAGTTGTGGAAAATGGCAGTGGAAGCATTGCTGAGCGAAGGCATGATGGAAACAGAGCTGGGAACAGGCCTGGTCTCAAGACGGTAAACACTGCGGCTTCTCTCGCACTTTCAGCTGGGCAGTCCAGGCATTAATCAGCATTTATTACCCTGTTTACACAAGGCCTCATTAGGACTCGAGCCTTTGGATTACAGTCCATTGTGAATGGAATCTTGCTGAATCAACAATAACAATCAATTTCTATATGATAATGAGGGAGAGAAGGAAGTAACTTTATCATCTGTATAGGAAGAATCATAAGAGAGCAAATGTAAGGACCCTTATATGAATGTGAGGCAATCAGACAGTAACATGTGCCACCACAACGCTTGGATCTTGCTAACTCATACAAGAGGACATGTTTAAAAAAGTGACCACAGAGGAAAAGAATCCGAGCATTGGTTCTAGTGGTCAGGGAGACATTGACTTTCTTTTTTGAGATTCAGTTCTTGCTTGTTTGTTGCTTTTATATTTATTTATTTATTTGAAATGAGGCAGGGGCTGCAGTTCACAGTGATGCTGAATACTACAGGTGCTAAACTCAGCAGAATAGACTTCAGCGTCTTCTTATTTACTTGCCTTGAGTGTTGGAACGGAGGGGGAATCAAGTGATAAAAAGCACAGTCACATAGAGAAGTCGGAATGACTCAGGATTGAGCGAATCCAGACAGTAAGTAGTGAATATACAAGAGAATGCTTCATGATCAGCCTAATTAGAGGAAATGGCACTTTGCATCAGGATCCAATTACTTGTGTACATTTGGCTTATGTAAACTTCTTTTTTTCTTGAACCTCCCCGGGCGGTAGACATGATTCTTTCCACTCCAGAGTTATGACTAATTTGCCTCTTTGATCCTCATCCAATTCTCTGTGGTGAGTTGTAACAGAAGGCCATCTTGAAAACATGGCTCAGGCTGCATGTGCTTTAGTGAACATGATCTGTGCATACAGAGAAAATACATTATGTTGGCTTAACAGCCATGTTTAAGCAGGAAGAGCTCTCAACTGTGCTGTACTGTGGACCTTGAGGACCAGAATTGAGCTTCCCTGCAGTAGACTCTCAGAGGCCCAATTTGTCTCTTTCTCTTAGTTTCTCACTCTTTTAGATCCATGCACACACACACAGCAGTAGCTATAATGAATATAGCTGGCGCTCTGTAGGGGGTGGACATCTGTCCTGATTAACTTCTTGCAGTGTGTGTGTTTCGCAGTGTGCGTGTTTTGCTGTGGGGAAGGCTTGTGTTTACTGCCGCCCTGTTGGGGGCCACTGAATGCATTTCCTGCCCTGTGCGGACCCACTAGATATCCGCTGCTCTGGGTGGTCTCAGACTACACCAGATACAGTCAACTCACTCTACTGTCCCCCATAAACCCTGTTTCCAGAAGGTCCTTCCACTTGTACACACTGGGTTTTCGTTACAGGCTGGACTATGCTTGCTTTTGATGGACTGCTCTTGAACGAAGCTGCTTACTAAACAGGCGCTAAGTGAATAAGTGCTTGTTTACGACTGAAAGTGATTCGAATGGGGGGTGGGGGGTTTGACTAACAGAGTCAATTACACAGCTGGCTTCGCTGGTTCAACACTCAAAGCCCATTTTATCAGTAACATGCCACTGAAGCATTCTAATAGATGCTACATTCTAAAGTCAGTTCGGACCATGAACACATGAAAAAGGACAGGAGCTGTCTAGCCCAAACTGAAAGGGTTGAGTTGCTGCTGCGTCAGTTTTATAGATTTTACTTCATAATCATTAAACAGGTATATCAGGGTGTCAGAGCTAGAACAGGGACACATTTATTACAGTCTGGTGTTTCTTATTCATTGACTAATGTCCTCATAAACATTCAGTATGATCATTCTCAAAACAGCCTGGCAGTTGTGTTCATTTGTATAAGCTGGACTTCCTTAAGGCAGCTCTAGGCAGCCTTTTATACACAAATTCTTAACTGAGACATTGTTGTGAGCATAATTATGCTGTAAATCTGAATTCTTTACATTGTTGGTCAACATTATTGGCCAATTAGGACCAACATTTCTACCCCTGGCTGTTGTTACATGTTCTTGTTTATCCTACTAGATGAAGTATTGCAATATGATAGTGCTTTATTTTAGCTTGTGTATTTCTGTGCTTCCTTGCTGTAGGGATCGCGTGGAGAAACGGGAGACTATGGGAACATAGGAGAGCCTGGTTATAAGGTGAAGTCTCTACTGCTAATATTCATTGTTCTGTTGTTTGTTGCTCACAGACTAGTGCTATTATTTATTATATTCATTAATTATTATATTACTGTGCATTTTCTGTCATTGGTCTGTTTGAGGCTCATCTGTAATAGTATCTACTGCAGATACTTTACTATAGAGAGTAAAGTGAACTGGATTAAATGTGTCCCTCTAGGGTGAAGGTGGGATCAAAGGAGAGAAAGGAATGAGAGGTCTGCATGGCCCAGAGGTAAATGATCATAATTATCGTGGCCTTTGCCATTCTGCTTCTACGGATTAGTGATGACAGTGAGTCTTCATCTTGCAGGGTGACAGGGGATCTAAAGGCCTGAAAGGTTTACCAGGCGCAGCAGGCCATAAGGTAAGAAGCACAGCCGTGAGGTATACTCAGACAGTTTCCATTCAGCTTTGAGAAATGATCAAAATGTGTAGTGCAGTGGTTTTCACATATTGTACTATGATTCATCAAGGTTTAAATGCCACATGCATGTATTGTACCACTCAGTTTTCTCTATAGTTTTTACCAAATAATATTCTCTTAACAACTACAGGGAGTTCAAGGGCCTCCTGGAGAGATGGGTGAAACAGGAGGGTCAGGAGAGAAGGTAAGTTTCACCAAAACTACTACTGTCAACTTCTAAAGCAGCTGTTTTGCTGTGGCTATTCAGGGACTCATTCAGCTGTTGTTGCATCTTCTAGGGTTCATCAGGGAATCGGGGATACAAGGGGATTCTCGGATATGAAGGAGTGAAGGTAAATTTGTTGCCTTTGTTTGTTTTTGTCCCAAAAGCAATGTACCTGCTCTGTGTGGTTCAAATGTCTCATTGTTCCCATTTCCTCTCCTCTAAAGGGAGATCGGGGTTTGTCCGGAGCTGAAGGACCTCCAGGACCACGGGGCCTGCAGGTATAGAAACAGGCTGGAGACCCCTTCACCTTGTGCACCATTACTTACAACAATGACGTTTAAGATCCCTGGGCCACTCTTAAATCCAAAATCTGTCACTTCTAAAGTCACCCATGCATGCATCACTAGCCAAATGATTCATTTTAATGTTGTTCGGTACACAGAGGAATGCAACAAAGCATTTTTGGCTCCGACTCTTGCGACACAAATAGCAAACAGCACCTTAGGGCTAGGCAGTGTCAGAGGTGGGGTTACTGAATATATTTTATCAAACACATTACTTCAGCAAAGAGTGCAAATTCCAAATATATTGGAACACAGTGAGTGTGTGAGTGTGCTCCTCTATAGGCCTCGAGTGCATTTGGATATGTGGAAATTTTAAACGGTGGACATGCTGCTAAGAATGAAGCAGATCACTATATAAAGCATAATGCGAAGTTGTCTGAGGGGTTCGGGAATGTTGTTGATTGATTAGCAGCTGCAGTATTACTTTACAAAGCATGAGCAGATGCTACAAATATTCACCTTTTGGGAGGCTACACAGAGTCGTGCAATGCAACTGTAATATCGTCAGTACTTCCAAATATGCAGCATTCTTACATAAAATACATACACAGTCACTACTGGAAACATGCTTTAAACAATATAGAGGTAATTTGTCAATATTTATCATTATTTATTGTCAATCCTAAAATTCACTGAAAAACTGCATGTTTTATTATAAACAGAGCATTCGTCTGTTTAACAGGATTCAGTGCAGTGTGTGAAAAAAAAATGTGTGTGAGACATTTTGTGCTGGGAAAACCTCTTGCAGTACTTTTTTATATTACTACCGCACATATCTTCGTGTCTCTTACTTTGAGATGTGTGGTTTGTTGACTGAAAACCTGACTGTAATGAAAAAAGTAATGTTGCGAATAACAGTTAGAAGCAAATAGTAGTTTACTAGATGTTGGTTAACAGTTGTTAATTTCACCTTTTTTTTTAAACATTTTTTTAACATTTCACATTTTTCTTTAGTGCCTCATGCCAGAGGACTCTGACCTATAGGAGTGTTCTCTCTTTGCTCTGTGATAGGGTATTGTGGGAGATCCTGGTGACAGAGGAAAAGCCGGAGAAAAAGGAAAGCCTGTATATATTCCACCTCTTATATTATTATTTGGATTAAATGTAGCACACTTTACAATTCATTACACTCCTTGTGCACTCCCTATTGTTCACTATTATACACTTTTCATAGGGTATTCAAGGTCTAAAAGGAGGACCTGGAGGCTTTGGAGTGAAGGTAGTTACGATGTAGCCTTTTTGCCTAACATTATAATCTACAGATAAATAAAAGTGTACTCACTGCTGTTCATTTCTTAGGGCATCCTAGGTGATCCAGGTTTGCCTGGGAGGGACGGAGATCCTGGTATTGAGGTCTGTTCTGTCAACATGACTGAACTGTGCAACATCCTTCCTACTTCTCCACGTCTTTGCTCACATTTTCCGGCTCGGTGGTAATCTCAGACTTGTTTCCTCACAGGCCTATCAAGGACCGCAGGGGCCTGAGGGTAGAAGTGGAAAAGTTGGCGAGAGGGTAACATCAGTCTCTCTCATAAAACTTCTTCCCGTCCGAATGTAGTTGTAAATGGCTGTATAATCTTGGCAACTGTATTTCATACAGGGTGAGAAAGGTGCTCAGGGGCCTCCAGGGAACATGGGCCCTCAAGGACGTACTGTAAGTAACTTTCAGAATGCACTGCCACAGTCTGCTCTCAAACATGTATTTAAACATCGCCTGCATGTTTTTGCCACTCCCTTGAGGTTCTGATGCATAGAGAACATAAAATCTGCCTTCTGTTAAATTTATAAAATGTTATATTCTTCAGGGCCTGCAAGGTTATAAGGGCTCTGCCGGGAAGCCAGGAAGACCAGGATTTATTGGGCCTCCAGGACGAACTGTGAGTGTTCAGGATATATATTCCAAAGCCATGTGAAATGTAAGTTTGTTTTCTATAAAAAGTTAATCTCATCCTAAAATACGGCATTTTATCACCAGGGACATGTGGGATTATCTGGACGGCCGGGCCCAAAGGTAATGAACTCCACCACTGTAAACACATGCTCACTGGACTCCAGCATGTACAGTATGTCAGTCAGTAGTGAGTTTGATAGCTATCTAGAGATATCTGCACTAGTGTGTGCAGAAGATGCTCTCGAAAGTTACATAGAGGTAGCAACCTCTTAAATTCTGTTACCTACTAGAAGTCAAACTGAAACCAGTGGATCACAGTGTTCTCTCATAACAAAGACATTTACAGGGGGACACATGGCAAGCAGAGGTTGTATACCAAGACAGGGTCAGCTGTAGGCCTTAAAGTAAATCAACGTCCTGTAAATCTTTACCATTTTTCTGCATGTATAGATTTCTGCTGTCATGAGCAGACTCCGTGGAGGGTTCACTCGATGTGTTGGATCATATAAAAGCACACGGTTTCAGTGTTCAGACATGCTTAAGTCCTCTTTCCATACTGCCTTGTAAGCCAATCTCTGTGAATCAAATGAAAAAAAAACATTCTCAGTGGTGCAAACTTTATTCTGTATGACTCACACTTTCAGTCTCAAATGTTTTCAGGTAGAACATGCACATCTTGACACAATATACTTCAAACATAGCACCAACAGAAACATCCTCAAGTCATTTTCTATGAGAGAACGGCCAAAATACTGTCAATTTAGCCGACAGTAAAGCATGGCAACGAATTCGACTAATCATTGGCACGTTATCTGTTTCAGTAGTTTTGACAAGCAGGCGCTGAATCCAAGACCACAGAAGTGCAGGCACACATGCTGGCGGTCCGCGCATGAACATGCACGTGGTCATCTGACAGTTCGGAACCCCCGCGTTTTTTAATGGTGGTGTCACGTCTGTCCGTCTCTGCACTCCACCGCTTAGCACTCCAGCATTTGGCCGCATGCAGCCAGCTGGCTCTGAGAGCAGTCACACTACAAAGTAGCTGTGACTGAAACCATTGCCTCCTGTGTTCTCATTCCAGTGTCAGCTCTCTACTTCAGCCTAACCTTCTGTTATTTTCCACACCATGAATCCTTTTTCCATAGTTTGTGCATCTTGTCATGTGTTATCATATGGCATTTACCGTGTTCTCATTCGAAGATATTACAGAATGAGCCAGATTGTTTCAATTTATGAACATTGCAGTCAGAGGGAGCATATTAACTCAAACCAACCTGATGACTTAAAGGCACCAGATGACAAAAAGACTACAATAATTCTACAAAACATTTATTGTAAATCCCTTATAAAAAAGAACATGGCAGACGCATACTGATTTCATGTCAGCGACTATTATATATTTCCACTTATTATAGACAAAGGTCTTCTGGTTTAAAGTTGTATGACAACATGACATGGCTATTGTGTCTTACAGGGAGCTACTGGTATTCTAGGAATTCAAGGCGTAAAAGGACAGAAGGTAGTAAAGCACTCATTTATTACATTTTCTGTGCCCAAATGTCTTTCATGTTGCTCACTTTTAATTTTGTGTTTTTATGCAGGGAGAGCACGGACGAAAGGGGCCGAAAGGCAGGGTAAGGTTCTCTTTACATATCACAGTGCTTGGTGAGCAGTCAACTGATAACTTATAGCCTTTAATAAGATATCACTGTGACTATACAGTACACAGTCAGTGCTCTATCCCAGTCTAGTTCAGTACTGTGACAAAAGCAGAATTGCAGTTAGAGTATTCTGAGAAATGTGTTTGTGCACAGATGTAACAAATGGCAGCAACTTTGCTTAAACATCTGTGTGTCTCTCCGGAGTTCCAGTGCTGCCATTTGTTGCCAGGATGAATGTGACTTTCAGAGCTGACTTAATATTGTATATACTGTATAATATTGGTGTTTGTGTGCGTTGAAGGCTGGGGATAGGGGTGTGCCAGGACCAAAGGGAGGCCAGGGGAAGCGAGGACCAGCTGGAGAGCCTGGTCGTAAAGGCCGTGTGGGGACCAAGGGGGTCAGAGGAGACGGAGGATCAGTGGGCTTTCAGGGACCTACAGGACCACCAGTGAGTTTATTTATTCCTTAATAGTTCTGCTTTTCTACCTTTCTTACACTGAAATTACACATGGAGGTAGAGGCGTACTCTCACTCTCAAAAACAAAAAGAAGGAGTAACAAAAACATCTGTTGTGTGGCTTAATGAGCCCCAAAGAGAATGAAGGGTTGAGTTTCAGTGTGTTCACTCTAGACAGTGGATTGTCTGACTGAAGGCTCTATTAGCAAAATAACCTCTAAAGCAACTCAAGGTTCTATCCATGGTTTCATAGTCTGTTCCTTTACATTCTCACAAATCAGTTACCAGTTGCAGCACACACAACTTCAAAGATTGAGTCACTGTGCCACTTGGCATCGCACGCATATAATGTGTGGTAATCATTTTGTGTCGAGAGCGCTAGTAAACGCTTTCTCGTTAGTGTGGCTCAGCAGCCCAGGGCGAGGGTTGTAAATCTATAATGAGCCCGGCAAAATATTTTTGGCTGTGTTTGTTTCTCCTTTCTTACACAGCTACCCATTTCCTTTCTAAGCCTCTTGGCCTACCACAGGGCACAGCGGCCTAAAGCGGGGATGTTTGTCTCAGTGCTGGGTCTGAGCCAGCTATGGAGGTGGTAATGATATTTCTCTCTCTCTCTCTCTCTCTCTCTCTCTCTTTCTCAGGGTCCCACACTTCCTGCCCAACATGTTATCGAAGTGTGCAAGAAGGTGGTCCTGGAGCAAATGTCCACCTTCGCCAACTCAGTGAAGCGAACATGCGCAGCTGTTTGCCCCCTCTATGGGGAAGTGCCAATGGGTGCCCCGGGGCCTCCTGGACTAAAGGGACCACCTGGACCTCCTGTGAGTCACTCTTCTCTGACTGAGACAATATCAAAAACAGCATTTAAAAAAAACGGAATAATCATCAGCTAATGTCTGGAAACCTCAACCTTCAGATGGTTCAGATATAACTAACCAGTAATTTATGCTTTTCAGCTTCACTGGATTTCAAGATAAAAAATTTTTTTGCAAATAACACACACAGGAAGAACATGCCCCATACATCAAATGTCTCAGCATCCCCTGAGCCAACTTTATTTTGAACATAGTGTGTAGGCCTCTGGAGAGCATGCAGCAGTGCTTGGCACTATTGATTGGAATTACAGCATTCAAAATTTCCAAGTCTCTGTGAAGACAAATAGGAAGTTAGAGATGAGGCACTTGCTCTGTGTTGAATAGTTCTTGGAGTGAATCCCTCGTCTACACTGGAGTGCAAAAACTTTTCCATATTTCTCAAGCAGACCTTTTTCAAGCGTCTCAAACATTTTGACTTGGGAGGCCGAAAGGCCGATAAAAGTTCACTGCCTCGAACACAGACATCTTAGGAGTAGAGAGTTGTAAAACTGACTCTGTGAAAAGCCCTCCGCAGGACAGTTACAGTGCTTTTCAAGCCATCCTTTTCATAACTTGAGACTGGTAAAATGAATGACTTGAGGCTCTGCATTTACCGTACACTATTTCCAAAAGTTCCCTCAAGGAAGAGCCGTATTTGATCCATGCTGGAGTGCACAAAGAAGCCAAGAACTAAACTTTCAACAAAGACATCAATAAAATATTTTAAGCTTAGTTTTCCTGACTGGATAGTGCTGTGTCAGGAGAAACTGCATGCTTTCAGACATCACAGTTCAGTGGTTAAAGTCAATGTACTATTATAACTGAAGTCAAAAACTTACGTATGATGTCCTTTTTGATGCTTTGACTTTAGGGTGACCCTGGTATTGATGGTGCTGATGGAGAATTGGGACAGCAAGGGTTCTACGGAGAGGCTGGTGATACTGGCAGACAAGGGGATCGAGGTAATATATTAATTATCAAATGTTTATGGTTATCAATGAGGTTATCAGATGATTATGATAATCATGAGCCTTTAAAGTGAAAGTTTTTTCTCTGAGCAACGCACTGTTAGAGGGAGGGAGGAGCTATCTGAGGGATTTGCTCAATGATAGGTGGTACACAATTATTGTAGGTCGGTATTGTTCTCACTGGGGCACACTACCAATCAAAAATCAGAAGATTTTTGGGCAAAGGCCGTTTTGATGGAAACTATGGGAGGAGAAGAATTTTATTTTTTAATTGACGCATGATTGTGCTTAATCAGTCTAGAGCTGTCTCGGACGTGGGGGCTAACCCCCCACGACCGAGAGCTATCTTGGAAAGAGGCTTGAAACCAGGGCTCCATGCTTACGTATGTTTATTGTACAAAAATAAAGGAACAAAGGCACACGGGCCAAAACATAGAACGAGGCTCAGGAACAGGGTTAAACAAAGCAGCAACACAGCATACACTAAGCTCATAATAGACGATGGACAGACAACGAGGGTGACACACAAACAGACACAGGTGGCAACTCAAAATCATGTGACACAAGCATGAACACAATACAGGTGAAACTCAAATCACATGACACAGACCTACATGAGGAA
>JBBPCW010000147.1:7292551-7303190 GCA_037974425.1 Phenacogrammus interruptus
CTTGCTCAGGGTACCTCAGCGGTGCCTAGCGGTCTTGGGAATCGAACTTGGACTTTCTGATCACAGGGCGAATGCCTTAACCACTAGGCTACCAACTGCCCACTGTCACATACTGTTCCTCTGGGGAACTATTATACTCTGTCATTTTACTTCATACTCAAACAAATCCATACTGGTTTTGTTTATGAATGTGAGACTATAACTTCTTGCAGATGATGTCTTTATTTTTAGGTTGTTGTGTATAAATACGGAACTCACATTTTAAAAAGGCTTCAGAGACCTGGTTTAACTATGTGACAAAAGAAATACAGAGTGCAACAGGAAGGCATACATCATGTAAAAGTAAACCACTTTATTCAGAAAACCATCAATTTCCGAAATGAGACGGAAAAAGGTTTTTATACTGTTGTTATGAAGCCAAAATAAGTCGTTAATGCCAAATGGCAGTGCCCTGCGGTAAGGGTTAAATTTCTTTCATATGTTCCACAATAACCTGTTCCTGGGTACCCATTTGATCAACCGTGTGACCACATGAGTGCTCTAAGGAAATCCACTGAAAGAAAGGAGTCTGGAGTCACTGTTGGAGGAGATCATTCCTCAGAGGAACTGTGGAGGAGCCCATTGTTAAATGTTGTCTTGTGATTAATAGAAGAGGATTAAGGCATTATCTGAGCTACTACAATGTTAGCCTGCACTGTATTGTTGCACAACAGTGCTTTTTTTTTCAGGCTCTGTCTGGCAGGACGGTAGTATAGCTGTCTGGGAAACGTTTCCTAGCTGTCTTGTGTCTGCAGGAGACCCCTCAGTCTCAGAAAGAGTCATGAAGCAGTGTGGTGTTTCCTCATAATGCTGAACCTATTCCTTCCATGGAAACTCTTATGATTTCTCTCCATCTCTCCTTCTCTTTTTCTCCCTGTCAGTTCAATCACTTGTTTGAGCCGCACATCACACTAATCTCCCGAGCTCACCGCAGGAGTGATCATGGTAATTGCAATTTAACTGTGTGGAATTATAAAACCTTACAACGCAGGCAAAGGGCTCTGCCAAACGAAGAAGGAGTATTTATGTACGTGACAGCTCAAGTAAAAAAAGATTAAAAATGAAAGGGACATTCCACTATGGTTTGCTATTGCAGAGACTTTTTTTTTTAAGTATGCACCAAGGATCTTCAATCAAAACTCCAACAAACCTTTGTTTTTAAGAAGGAAGGAAACAATGCATCATGCTTTTTTAGGCAATCTACATGAAATGCTAATGTGGCACAGCACAAATACCTACATCACACATCCTTCACTACTCCTTTCATCGCACATGTTTAATTTCTTTAAAAATTAAAAGCATCTATCAACAGAAAATTCAGACTTGAAACGCTCCATGATTTCTCAGGCTTTCTGCAAGTATTCCGCTCAATAACAGCAGACCAAAGTTCTATTCACACACAGACATAATTAATCATTTTCACTGTTGTACCCCACTGCTATTTTTCCTCATTCAGGGAACAAGTGTGACCTTCACCTTGCAGGCCTGACTTACCAATCAAATTTTCATGGAACATGCAGTCAGCTTGTGAAGCCAGCTGCACCCTTCAATTTACCAGGGCTCCACGGAACACGCAGAGAGGAAGCTCCAGCTTTCCAGACGTTCCCTTTTAACTGCATCAATCACTGTGCCCCAATCCTCTTATTAAACATTTGTCAAGGGGACAGCTGCTCCCACCAGGGTCAGCAGGTGGGCTTGTACAGAAGGGTCTTAGGGCCCAACCTCAGGAAGTTTGTGACAGGATTGGGGAACAAGATCAGCAGATTAAATGAAGTTCCCTCACTACAGCAACTGAACGGCTGAGTCTAGGAGTAAATACCCATGCATAATTTGCTTCCTGTCAGGCTTTAGTGAGCCTTCACAGAATTGAAGGGTAGAGGAGCGGAGGATGAGCCTCAGAGGACCAAAGTGATGATTCTGTAGAATTTGAGAAGATGGAGGCACTGGGTCTGTGGGTGGAGAGGAGAACTTTTGCTCTCTGGCATGTTCATCATCTCCACATGTATGTTCAATCAACAGGCCCACACTGTGCACAGGATTCATTAGATAATGGGCTCTGAGTAAACCTGTTTCAGCACATATCCTGGTGCGAATAATAGTAGTAGTAAATGTTAGCCTCCTAGACTTGGCAAATTGCAGGACATACTCAAGAAGAATAATCAATAATCATATTTTGCACTGTTGTCTTTCGCCTCTACTTGTCTGAGGAACTGCGCGTGATCCCGATAACTATAAAACACATTTTGCCTTGGAAATGTATGTCATTTGGCTCTATAGATGATTAAATATGAGGTTCTGTTATCCATGATTTACAGATTCTCATTAAATCAAGTATTTCTTCCTGTTTGCCAAGAATTTTTTGCCCCATGAGAGTTTCCAGAACATCTCAATTCCCTGCTCAAGTTCACTGCGCATGGTGATCCTAAGCAGCATATTTCTGAGGTCCAAAATCCCAACACAAACAAGTGATTCCAGGTTACCAAAGTGAACTGTCATAGGGTTTGTCTTCAAAACACATTTCCCTAATATTGGCTAAATATAGGAGCATATGGAGCCTAACCTCAAGGTCTCAAGTAGATATCATTCATAATAGGCAAAATGACTATGTTGTGAACATCCGCTCCCGGTAGACCGTTTCTATTACCTCAGAAAAGAGTGGTTTAATATGGAAAAGATATTCAGAGGAAGAGGGAAAGGAGCGAAAGAGAAATGAGCTTAAACCGGACAACATATCTGAAAGCATGCCCTTATCTAATCTTGTGTAAGATTCCAGAAACCCTTACACACTGTTCACTGCCTCTGCAGGCATAACTAATCCAAATCCCCACAGCTTAGATGGATGTTGCCAGCGTTACTATTATTTTCCTTTTGCTATTTCAAAATGTGGTTTGATTCTCTTTCGCTATTTTTTTATGAAGCTTTCCTTATCTGCATGTGTTTCCACCCCTTGGTAATTGAAAGTGGCTGCTTGCCAGAGAGAGAGAGAGAGAGAGAGAGAGAGAGAGTGGGTGAGGGAGGGAGGGAGAGAGAAAGAGAGAGAGAGAGAGAGAGAGAGAGAGAGAGAGAGAGAGGGTCAGACAGAGGGGGGGACAAAGAGTTGGAAAGTAGATGGAGAGGGCAGGCCCATTCACTGGAGAAACATCTGTGACTCTGCAGCCTCCCATAACCCACCTCCTCCAGTCTAGTGCTCTGCTAAATCCTGGCCATGGAACACCTATGAGGGCGTAAGGGAGGACTTCATTCAGCAGGAGTTCAGCTCAACACACACTTAGTTCTGGTAAACCCTTCCCTTTTCTCTCTTAAAGTTTTGTAATGCAATGATTTATAAGTGCATGTTCTTGTTTTGATTTGGCGTTGTCTGGGTTTGGTATCTTTTGCACCTTTTTTTTGTTTTAACCACTCTGACTGCATCTGAGAAAATCAGCATGATTGAGATTCTGTTTCATTCTGTAGCTGCTCTCACTGATGAACTGAAATTTGCGGCTTGTTCAGAAAAGTCATCTGGAATGTCTTGAGTGATATGGAATTGTTTTTATTGGACAAGTTGTGCGTGCAGCATTTTACAGAGCGTTCCATCTTTTGCTGAGATGTGGTACCTTTATGAACATTGCATACGAAAACACAATGGAAGAAACTGAAGCATGCGCTGAAGCAGGACCTTATGGGCTCTGCATTTTGATTTAATGTCTTCGCAAATCATTGAGCATGTAGGCTTCCATAGCCTCACAGGCTCAGCAGCGGCAGCATACTGAAGGCATCAGGAAAAGTTATCTGTCCCATGTTTGTGCCTCTGTCAAATACAAGCAATGAATTAAATGACTGAAGTGTTGTTTTTTTAAATCAAAGAGAGGAGCTCTATATTACTGATATGAGATGTGTCCTAGGGTCCCTCTGTGAGTGGCTGCTTTAAAAGGGGTGGAGGAAGCCTGGTAATCAAAAAGGGGGATCCCCGACATGGACACAATGTTACTCTCTAAGGTTACGCATGATGTGAGGAGAAGAGGAAACCCCCTAGATATTTTGAATGGTTCAGTCCTGTTAAAATTCTGGGTTACGGTTTTGATTATTTTAAATCAATTCAGTGGGCTCTCTGATATAATATTTGGGCTCTTCCTTGGTGCCTGAGGAACTTGGCTGTTCATTTACTTTTCCCTCATTTTGGAAAGCTATCTGAAAATGTTAAACAGCAGTTGAAACTGGAATGATCTTTGCATTGCAAACAAGTTCCATTGTTCCATTACAGAATAATAACAGATTTAAGTTAATATACTCAGAAGAAACACATTATCAACTTTTGCACAGGCCACAACAAATCTTTTCACAATTTGTTCAATTCAGGAAATATGCTGTATGTTTTCCTTTCAGTCTGTTAAAATCAGCAAGTAAACAGCAATTGTGCATTAACATGTGCAGAAATGTATTCCCTATAGAGGTGTGTTGACGTGTATTTATAAGAAAGACCTAATAAGTATAAGCTTAAAGTAACTGCACTGTGGTACATGAAAGGTGCTGCGAAATTAACACTCTGAGCAATACCTCATCTGGAGAACAGGGAGGAATCAGCTGTTCAGCGAGGGTTTCCCATCTCCCACATCTATTTGGACGAAACTCTCTCGGCTGAAATAAATCTTAAACAAGTATCTCTGCAAACAGGCGAATTACTCACCACCAAATTCCACAGAGATTTCCATGTCATGTTTTGGATGATACATGCTGAGGATGCATTGTGTGGATTTCAGGGTGTAATTCTGCAATGTCGCATAAGATATTTAAACATGTCGCATTCCATCTACGTTACTGTTGTGTCTACGTCATGCTGACCTGGGGAAGGAACCGTAAAGTGTCTGGAGAGCCCCAATAACTTCAGAGGTCAATGAAAGGGTTATGGAGCAGAAAAATGCCATATGGCAAGAGGCACTGGCCAGCAGACACATATGTACAGCTAGTACTAGCAGCGTTTAGCTCAACATTTATGCTCGCAGCAGAAGCCTTTAGTGTTGTCCACTCAGGAAAGACTTATGTTGCGTAACGGCAACGTCAAATCAAACTCTTTCTACTTTTGTTGGACTGAAGTTGCCTTCACTTTGTCATGACTACATGTGTTTGGTCACTGTCCAGAACTGGAATTTCACTGTCTGACACTGTAAATGGATTCCATGTGTGATTGGCAGAGAAGTAGAAATATCCAGTTCTGAGAAAAAGCAAGTAGGAGGGTGTATGGCGACTGGGTCGTGCAAATACTGGTGAGTTCCAGATGACTTCCCCCCACGCTGGGATTTGGGAAAGCACTGGAGCGAGAGGCCAGCTCTGTCATGGCAGGGGAATTCTATGTGGATTCATGCTTCAATTTCATGGTCAAAAAGAGGAAGACCTCCAACAGGACAATGCATAGCATGAATGAATAAATGGTGTACTAGTGTGACCTCTGGTATACTTAAGCTTATCTTTCCATTGGCAAAGCTGGTCACTAGCTTCAAAAGCAGCTCATCTTTGTCTGACCACAGATACACTGGTCTTCAGGCCAACAAGGCGAAAACCCCTCTCTTTCTGAAATATCTGTTACTCATTTATTACTGTTTTTGTAATGTCTGCAGTTCTGTCTCTTTCTGGAAACTGCAATAAAATACATGGTTTTGCAAAGAAGCCAGAGTTCCTTCAAAAATGCAATTCTGCTTGCATGTATAGCTCAGCCAAACCATGTTCACTTCTGTATCCAATATGTTTGATTAATGAGGTTGTAAACATTCTACCATTCAATTAAGCATAAACTTCTTAGCTGGCTTTGACCAGTCCTCCTTTACTTCTATTCTCTGTACGCCGTAGATATCTCTGATCCTTAATGTTCATGTTTGTTGGCCTTGCTGCATCCCATGCACCACAAAAGGAATGAAATATCTTGATGTAAAACTCAACAGCATGCTGTTCATGTAACAAGTCATCATAAACACTGCTTTAACATCCACAAGATGTCATTTGTGTGAGATCATCTAAGAAATGCACGTCTTGTCTTCATTTCTCTTTAGGTGCAAAAACTGGAGCTTGGCACGTCAGGAACATGGGTTGTAAAACAAGATCCATGCATTTTGTGTTTTGGTGTCTATACTCCATGCTCCTCCCCTTATTTTGCACAGCACAAGATGAGGACATGAGACTGAGTAAGATGCTTCTCTCATCCCCATTACCACTGCATGTAGATTTCTGTCTCAGATAACATCACCTAATTAATCATGTTAAATTAATCAAGCGATTAATTAATTCTGGTTTGACTTTGCTTTTTCAACAAGTCTTATTTATGCCATTGTCCACTGGTGTGGTTGATCAGCAAAGGTGTTGGTCCAAATTTTACTACAATGCTTGCAAACTAACACTAGACGTCGACGTAAATTCCTCCACACAACCGTTTATTAACAGGTTCAGACCACATCCAGCTCATCAGGATGTTGCATATTTTGTGACAGCAATTGTCATACAACAGATCAGATCACAGATCAATTTTCTCCAGACCTGTACTACAATGGCTACTGTACTACAATAGCAGTGACATTTTGTTCATTCACAATAATTCATGCTGTGTCCTAAAGGTCTGCCCCACCAAAGAGCTGGATGTGATTTCAGTGAATTGAGAAAAGTTTGGGGATGTTTTAAAGGAAAATATTTATTTGACTCTAGCATCTGTTAGCCTCCAGTCTTGTAATTAAAGAACCAAAAGCTGGACACTAAACCTCTTGTTTGGTCAACCAACCAATGTCTTGGCTGATTGATCACATAAACTGTGTACATCTGAACCATTTCTTTAATGCAGTGTTAGCAGCCCGCAGTCTTCAGAACACATTGGGTAAAGATATCATGTGCTTGCTTCTTTGCTTTTCCAGGTTGTAGAACAGCCCCCAGTGATTTAGTATTCATACTTGATGGCTCATGGAGTGTGGATGACACAAATTTTGAGATAGTTAAACGATGGCTAATGAACATCACAACCAGCTTCAATATTGGTCAGAAATTCACTCAGATTGGTGTGGTCCAGTACAGTGATGACCCTGTGTTGCATATTCCACTGGGAAAACATTTTTCAACCAGAGACCTCATCAGAGGTATGGAGTCCATAGAATACATGGGGGGCAACACCAACACAGGAAAAGCCATAAAGTTTGCCAACGACAAGCTGTTTGCCCTATCCGAGCGTGGTCCAAATGGGATTGCAAAAATTGCTGTGGTTCTGACGGATGGGAAGTCACAAGATGTAGTGCTGGAAGCTGCAGAGGCCGCAAGGAAAAAGGGGATCATCCTGTTTGCAATTGGCGTTGGCGCTGAGACAGAGGAGACAGAGCTGAGAGCAATTGCCAACAAGCCATCCTCAACCTATGTCTTCTATGTCGAAGACTATAAAGCCATCTCCAAGATCCGTGAGGTTATTCGACAGAAGCTGTGTGAAGGTAAGAGTTCTCCTGATGGCCCCATCTTGTCTTATCTTAACTTATCTTAAATGTCTCAAATTTTGGTATCTGCTTGAACTGGCACAGCCTGTGCAGTGTGTTCTGTATGTACTGACATTAAGTTGTACTGTTTTATGGGGCTGAGCCTTTGCAGAGAAAGAATGAACAGTAGAGATCGATTCACCTACCAGAATGAGCTGTATGCTTAATTTGGTCCATTTTGCAGAATAGATCAGCAGCTGATTTACACTCCAGAAGGTTCGGGTGTACACCTAGCTGGTAGTAAATGCAAAGTGTGAAATGAGGACTATGTTCCGCACAATTTCTGTGTCAACTTCCTGGAAAACGTTCAGTAAATAATCTCTTACCCACAGTCTGAAACTGCTCTCGGTTCCTGTACACCGGCAGGCCATGTATGACTCTGGCAAACAGGAATGAATTCCTTCTGCCCAGAAATTTCACTTCACCCTAAGCCTTGCATTTCAGCAGCATCACATTAGAGGAAGTGACTCTGGTGTCGTATATAAAGAAGCTGTCCCTAAAACAAACAAGGAAACCAACCCTGAAACTACACATAAAACTGCAGCGGTAAACAAATTAAAAAAGTGAAACATATTAAAGTGACTGTCCCAGTAATTTGTTGTGACAGCAAAGGTGTTACAGGGGAAGAAAAAATAGTCATACTATGATGGCAGTAACATAGTCTATGATGTATGGTAGAAAATTTATTGAACATTCTGTTGGGGAAGCCATTTCTGAAGTGAATTTTCTGTTCTAATTCTAACAGTAAATTTTTAAAGGAACAAAATAGATGTAGAACAATATAACTATTAAGTTGGAAAACCTGACATCTATAAAAAGCGGGGCTTGTTTAAAGAAACTGGACATGGCCGAGGTTAATGATTAAGATATGTTTTGTTTTGGAAGTGATGGTCATTTCTTTCTCCATTTTTTCTCTCTGTGCAATGGCTGGGATGTTCTTTGCCTGCATAGTTGCAAAATGTCCAGGGTTCTGCGCCAGGGCCTTTTACTACAGATTCTTTACTTCTGTCCAAGGCCAAATGAAATAAAGCCCAGCATTCTTTGAATGTTTAACGTTTTCCAACCATTCTTCCTGGCAGTACAGGAAATATCATTTTGATATCAATGAGAAAAAAGCCAGCTATGACTATACAAACGGACATCAACTGAAGTAGATTTGTATGAGGATCAGGTGTTAAAATCTGGTGTAATATATGTGTAATATATTTTCTTTCCCTGTACTGTGCCACAGAGACTGTATGTCCGACAAAGATTCCGATTGACTCTCGAGATGAGAAGGGATTTGATATTCTGCTGCATCTGAACTTGTCCAAAAAAACCAAAAAGACACAAGGATCATTCTACGGAACCAAAGCCTATCAAGTGACCTCCAAAGTCGATCTAAGTGAGAGCACAAGGTATGATTTGAAAAGCATATATTTAAACATATATTCAGGTTCAGTCAGATCTCAGTACTTCTATATTTACAGGAGTTTGTTTCCTGATGGGCTTCCACCATCCTACGTGTTTGTGGCCACGCTTAAGTACAAGGGCTCTGTGCTGAGTGAGGAGTGGGATCTGTGGCGGATTCAGACGATGGATGGGAAGCCTCAAATGGCAGTCTCTCTAAATGGCTTGGACAGAACAGTCCTGTTCACTACTACAAGTGAAGCACCAAGTGGAATACAGACGGTGGTCTTCACTAAGCCACCAGCAAGGGTAAATATCAAATAGTAACTTTCATACAGATATTTTAAGCCAGCCTCTATCCTCTGTTCTAACTAATGTTTATATAGCAGCAAATATGAGCTCAATAAAACTTGAACAAGAGCCTGAAATAGTACAATTTTCATGGCAACCTTAGAGTACACATTTGGGAACTATAAGCATTCAATATAATAAAATTTTAAAAATGTTTATTTGCTGAAAATGGCCAATTATAAGGCTGCAACACAAATGAGAAAGAATGCCTATGCTTGGACAGCAGAAAGACTGTACATCATATCAGATGAATCATAATCAGATGAAATATCAATGTTTATCCATGTTTATACTAACTTTGCTATTAATATTCATCTTCCTACTGAAGGTTAGAGTTTTTTCCCAATATCCTTTTTGTGCCTCAGTGGGACTTTTTCACAGTCCTTTTGCTACAGATTTGTTATGGAAGTAAAACACTGTAACCAATGTTAGTGCCAGCTCAATAAAATTAGGCGGTCTGAAATAACCACATTTACATGCAGTACATTCAGGAGAAGTTTACTACTAGAACATTCGGTCTCTGATATGGTTTTGGAAATCTGAATCCACAATAATTAAACACATATGACATCATGACATTCTTTTTTGTGTTTAATGGTTAATGAAAGTAAACCTAAATGCAGGAAATAAGATTTGAAATAAAAGTACAACTGCTTTCACTGTCAAAGATTTCTTAATGCAAGCCTCCAGCTGATTCCTCCTGGCTCTGGATGGGTAATGATTCAGCAGTATGTGAAGAGCGTGAAATTGCAGATTGCTGTAAAATACAGATTTACAACTGACCACAGATGGTATAATAACCATTCAGAAGACACTGAATCAAGTCTTGATTTTTTTGTGAACATGATGTCCGTAAATCAGCACATTATTTCCTAGCTATTTTTTGTTTTCCCCAAAGCCAGTCCATTAAATCACTGCAAGCAGAAGCACAAAGATGCATGCTGTTAGTAATTAGTGCTTAATGTGTTCTGTGCTTGATACTGAAAGGTTCGATTCAAAATTTTCAGAGACAAAACCATTTTCTTCTGTGTCTGGGCAGAAACTTTTCGATGAAAAATGGCATCAGCTGCGTCTCCTGGTAACAGAGGAAGATGTCACCCTCTATGTGGATGACTTAGAAATTGAAACCTTGACACTCGAACCTCCTGTGGGCATTTTCATCAATGGAAAGACACAAGTTGGGAAATATGTCAGCAAAGAAACTACTGTCCCGGTAAGGCAATCAACCATCTTCTTCTCTGTTCACCTAACAGTATTTTGTGACCGATGGGAATGTAGTTTACATAATCTCCACTAATAAATACAAGCATCATTTACATTTACATTTACATTTATGGCATTTAGCTGACGCTCTTATCCAGAGCGACGTACATCAGTGCTTAAGA
>JBBPCW010000147.1:7303290-7322397 GCA_037974425.1 Phenacogrammus interruptus
ATCTTCATCAAGCGTAACACCAAGGTTTCTTGGTGTAGCGCTTGTAAATTAAAGTTCTTGTCTGCCCATTTCTCTGAGTATCTTCTAACATATCCACGGTGATGAATCACTGTCATCTGTTGGAGATCTTATTCTATATGTTTTCTGCTGATACATTTTTAATGCCCTATCAGCATTTTCTTCCTAACAGTTTGAGTTGGGCAGGACAAAATCTGTTGTATGTGACATGAGACCTGCCAAAGAATCCAGCAGTTAGTTTGGAGTTGACAGTCTGCGGGTTGTGCTCTTCTGATATAAAGGCACCACAAATGTAGTCCAGTTTTTCTCAGCCTTTCGTAATGTGGGTAATTCTGAGAACCAGACCACAACTGAAACACTCTTTGGCTACGGCACTGAGGCACTGAGACAGCTCTCATAATGTGTGCAAAGAAAATGTCTGTTCTCCGTTCTTATTCACATTTTCCGGTTCAACTTAAAACACTTCAATGGCACCAGCGTTTCGTTTAGCCCGAAATTGGCTGCATCCAGAAACCCCAAAAGTTTCCACTTTTTTCTACTGATCCTCCTCTCTATCAGAAATTGGTATTTGTGATGCCAGTGTGCCATCCAAATGGCAGAGAAGATGAGAAGCCCCTTCAAACACCTGTTTCCAGCAGAGGACACATGAGTGTAAGCCACTCAGGAAGGGATTTACTGAGCGACGTTGCTATATTCCCTACCAGAGAGGACAGACAACTAGTTCTCTCCATTTCTTCTTCTTCTCTCCTCCCCTTGATTCCCCCGTGTTCATTAGCCCTGAAAGAGATTTATGTTTACTTATTAAAATTATTTTCACTTGCTACGGAATTGACATCTAAGCTGGCCCTGGAACATGAACTTGGCTCATTTGGTAAAGCAGCACAACTGGTGGCATGAATACATCTCCAAAAGATTAACATCTTAAACTTACATTGCACATTAACTAATCGGGAATCCAGTCAGTACAGCTGTCTCCTCATCTGACAATGTTACAGCACATCTGTCTCTTGGCATCTTTGAGTCATTTTGTGATCTCACATGCCCATGCAGTTCTGAGCATGCAGGAGCTCTGAATTTTTGCCGCACTTTATTGTATTGTAGCGTCGAACGGGGAAAGAAGTCGATCAGGACTCTCAACTGGCTTTTCTTTGAGTTTTATTATCGCCAAGCACGGCACACAGCACACAGCACAACCTTCCTCTACGCTGTTCATACCCCAACTAAGTAAATCCCACTAAGTACCTCCCTCTAACCACACAGTTCTCCCGCCAGAACACAGTGCCCTCTAACCCCAGAACAGACCCCCCAGGGCTCAACAGAACCAGTCCTAACCCCCCAGCTTGCTACACAGCCCCCTCCGAGGGGGTTTGCCATCCTAGGCTACCCCACGAGTCCAGGACATAGTCTCGTAAGCGAGTGGGCAGGTTCCTTCTCCGAGGCGCCCGTGGCGTGCTCGTCGGCGCCGAGCCAGTCCCAACGCCACTCACCTCGCTCTCCCCTCGGCCAAACTGACTTGACAACCTGGTTGCCCCACTGTCCAAATCTCCAGAGTCCCCTGTACTGTCCTGTGGGCGGTATGGAGCCAGTCTGTCCCGGTGGACCACCACTGCCTTTTGGCGGCCGCCCACTTGCACTCGGTAGACCACCTCCCCCACACACTCCAATACCTCCCTGGGTCCTCGCCAGTGTGAGTCCAGCTTTGGACTCCGTCCCTTTTTCTGAGAGGGACAGTAAACCCTGACCTGTGAGCGGGGCTCAAAGTCCTGCCCCCGGCTGCGCATGTCGTAGGCACGCTTCTGCTGCGCCATCGCCTCACCCTGGCGGTCTCTCGGCAGCTCATGCACCACCCTTTGCCATTCCCGCTGGCGGTGCAGATAATCCGGCCCTGGCGGCCCCACGAGTTCCAGTTCAGGTGGAGGCCCGAACGCTAAATCCACTGGCGTCCTCAGCTCACGGCCAAACATCAGTGCTGCGGGAGTGCTCTGCGTGCTCTCCTGGACTGCAGTGCAGTATGACCTCAGCACCAGGGGTAGGTGTCGATCCCAGTCGCGCTGATGTGCCGCCACCAGGATCGCCAGCTGCGTCGCCAGCGTGTAGTTGAACCTCTTGACCAGCCCGTTGCACTGCGCGTGCAATGGTGTGGTGCACGTCTTATGAATGCCAAGCCGCCGGCACACATCCCCGAGCAGCTGGGCCTCGAAGTTCCGCCCTTGGTCACTGTGCAGCTCCTCCGGCGCCCCGAACCTACAGAAAAACTCCTCCACAAGCTTATCTGCTACCGTTACCGTGCTCTGGTCCACGATCGGTTATTTCTTCCCACTCAGGCCGGCGTGCCAGTTCTAACCACCGAGCAAGCTGACCCTCTGGGTTTTTAAAGCTTAACAGCCACGTGAGCGATGCGTGGTCTATCCTGAGCATAAATTTCTGCCCACACAGATACGGGCGAGAATACCGCAGACTCTGGACTACCGCAAGGAGCTCTCGCCATGTCACGCAATAATTTCGCTCCGGCCGACTCAAAGCTCAGCTGTAGTATGCCACGACGCGCTCCCCTGCCTCCGTGACCTGTGATAACACGGTGCTGATCCCCCTGTCGCTCGCGTCCGTGTCAACCACAAATGGCTTAGTCAAATCTGGGCTCATTAACACCGGAGCTTTCCCCAACGCCTCTCTCAGCTGCGCAAACGCGGCCTCGCACTCTTCGAACCAGCGGAACGTCCCCCCTTTCTCCGTTAATCGATGCAAGGGCCGTGGCACCGTGGCGAAATCCTTTACAAAGCGGCGGTAATATGACGCTAGCCCCAGAAAACCCCGCACTTCTCTCATGTTGTGTTGTGTTGGCCAGTTTTGCACCGCCACAACCTTGCCGGGTCCGTGGCTACCCCTTCCTTGCTGACTACATGTCCCAAAAATGCTACCTCTTTTCAGAATAATGCACACTTCTGTGAGTTCAGTCGCAGTCCAGTGGTTCGAATGGCTCCGAGCACTTCTCTTCTGCACCGCCCCCTCAAATGTTTTGGTGTGCACCAACAGGTCATCCAAATAGACCACACATTTTGTCCGTGGTATTTGGTTGAGTACTCGCTCCATGAGCCTCTCGAACGTCACTGGGCTGTTACAGAGCCCGAACGGCATAACTTTAAACTGCCATAAACCATGGCCGATGGTGAAGGCGGTTTTAGGTTTAGCGCTATCCGCCAGCTCCACCTGCCAGTACCCACTACGAATATCCAGTGATGTAAACCACCGTGTACCCGCTATGTAGTCTAGCGCATCGTCTATTGTAGGCAAAGGGTAGGAGTCTTTCTTAGTTACCTGGTTGAGGCGCCAGTAGTCGACACGGAAACTCCAGCTGTCGTCTTTTTTTTATCACCAACACTGCCGGGGCTGCCCAGGGACTGTCCGACTCAATGACTCCGGTGGCTGCCATTTCTTCAATCTTCCGCTCTGCCGCTTGTCGCTTGGCCAGCGACAGACGATGCGGCCTCAGGCGGATCGGGACGATGTCCCCGTCTCTATCTGATGCTGAACCAGGCCCGTCCGGGTGCACTCCTCGTCCTTAGCGGCAAACAGGTCCTCATTCTGGCTCAGCAACAGCTCCAGCTCGGCCCGCTGTCTCTCGTCGAGCCCCTCGCTGTCTCTCTGCAGCAGCTCTTGGACGGCTTGGCGTGTCTCTGAGGATGGTCTGGCCGCTCGGTGAATGGCGTTCACTGTGGCGTTGGTGTCTCTGTCGCTCTGGCGGAACGAGTGTGCTTTGGCGGCCACGTACAGCTGGCCCGCCGTGACATCCACTGTGGCTTCTAGCTTGTCTAGGACATCCAGCCCCAATATGCACTCCTCCACGATGTCCGCCAACCACACCTCGTGTTCCACCGTCACTCCGGCTGGTGCCTCCCTTTCATACTCGCCCTGGTACCGGTCATGGTCAAGAGCTGCACCCTGGTTTCTTTCCAGCCAGGCGGATTCTGCTGCTGTGTGTGCGGCAGCACCCCCGGCCTCACAATGGTGATAGTAGAGCCAGTGTCCACTAATGCTCGGCAGCGGACTCCTTGGACGGTCCCTCTGGCCCCGCCCGCTGGGCAACTGCTGCTTGTCTTGACTCGACGCTGACTCGGGGCAGTGCCGTGCGATGTGGCCTGGCTGTCCACAATGATAGCACACTCTTGCCCGCTGCTGGTACGATGGCTCCGGGGCACCTTTCTCTGTGCTGGTCACCAGCTTGACCTGCGCCAGGTAAAGTTCCAGAAGTGCCTTTCCATCGTAGCGCGGCAGCTTGACCATCCTCTGGGGGTCCCTAGGCGCCAACGCAGTCGCCGCTTCTTCGCCGTCCTCCCTGGTACTGCTTTCCGCCGCTTCGCCACCTTCGAGCCAGGCCCGGCTCCTCGCTGGTGTGCAGTAGCGGTCCGCCACTCTCCGGCTGACGCTAGTGCCATCTGGGCGTGCAGGTCCCTGCTGTGCCTTGTCCAGCATGGCGTCGAGTTCTTCGTCAGCAGCCTGGTCCATCAGGGCATCAAGCTCTTTCCATAGTACGTACATCCCACTTCTGACACCAGTGTAGCGTCGAACGGGGAAAGAAGTCAATCAGGACTCTCAACTGGCTTTTCTCTGAGTTTTATTGTCGCCAAGCACGGCACGCAGCACACAGCACAACCTTCGCTGTTCATACCCCAACTAACTAAATCCCACTAAGTACCTTCCTCTAACCACACAGTTTCCCGCCAAAAATGGCGATGAGCTGCAGGTGCAGCTCATCACCCCCACACAGTTCTCCCACCAGAACACAGTTCCCTCTAATTAACCCCAGAACAGACCCCCCAGGACTCAACAGAACCAGTCCTAACCCCCCAGCTCGCTACAGTATAAATATTTTTTAATATATATATTTTTTAACATAACATTGGTCAATTCTTTTTCTGTGGAACATATTTACATTAAGAGATTTTAAATAAGGCTGACAGGGACCTTAAGGGTATCTCTAGAACATATTTATTCCAAATAAATAAAAGTCATACATGCTGTTATCAATGATTATGATGTGGAAGTATATTCCATTGCAATTTTATGGTGATATTATATGGAGATATAGGGAGATATTATTTAGCTTGCACAGAATATCTTGTACAATGTATGCAAATTTCTCTTTCAACAGTTTGAAATTCAGAAGCTACGAATCTACTGTGACCCTGAGCAGAATAACAGAGAGACTGCTTGTGAAATACCTGGTGTTGTGAGTACAAGAATCTTGGATGTTCCTATTTTGGCCCAGACCAATATATTCCAACCATTAATGGCACATTATTTTTTCCAGTATAACCCATACTGCGATACCAATTATATGAGTGAATTGGTATGTAAGGTTGTGTTAACCAATGAGCTTGCAATACTTGTTCCTCTTATATTTACAAAAGTTGCAGAATGTGTGGATATAAAACGCATGTCAATGCTTCCAGCAACATTTCTTTTTGCCTGCTTTTCTATTTCAGTTATGAAAGACGCATTAAAACCAACTTCACATTTCTAGCTAGTTCAGGTTTACTAACCAAGCTTGCCTGACAATGTTTTTCACTTTTGTCTGAGAGTCATTAGTAAATTTAGGACCGCAGAGATCTTGCAGACATCCCTTGTAAGTAATCCATGCTGATTTGCTGCATTTTGGCTGATTACATCATTTCGCTTCTTTCATTTGTAGGACGGAGAGGTATGTATTTTGACCAATGGCTTTGCTCGCTTTCAAAAGTAACTGCTAAGCTCATTTTCAGCTGCAGAGGTAAGACTCCCCGTGTTGTTCTTAGAAAGTGCCAAAGCATACTGAAATCAGCCGTCTTAAGCATGTCATATCTGTGGATTTATTGACTTTAGAATAGCTAACATAATATGCTTTAGCCTCTTAGCCTCTTGTTCTGGCACCACGCCGTAAGAGGCTTTGGCGATACGCCCTTAAAAGCTTAATTTAAGCCTGACGTGCATCTCTTTTAGTTCTTCACTTTTTGTTACCTCATAACTGGCAAGTCACCCAGATGGAAGGTTCACAGTTATGTAGTTAGATCTAAGTCTAAGATTGAATAATCCCTTAAGTGTTCGATCCTCTCTGTGGGATGGCTGCCATTTCGCATCATGCTACGAACAAATGCTGTGCTACTAGGCTGTACTTTTGAACGCTAGTACTGTATAATAAAGGCTCTTAAGAAACACAAGATGGGATACAATCTCCATACTGTGCTTTCTTTTTTAACACATACATTAGGAATCATTAGGACCTGACAGTTTAAGGTGTGCAAAATAATGGGAAGTTTCTTTTGAACTCTTTCAGTGTCCTGTTGTACCGGCTGACATTGATCCAACCCCCGAGCCTTGTGTCTGTCCTCCTGGACCACCTGGAGCTCCAGGCTTAAAGGTTAAACATTTACCATCTTTCCACCTCTGTAAAACATAAAGCCATTCCTAAGCATACGCCACGGAATGGTGCAGACTTCCTTAAAGGTTAAAGACATTTACATCTAGACTCTATTGCAACGTCTCAGAATACCACATTAATCTTCACGCTATTAAATTCACACAAAAACCTCCTCAAGGAATGTTTGAAGTTTATAAGGTCATGTCTATGCTTGAAAACATATGCTGCTTTTCTGCAGGTGATCACTGTAAAAGCTAATCAGCTTTCCAAAATGCATGAGGCTGATTTTCTTTGTTTAAAAAAGACTACAGCTAGAGCTCAATTACACAAAAAATGCATTGACTATTATTTTTATTGATTGTAGATATTATGTAAATGAACATATAAAACAAATTTGATTCAAGAACTAATTCATGCATTCATATTATAATAGTTGATAGTTTACCGCTAAGTAACTAGTTACTGCCTAATCTGTATTGTTCGTAGGGAGAGGCAGGAAGAGCTGGAGAATCTGGTAAACCTGGTCTTGCTGGTGCTGATGGTAAGCCTGTGAGTACTATGCAGTTTAATACAAACCTCAAATCAACCAAAGCACATGCAGTGCTGGGTAGGGGGCTAAATAACTAAAGATTTTTTCCTTGTTCCCCTTAAATATAGTCATGATGACTTTGTTTGTTGTTCAAGTCAAGATTCCATAATGTTCAAAGAGAAGCAAAGAACTGGCAAATAAGGGACATTTTAATAAAAGTGTTTTGCTTTCTATAGAGTGTTGAAAACAAAAATGGTGCTTCTCAGACTTCAAGCAGATGAAGTTCATTTAAACAGTTTTGTTCTAGAAAAGAGAGTCAAAGCTTTAGAAGCAGTATTTCAGCCTGTGAAGTTTTGCTTCAAGTGTGAGATGCAATATTGTACTGAACTGAACAAGAAACCTACACCTTATTTCCATCTGCAACACAGTCAACTTTGAGCTCCATGGTCTATGGCAGTTTGTCAAGCACATTTACAGTTTTACACCTGGCATGCTGTATATGTATGCTAATGGCAGACAGTTTACAATGTAGCATTAGGAGTCTGTCCAAATATAGCATGGTGTGCTTGCCCGGACAGGGGTCTGAATCCTACTCTGCTACATTTTGGCAGCGCTTACTCACCATATTACAGCAATGGCTTTATAGGATGCTTCATCAGTACAGTTTCCCTGGAGTTTTGCAAACCATTTGCTCATATTTAGACTGCACTGTATGTTACATAAACCCCTAAGGTTTTTAATCTAATAATATCTATTAATAGACAATAGATTAATAGATAATCTATCTAATTTCTGGGGCCTAACTAAAAAGAAAATTATAACAGATACAGATTATGAGGGGCCAAAAATATCAATATTATAAAATATCAGAACATAGCAGAGCAGAGACTTGCAGTCGCAAATAATATAAATATTGCAGCACACTATATTAGCCTGTTGTTCTATAGCATGATCATGCTAAATGTTTAAGTAGTTAAACCTGTCATCGCTTATTCTGTTAAAGGATTTTTTTATGGCAGAGCTTCATATGCTAGCTGGACACAAACCCAGTATGATTTTCTGAATAATTTTATTCCCCTCGAGCTTGCATCTGGTTAGGAATCAAGCCCATGCAATAATGTCTGGTGGCAGAAACTTTGGAAGTGAACAGAGTGGATCTGAGTAGATCATTTTTCCGTCAGCAGAAAGTCCCATCTACATGTCTGTTCTTCAAACAAGCCTTTGGCTTGTTTCACAAGCATTCTGGATTCACTTAAACTATTTAGAAAACAACAGGAACATGAATTGAATTCCTGATTTAAGAACCCAGGCTTTGTGGCTTTGTGGTCATTTGGTATTAAAAAAAAAAAAGGAAACGGAGGCATTTGATTCCCTATCCAGGCAACTCCATACATAAAGCATATCACTACTATATAAAAAGACAACGCCACATTAAGCCTTGGAACACGAGCAGTACAGATATGGAAGAGTAACAAATAGTACAGTGTGGGTATATGGCCAGACAACTACTTACATGAAGTTCCCCTTAATTTTACTGATGCTCGAAGTGTCAGATGTCTTGCTGAGCTTTGTTTGGTGCTTCTAAGCCATGTAATCTAATGCACATGTAATAATAATAACTGCTACAGGAGTTTTAAAATGGTGTAACATGCAAATGCTCATAAAAAACAACAATGCCCTAGGTCTTAGAAACAAATTCTTTGAACCCTAGAAAACTTTCACCCCAAGTGAATGGAAAAACCTGTAGAGGGAGGGGGTTCTGGGGAGCGTCTGAGTGGCAAACACTGTTTTTTTGTTTGTTGAATCAGATTTTACTAATGCACTGCGAGGAGTCCTGGGAAAGACCCTCAGTGTTGCATTCACTTACTGTTAAGAATGCCTAATAAACAATGAATATGCATTATATTATTATGAATATGCATAATAATGTAAATGTACAATAATGTACAATGATGTACAATAATGCTCTGATATATTTAGTTGTGTCATATTTACAGAAAAGAAATCAGAGACCCAAAATGTGTTACGTTCACTGCACTTATTGAATACTGCACTGTGGTAGCCATAATACCGGCAGTAATATGTTTTATATCATGACTATGTTTGGCATTATTATGTAATCATGATTATTTAAGCTATTTAGGATGACTACACCAACATTGCATTTCACACATGATATTGTATTTTATTTCCACACACTCAGGAGCTTTGCTTGACTTTACACATGAGACTTTTTCTCTGTAGACTTTTTCTGTGTTGGCATACACCCAACAATGCAGCTGATCATATAATGTTAGTAAAAATTAGTAATACGTCCAAAGTAAAACCAGCTTGGCTAGTACTTTAATCGTTGCATTAAAAGAACAAAGTCAGGTGAGTCACAAGTATTCATCCAGTTTATTTATTTCAAGACTGCAGCATTCCTATTAATGGCTCAATACAAACAATATAGTTTAAGAGACAAAGATTATTTGTAGATCAACTGAGTGTAATAGGGGAAGCTTTTAAAATAAGCAGGAGAAAGTACAGTCATTGTTTCCATAAAATTGCTATACATGTTTCCTCCAGAGAGTGAAAGCTGATAAAGCATGAAGGAGCTGCAAATGTTCTTGTAGGCGTTTGTAGGTTCGCCATTTTGGCTGCCAGTACGGTTTTCTTGAGAAAAAAAGAAAGCTTTACTGAAAAAGTGTGTTGAGCAAAAAAGTAAAACTACCCCCAAAGGACAGCTGAACATTTTGTTTAATATGTGTCATGAAGAAACACATGGATGTTATATTTACAAGTTCTCTGTGAATCAACTGCCTATATTTGGATAAGACATCTGCTTTAAGGGGAAAAATGTATAGATGTTCAAAGAATGTAGTGCACACAGTTCCAATTCCACAACTAGCTATATTAATAACTTTTTCCACACAAGACTGTAAAGTTATGTGGTGCATTAAAGTATGGCTCCTTTTTCCCCCAAGTTCAAGATACTGTAAGACTGTCTGTCTAAATACAAAGAATAATTCTTTGCTGGGTTCTGTGCCCTTTGAGTGTTGGCAGCTGTACATAGAATGAAGCCTCTCACTTGCCTATCCTAAACTGAGGATGACTGTGACGCTTTCACAAATGTCAAGAACCCTATTGTGCTAAAAAGGTCTGGTTTATGAAAGCGAGTATTAGATTTAGTTTATGTCTCAAAAACAAAATGAGGAGTGTAATCCACCCACTAAAAAGACGGCACAGATGTTACATGTAGGCGTTTATAGATGTCATATGTTGATAGCATGCTAGCATGTTCTAGAGAAATTCTCCAGTAATCATTCTATGCTTTCATGTGACCTTGATAACCCTAAAATATTTTCAACAATGTAACGTGTCTCTGTCAGCTTGCCATGTCAAAGCTATAGTCGTATGCAGATTGTTTAATTTTTAACCATTTAAACCATTTAATGTTATTCTATCATAGTTTGGTCATCCTTACAGTTGGTGCACTAGTGCTGTTTTTGTATGATTTAAGAGCTGTAGTGAATACAAGAGCCTGGTAGACTCCCTTACAGCCACTCAAGGTGTTGTTGTCGTACACTTAACCTCCATGGGCCTGTCCAGGCAGCTGAGAGCAGAAAATAAAGATCATTTTAAAATGCTATAATACTATTTCTATTATCTCAAATGTCATTTAGGAGTTAAAGTCAATATAAGATCTGGGAAAATTAAGAAAACTACTGATCTGGTATGAAAAGCAAAATTCTCATATTGCTGCCAGGGACTTTCAGGAAGGTTTGGCTGACCCAAAACAGTGCTGCACCAATGCACTGTGCAGCATCGATTGCACAAATGTAATCTGCACAGAAGAGTCACCAGAATAAACTCTTACTCTACCTCATCAAGTCAATGTCTAAAGTATATAAGTAAACACGAGGGCGTAACGGTACACAGATGTCACGTTTCGGTACGTACCTTGGTTTTGGGGTCACGGTTCGGTACGGTTCACAATAGAGCAAAGTTAAGCGATAAAAAGTTCTAAAGAATGAGGTCTGGTTTGTTTTTGTTTATTTTAAATAAACAGCAGTGTATTAACCAGTAAACACACACTCTTGCTTATATTTTCATGTATATGCAGCCAGTAGGTGGCACTATTGCACCACACTACAACCCAGGTTTATGATTTACTTGTGCTTTTTGGTCCCTCTGTGATCCCAGTTAGCAACATTCTGTTTGGTCGGATCTGGCTCACACAATCCATGTCCCTCTGGCCTGGATACTGCAAAGAATGACGGCCCAGACATGGTTTACCCTGAGTTGCCCAACTTGTCTGGGCCGTCACTGGGCCGTCATTCTTTGCGGTATCCGGGCCAGAGGGACATGGATTGTGTGGGCCTGATCCGAACCAACAGAATGTTGCTAACTGGGATTCCCTATTACTTCAGTCACGTCTTCTCCGTCGTACCGTGTATTCTCCGAAAGACATCATGTACCGAACCGTGACCCATGTACCGTGACGGTTTGGTATGAATACATGTACCGTTACAGCCCTAGTAAACACACAGATAAGTTAGAGACATTTTATAATCAAATGCCATGGCCCTCTTTGACTATAAGGTATGCTTGTAGAACAAAGGAGAGGCATTTTAAGAAAAGAACACCTCCTAAGTATGGAGTGCTCTAGTGTGCAACAGGCCTGTATGTCTGCCAGTGGCACAGGAAATAAGCATTTAAAGGGGAGAAAGGATTCTACCAACACTTCTTGAAGATTTGAGTCCCACAGTGAATGGAGACTTTGAAGAACAGGCTGAGACAATCATTCAAACTATACATCAAATTCAACCTTTTTCCAGTTCAGTTTTTGGCATAGCTGTTACAGTCTCCCAACTGTATTGAATTCTATAGAAAGCCCCCCACTCTTCCTTGAAGGCCTGAAATATATTCACAGCATGTTTTAGATCTGCCCGTGTTCAATTTTATTGAACACGGGCAGATCAAAAGCATGCTGTGAATATATTTCAGGACTTCAAGGAAGTGTGGGGGACTTTCTATAGGAAAAAGTGTTTACTGAGCATCTCTACCACTCCTGTAAACATAGTGGTTAATTGATTAACAATCTTCATATGTGCTCTAGTCATTTGAAATTGTGATTAGCGCAGTACTTGGCACTGAAAATTCTGCAGCCCTTGCAAATTAAAGTACAGTACATAAAATAGCTTTCAAAGCAATGGAAAATATGTCTTCATGTCTTTAAACACCATGGAAAAGAAAAAAAAAGCCATAGAGAGGAAAATAAGCTGCCTGATGTTTGATTAATGGCCGCTTTTAGGCATTTACTTTGAAATGCACTTCCGAGCTCAAATGTGGTACCAACTAGACATTATGGTATGCAACAACTACTGGAGCTTATAGCTTAAATTCTGATAGTATTGCTCCACCATACCTGTGCTGTAGTAGTGCCATACCACAGCTCATATCTTCATATTCTAACCATATTTCTTCATTTGCTTTGTCTAAGGGGCTTCCTGGATCAAGAGGAAGTCCTGGCCTTCCAGGTCCTCCTGGCATAGAGGTAGAAAAATGGTCTCAATTATGTAAAAAGTAAATAAAGCCTAAAAAAGTATTGCTGCATTAAGATCTTACAGGCTCAAACTCTCTCTGTGTTTAGGGTCCTCGTGGGACAGAGGGGTATAAGGGGGAAAAAGGAAGCCATGGGGAGCCTGTAAGAATGTATTATTTACTCATTCATCACTTTTCGAATAAATTCATCACTATACATGTATATATGCCTTGGTATGTGTGGTCTCTCTCTTCAGGGTGAAAGGGGTGTCTCCGGGTTACCCGGGCCACCAGGTCAACTGGGTGAAAAGGTAGCAATGTGCACTATACTATACATGTTTCATGCAGTACACACCTGAATTTATGCTGGCCATGTCAGTGTGCACCATTTGGGTACGACTAGATGCAAGTTAATTCTGTAACACAGTACTTAAACTTTACATTAAGCTGTTAGCTGGCTTGTCAGCTTGTTAGTTGTTAGCTGAGCCTGAATCCAAATACTACAATACTACAAGCTATTTACTGCAATGTGACAATATTTGATGATAAATTGATCAATTACTTAATCTTATCCAGTATAAGTGTTATGCAGACTAATGTGTTGTGGTCATTTCATGAAAGAATTTCTGCTGTGTAATGAAATGTGAATATGGCCTGACCACTATTAATGTCCACTTAATCATACATCGTACACAGGCATCCAAGACTGCACAGCAAACTAATTTAATTCCCAAATGACTGTTAAAGTGGAATGCGTCTTTTGTTTCTCACAGGGGGCCATTGGCACTCCAGGTGGGCAAGGGTTGCCAGGCAAAGATGGACAAGTGGTATAAAGTTAAATCAATATGTTGAGACATTTCTGTTGATTCTATTATTAGTAATCTATTGTAAAACCTTGTAAAGACCTTTACAAAACCTGCAGAACAATAGAAAATGTTTAAAACATAATAGGTCTCCTGAGTGTTGCGGCTGCCAAAGAGGGCCACATCTCGTCACTGGAAGCAAAGCTTGAATCCTGACAATGACACAGCCATCTGTATCTGGAAGTTCAAGGCAGTTCAACTGACCTTTCTTTCTGGCAGGGGACAATGGTCTAATGCCTTTCCCCTGTCTACAATGATCTACAATGATCAACTTATCATGTAAACAGAACTAGGAGAGTTCTCTTTCAAGCATGCTCTGTTGCCCTTTAGCACTGCATGATGTTTTACTTTGAAAGCCCTGTGCTTGACACAATACTTCCAGACTGGTTGGTGCCCTATGATAGAGAACACTCCAACTTCTAAGTTTGGGAATGAGTGATGACTAACATTGGTAGCATAAGCATTATTTAGTCATTATAAAGGCTGTTTTAAGATATATCATAAACAGATGTGGGTCTATTGTATTCAGAGGAAGCAGAAGAAAATGAAATGGGTTCATTTCCAACAATACAGATATTTTCTCTATTATAGGGGGAAAAGGGAAGCACTGGACCTGCAGGACCACCTGGATATCAAGGGGAACCTGTATGTATGGAGTCCCAATGTTTATGCTCATGAGCTGTGCAAGCTGTGAAATCACCTGTTCTAGCTACCATGCAATAAACAGTTGTTTTTAACAGGGACTGCCTGGAAGAGATGGAAAAGACGGGATTCCAGGAGGGACCGGTCAAAAGGTCAGGATTGGGCATAGTTCTCACAACAAAACAATGTGCATGCTTTTGCATGCATAAACCACTGGGTTTGGTTGGCAAGACTTAATTCAAGCAGTTAAAGGTGTAGTGGCTGTTTAACAGAATGATACTGTGCCATTACGAAAAGGTCAAATCGATATCCATACATGAGTTTTTCTTCTAAACGGAACTACATTTTCTATTTCCAGCCATTTTCAGGAAAGCAGATGGTTCTTGTTATTCTGAGCTGTTTATCACAACCTGTTATCTACATTATAAAACCTGGATGATATGCTTCGCAACTTTGAGGCATATTTTTAATACTCACTTTTGTTTAGTTTCTCACAGCCAGGGAGTGGACAGGAGAGTGAGTGGTTTACCTCAAAATGTTTGAACTGTTGATAATTTTCCGACAGCTTAATGCATCCATCTCTCATTAAACTCCTCTTCTTAACTATGTATTGTTGAGTAATGTCTCAATGCTTCAAGTGTTCTTGATATATTCAAAAATCGTGCTTCCTACCTGATATGTTTCTAATAAATCTGCTGTTCCTTCAGGGAGATACAGGAGCTCCTGGAATTCCTGGCCTAGATGGAAGACAAGGACATCCCGTGAGTATTCCCATGCCTCAGTAATTTCCAAATAGTGAGCAATTTGGTGTGATGTAATTATATGGCATATTGAACTGTTTATTCCTAAGTACACATGTGTTAACTTACTGATCTGACAAAGAGTAATGTAGTGTATTTGAAATACAGAAGGAGCCTTCAGTGATGTATAAGAAAAATGGCAAATGACTCAGCTTTGTATCCATTAACTAGTAAGTTCTTGCTCTAGTGTCTGAGTTTTGTAACTCCACATAGAGGACTCTCTAGTACATGCTTAGTAGCTAAGTTACAATGGTAAGGGGGGCAGGGGGGATCTTGGGTTTTCTTTATTAAAATACAGACTATCATTGCCAAAGAGATAGTTAAAGAAAGAAAGTATACTAAGATCACAGTTCAACGAAAAAAGCTCATTTAGCACTCCAATGCTGCAGTTTGAGGGAGATCATTGAGTAAGACCAGCGGGGGGGCAGTGGCTCTATCAAAACACACACACACAAACAGAGGCGCATCTTGTCAGCAGGCAGGGCAGGCAGCTGCTTGGGCCCCCCAAGCCACTAGATGGCGAACGAGAGCTGACACTTTAAACTAAGGTAGTGGCAATTACGTTTTGAACGTTCATTCCTTTGAACTTTATCAGAGAATTTATTGTCAATTTAATGTCAGATTATTTATTAAAATGATGACAAAAACTGGTTAGAGGGGGCCCCAACAGACCCTATGATTGCCTCTGCACACAAAACAGTGTTGCTACGATACATATCTACCCATCTCAGAAATACATACAAAAAGTAAAATGTGATCTCACAAGACACTCTTCTCACTGAAAGAAGGTGACTTGACTATGTGACCTAGTTAAAACGAAACTGAGCTAGAAAACTTTTCTGACATTTTAAATAAACAATGAATTAGAATTTAAAATGTCAATTAAACTGTGTTGAGGGGAACACAAAGAGAATGAGAGATCAGAATAAAACTGAATATTTCATAGTTCCATTTTTAGATGGAGATCTTCTTTGTAGATGAAGAAAAACACACTAAGTGATCTTTATATGGTGAGGGAATACTTCTACCATTATGTTGCTACAGACCTACCCGGCAACAATGTTTTACAGTGTGCAAGTTTCCTAGAAAAAATGGTGTTCAGTAAAATGTCTATAACCTGAGGGCAGGCTTAAAGCCTCTTCTCAGTAGCTAATTAGCTAGCTTGACTGACTATCTAACAGTTTTCATGGCTTGTGTAATGGTTCCAAAAATAACTAAAACCTAGCTAAGCAGCTGGCTCACACAAAAAGAGTGCACCTGTTATACAGATGACAAACTCACCAGTTGCAGTCATTTTGCAGTCATTGCCATCACTGTTACTCAAAACATTGTTTTCTGACTAGCTAGCCAGAAGCGATATAACCTTTTGAAGGAGCTGTGACTGCTTCAATGTGGCGCAAAGCCAGTGTCTGCTGAGTGTAACAAGGACAGACAACTGGTTACACTGAACTAAATAAGGACATGAGGCAAACCAATAATCATTTTCTTAAATGATTTGTGTCAGTTGTCCAGGTGATTGCAAACGTAATTACATTAAAAATATTAATTAAAACTATTAATAATGATTAAACTGACAACGATCGGCATGTGCTATATTATCGGTTATTTTTAAAAGACTTGTGTAGTATCCTGAAATAAAATATAATAATTATAACATTTGGAATGCCAAATTTAACAAGATATATATAGCATATATAACACAAGCCTTGAAATAAAACAGCTAGAATACATTTTGGAATCTAGTTTATAAAATGTAAATAATGTTTTATATAAACAACAGTCATTTTTTAAAAGGATGTAGTTACTCATCTCCTGAGTATTTTTGTAGAGTTGCCACACAGAAACAAAATGAAGTTTTTAAAACACCATTTAATTTACTGAAAGAAAAATTGAGTAAATTCAATGGGGTAAACAAACTGGACCAGCGCGGAAAAGGAATTTTAGTTGCCCTCTTAATTACCCAATCAGCTAATTAACCGAACTTAGTTATTTACTGACTGATACACTAGACACACTAGTGTCTGACAGCCCTGTTGATGGTAAAAATCTATTAAATAGAACTTTTCCAGCAATGTGAGGTTCACTAAAAGGTCTCAACACCCTATGCTGCCATCATAATAAATTCCAAAAGAGATAGTAAAGAAAGTTATTCAAATATATCAGTCTGGAAAGGGTTACAAAGCCATTTCTAAGGTTCTGAGACTCCAGTGAACCACAGTGAAAGTCATTATGTCCAAATGGAAAAAACTTGGACCAGGGTAAATTTTCCCAGAAGTGACCGTCTGATCAAAATTCCTCAAAGAGTACAGCAAGAACTCATCTAAGAGGTCAAAAAGGAACCCAGATGAACATCTAAGAAATTGCAGACCTCACTCACCTTAGATAAGACCAGCAATCACAGCTGAACCTCCAACCTGGCAATGACATAATTCATGAAAAAGTTGTAAGATGAAGACCATGGCTAACCATCTCACATTTGCTAAAAAACATCTTGATGATGTCCCATGCCTTTCAGGATAATGTTCTGTAGGCTGATGAGTTAAAAGTGGAAGTTTCTGTAAGACAGAGGCCCAGTTAGATCTAGACATGATACTAACAGTCATACATGGTGGTGGTAGTGTTATAACAGGAGGAACACTGCTGTCTGAGAGCCTGTATGTAAGTTGTAAGTGATGGAAAGGTGAATCTTCCTCTCTACCAGAAAACCCTAATTAGTAATTAGTCCAGATAATTAGTCTGTGATCTGAAGCTCAGTTTGGAGTAAGACAGTAATTCAAAGCTCTAGAGAAAGTCCACCTTTGAAGATTCAAGCAAATGGCAAGAACTGAACTCTACTGAGAAGCTGTGGCAGAACCTTAAAGAAGTAGTGTATTTTTAAAAGCCCTGCAGTATAACTGTTTTGAAGATATTTGGGCCGAAATGTTTCTTATTGGAACATTAAATTAGATGTTTGATCACAATGGAAGACAAGAACAAAATGTTCATTTTGGACATATTTCTTCTCTCAAAAGATTTTTTACAGATGAACACTGACCCCCTGAACTATTGCATTGAAACTTCTGACTGTTGTGACATGATGCAATGTTCTTAGTTTGGGGGACTAGGTTGGCTTGCTACTAAGAATATAATTCAAATTATTATTTATTCATGGACAAAGATAGAGACAGTGTAGTTTTAATTGTGTTCTCCTGTTACATATCAATAAATCCTACCAAACCCTCTGAAGAAATTTCTGTTAGTGCATTGTGCCATTAGAAAGACCCCACTGTCTAGGATGTCTCCATAGCAGCAACAACATTGTTTCAAATGTTGAATGATCTTGTAAAACCTGCAGAATATCAGTCTACTCATGATACTATTCATGATGAACTTCACTCTGGTTCTGTTAATAATACCATTTTATTAATGGTTTTCACAGAGAGTTTGAATAAGTGATATGTTCTTTTATAACGAGCAACATAGAAGGAAATGCTGTTACCAAAATTTTTTTTTTAATATATATATATTTTTTTTTGTGTCATACGTGAACACACCACAGCACACAGTGTGAACAGCACGAAATTCTTCCTCTGCATTTAACCCATTCACCAAGTGAAGCAGGGGGGCAGCCAGGAACACAGCGCCCGGGGAGCAGGGCGCGGGGACGGTACCTTGCTCAGGGTACCTCAGTGGTGCCTAGCGGCTTTGGGGATCGAACCCGGACTTTTGTTCTAGTTGAGAGTGGAAAATTAGATGCATTGGATCTATATGTTGTGTACAAAATTGCTTCAGTGCCTCATGCATACAGATTTGGGGAGGATGCAAAATAGAAGGTAGTACAGGTAGTCACATAAAAAAACATGTTTACCATAAAGTGATAAAGTGGTAAAAACGTGATTACACTCAATTCACACATGTTGACCTATTAACATATTCACTTGTTTTAGACAAATTGCATTAGGGTCTCATGCTCCTCTGCCACAAGCATGTGCTAAAAGAGTGTTTAACATGAAGATTGTTTAAACTCTTAGAACCAGATGTACCTGTGTGAGAAGACACAGCACAAAATATGCCGTAACGCAGCCACAGCATGCACACACAATCTGTCTCGCTATTTTTAAAGCCGAAGGACAATAACACTCCTGTAGAATGTTTTTAGTGGGACTTTTTTTCTTTTCTCTGTTGTCTCGAGCTCAATAAACCCTCCAGCTCACAAACACAGTGGAAAGGTCAACATGCAGTTTGTGTGATAAGCTATAGTTAGGGTTCAAACAATGAGTGATTCTGAATGTAACTGATAAATGGGGGAAAAATCATTCATATTTCTTGATGTGTATATATATACATACATATATA
>JBBPCW010000147.1:7412634-7437797 GCA_037974425.1 Phenacogrammus interruptus
GGAGGGCAATGCGATGAAGTTATGTCATCAATAAAGAAGCAGGAAAAAGAAGTGAAGAGGAACAAGCTGGCAGAATGGAGACCAGGACAGGAACAGGCACTTTGAGTGCATCATGAAGAGAGGTTAGGCCAAACTCAGCAAACTGCTCAGAGAAGCTTGTACTGAAAGTCAATGGAAGTGGCACACTGGAGATGGAAATGCAGTTTATTTTGCATGGCTTTGAACAGATTTCTGTTTGGAGGAAGGTAGGCAGGAAGCTGCATGTATTCTGCTGAGGTTCAAGACAGTCTCAGAGAAACAGGGCCACACCTTTTATCACCTCATTAATCTTTCAGGGTGTATCCCATGGCTTCTGACAATCGACCTTAATTTAGCACAATGAACACTCAGTACCACACGGGCCTATTGTGGAGAGCATCTGCCCCAGAGGTTGGAGGTGAAGCTGTATTATTAAGTTTATTCTTTGTTGCTATGGTGATGGCATAGACATTGTAACATAATCCTAGAGCTCGATCTTCTTCTCCTGTTCTTGTTTATGAGCTATTACAGTCGGGGCAGCTTGGGAGTAGTCATCTTGTTTGAAATTCAAAAAGATGAAGCACACTAGTAGATAAGTAATACTAGAGTGTTGATGTTTATTGTATTTCTTATTTTAGTAACAACAAAGGCTACATTAACACTGACAAACCTGCAAAAATACATAAGGAGCCAGTTTTCATTGCTCATGTCAATTTTGATACGATTTTGATATCTTTTATGATGACTGACGCTTATTTATAAAGTATTTCTAATTGTTTTTGTAGATTTATGTACTTCAGTTTAACATTATTTTCTAAAAAAAATATATGTTTTGTGATGTGTACAGATTTACACATTAACTTTGTTCTTGACTTCATGTACATGTATATGTTTGAGTCCTTTGTGTCTTATTTACCTTGACAAATATACCCCACAGAGGGTATTCATGATCTAGGGCCTCTTGGGTACAAAAATCCAACTTTTTTTTTTTTTTTACAAAGTCAAAAAGTCTTTCAAATGATCAGCACAAATAAGGTTGTACCAAGGAATTTCCGGGTGCCATGCAAAGATTATTTATTTAGATTTTTTAAAAAGTAATTTATTTAACCTGTCTCAGGTCAGAAACTTGCACATTATTACCCTCCAAGACGTTCTCTCTGAGAAAGATCAATTTTAAATGCATTGCTGTAGGTACCACACTGAGGATCTCTCAACACTACACCTGCCAGATCCTACCTTTGTTCCCTTAAATTCCTTACCACGAGTCCTGCGCCTGCGCCTGCACTGCTCCATAACATAATGCATGTCTTTGCAAGAGCTCCAAGGTGCTGAGACCAACATTGAATCTGAATTTTAACATGGCTACAACTCACTAACTGTGGCTTCACAGTAAGCAGGCCAAATCTGTAGTGTTTCTCAATACCAAGAATACGAAGAAAAAACTTGTGTTTGCAAGAAGAGACTCTTTGCACAAACAAGGACATGAAACTAGAAAACACACCACCAAGCGTGTGAGATGTTAGAGCCAGCTGACTGGAGCTTAATGGCACCAGAAACTTCTTTGTACCAGTCTGATTATACAATATCAAGAGACAGATTTAGTGTTGCTAAAATAAGAGAAGTGAAAACTGAAGAATTATTCCTGACTTGCCTGAAGAGACAATTCATTTAGGAAATTTCAATTCATTCGCATTGGCAGGCATTTAGGAATTTGGGTTAGTTACAAGTTTTCTTGTCCTGTGTGCAGTGGGTTTGGAACTATATGTGGGCAGCATAAGATGAGAAGTGAGTCTAAGAGAACATGAGAAAGCTTCAAGAAGCAATCACTTTTAGGCTAGGCTTGTGCTACTTAAATGTGACAGGTTCCATTTCCTAATCTGTAGACCTTCAGGTCTTCAACTGAGCCTTGGGGGCCCCTAGAAGGTCCACATTATTGCTAGACTCCAACTCCAAGTCATAGGAAAAGAGCAAAAATAGCAAAACTATGGATCACTCGGGGAGTATAGACCCTTGATGCAGCCAGGCTCTTCCTGACTCGGCACCTTTGCTGTTTTCTCTCTTCACTAAAGCCCAGAATCTTACTTGATGTTAGCAATGGGAAGTAGGCAGATTGGTATAGTAAATTAGCGCTTGCTCTTCAAATGATGAAGCCCGTCTGCCTAGTACAATATCCGCTGCTGTCGTGAGGCAAAAAGGCCAGGTCTGGAAATCTGTAGCGTGGTGCACAGCAGCATGGGCCCTCCCCCATCCCGCCAACACAAACAGTAATTACAGCCTAGTCAGACAGCCCCTTGCTCTGAAACAGGACCTGGGCCATGAGAAAAAGCTAGCAATTAGGGCGGCATTGTTAGCAAAAGTGAAGGGAGCTCCCTTTGTTTTTTCTTCCTGCTCCCTGTGCCTCAAAGGGCTCAGAATATGGTTCTTTTCTGATGGGTCCTGACACTTCGTTGAGGTCAGGGGCAGGATAGTAGCGTTAATTTCACTGCTCCATAGGACACCCCTCCTTCCCTTCCACTACCACCACCACCACCCTCCTCCTCCTCCTCTCCTGCTTTGACATCTGGCTTTGCCTGAGAAGCTGGAAAACGTATTTAATTCTCTCCTGACAGTCGAACGGGACATGTGGAAAACATTCTGATATCTTAATCTGCGTTGCCTCTGCAAGAAAGAAAGAAAGATACATGCTTGACTTTGTAATTTGTAAGGACAAACACAAAAGGTTCCAGAAGCTTCCGTAAAAGCTTTAGTGGCTGTAAGCCTGCAGTCTCCAAGGGATGTACAGCACGTGAATATTTATCCCTGCTGCATGGATCCACTGAGGCTCCAGACCTGTCTGGCGATGCCTTTCCACCGGTCTGACTTGCAGGGGTCAGATGATTGAAGGAAACATCTGTCAAGTGTTTATTGACCCCAACTCTGCAGATAACACCAGGTGTGGGATAGTATTTCAAATAAATATGCCTCAATAAAAATATGCAGTGCAAAAACCCCAGGTGTAAGTGTTGAATCCAATTCTCTTAACATATAATTGACTGTGTTGGGAATCTTTAACATTAGAATGATCAGCTCTCACTGTACAGCGGCATTTTTCTTAAAACCTGTTATAATAAATGTATTCCCAGTAGTATAACGTAAAATCTACAGTGTCCAATTAGCACATAGTTTGACTGATACAACATGGGACAGAAGGGGTTCACATGAGAGTCAAGATTTGATTTAATGACTTGATCTTAATAATAAAAAAGGAAAATGATGTTTTTCTCAGTTACTATGAGCTGCAGTTAGGCAAGAGTGAACACAAAGGGAGTATGCATTCTTAAACTAAACATGAACACTTGAGCGAAATGTCAAATCCTGGACTAAGCAACATTTTTCTGGCTGTTTGGTCGAGCAGTCCAACAAAAGCTCAGACAGGCAGGAACGGCACCGAACGCATCATTAATTTTCATATGGCGGCCAGATACTTGTGGTCCTATTCTCACATGGCAGGGAATTTCTACAATTACAATGATTATGGACATTGTGCAAAGCAGATTGACACTGAGGAAGTTCAGAAGGACGAGGCATTTTACAGGTGATTATTTTTTCAGATGTGAGAGACAAATTTATTCATAACCACAAGAAGAGAGAGATTGTACCTTGGTTAGATTGATCTGATTGCCTTTGGTTTAAATCTTGCATTATTCATCAAAATTATGGAAGTCAGTCAGACCTTCAACTGTCCCTCTGTTTTTTTACATAAGCATGCTGATCATGTGAGTGAATTTCTGTACTTGTTTGTTTCCTCTCACATTTCAATAATCCCCAGTATAGAATTACAAAAGCAATGTATACAAGTTCATATAATCCTTGATTTGATTGGAGCTGCAAGAAAAGTCCCTGCAGAAGGCACAGGTGCTTCGTAATATTCCAGATGTTCCATACATTCCCATTTCCAACAAACAGAGGACCATAGAAAGTGCACAGTTCAGCGGAATATAAAAGCCAGTATTGTTCTCTAGCTTTACACCCTCTAGCCATGGAGTTGGGTATTGATCGCCCATTTTCTGTCTTGTTGGCAGATGGGGGTTTCTGTTGTGGATTCCTCAGTCGCAGGCCTCGGTGGTTGCCCATATGCCAAGGGGGCATCTGGCAATGTTGCAACAGAGGACGTTGTGTATATGCTGGACGGACTGGGTATTGAAACAGTGAGTGGGCTCTTTACATATTTCACTCACAAAGGCAGCATTGATCATTGTCAGAGCACTTGCAAATTTAAACCTTCTTTCTCAATTTCATTATAACCTCTACACATAACTGATATAACTGATAACACATGGCAATGTTTTGATTAGAACCACACAACCTAGATAAAGTTCAAGTGTTTTAAAGTTAAAATGTGGATAACAAAAGTCTTCAGGCGTTTTAAAAATGTTTCACAAAAATGTGCACATTTACAAAAACAAGCTTCTATGCCTTTCCTTTGCTGAATTGTTTCCAGAACTTACAAACCTGATATACTGGTATAACTGTGTGTGGTAATTATGGTTTACAATTTCTTGCACACCCTTACCCACACCCAGCTAAACACTGAGAACCAGCCCAGTTTCTTCTTCTATTGCACCCCCTGCTGTACATCCCACTTAACTACCGCTCTGTTTAACCTGCAGGGTGTGGATTTGTCCAAAGTCATAGAAGCAGGAGAATTCATCTGCCAAGCTTTAAAGCGTCCCACTGACTCCAAAGTTGCCCAAGCTATGATCAAGTCTAAGCCATCGTTTAATATGTAGGTGAGTTATACACACTTCATGCTTTATTCATATTTTATAATATACATATATTTCATACGGCGCTTCCACCGATCAGCTGTAACATTAAAAACACTGATAGGTAAAGGGAATACTCTTGATTATCTCATTACAATGCCAGCTGTCAAGAGGTGAGATGTTAGGCAGCAAGTGAACAGTTTATTAATAAAGTTGATGTGTTGGAAGCAGGAACAGTTGTCAAGTGTAAGGGTCTGAGTGTACTGGCAACTTGACTGAATCAGGACTTGTACAATCCAAACTGGTAGGATTTGCTCAGGACAGCTGGTGATATTTGAACATCAGAACTGGATAATGAAGCAACAAAAAAACATTTGTTTTTACATTATGTGGATGGCCAGCTGCATAGGCGTCCCTTACCTGGGCAGATGATGGCAGGAAGATGCACTATAGGAAGACGGCAAGGCAGTGGAGGCAGTGTGAGGCTATGGACAACGTTCTGCTGGGAAACATTTGATGCTGGCATTCATTTTAAATGTACAACCTACCTGAACATTGTTGCAGACCAAGTACACCCTTCTGTGTCAGTGGTATTCCTTAATGCCAATGGCCTCTTTAGGGAGGGCTGCAAACATTGTGCAGGAATGGTTTGAGGAACATGACAGAGTTCAAGGCGTTCCCTTGGCCTCTAAATTCCCAGACCTCAATCCAATCAAGCATCTATTGGAGAAGTTTGATCCATGATGTGACCCACCTCACATCTTACAGGACTTAAAGGATCTGCTGCTAAAGTCCTGGTGCCAGATAACGAACGACACCTTCAGAGGACTTTTTGAGTGTGTGCCTAAAGGATCAGAACTATTTTGGAGACCTCCAAAAAAATATTTTGGAGAGGGACCTACAGTATTTTAATCAGATGATTTGCATGTTATCACTGATCAATGTGCATGTTTTACACTCATAGTAAGTTTCAGCTGTAGGGAAGAGTGAGACAAAATCCAGCATGTAAAATATAAAAAGATAAAATGTAACATATATCCTTTATGAATGTAGACAAAATATCTCATATTTCATATCTCAATTTATATATTATATGTTATATCCTTTGTGCATGACATATATTTATAGTTATGAATCACATGTATGCCTTTTGAACTACTCTTGAAATATAACACCATTTTGAAATTCACTTACTAACTTACAGTGAGTGCTAACCAAGCTAACGTACAGCCTCCACAGGGCAGGGATAGTTTTACCTTTGGTATTCATCCCTCTATATGTATGTTGAAAATATACCATGAATATAATGTGTATTTCCATTTTCCATATTATTTTTTTCCGTGTATTCCATATTATCTTTAAAAATACATTTAACTTGTATTTCAGTGTCTTTGTATAATTTGAAAACACCAGCTACTCTTGAAATTTTGTGAACATGTATGGATGGATAACTTTTTATGTTCAAACATGAAGTTTTTCTGTCCTTCTGTAAAATGACTATTTTGGAGATATAAGGTTTGGTTTTGCTAAAGTATTCAGCCACCTTAAATAGTTCTGTCTGGGTTACAAATGACACTCATATAGACTGTTCCAGCTAAGTCTATAAGCTTTTAAAGTAAAAGCAAGATTGATCTTTTAAAAATGCTGCTTATATAACTACTCAAGCTTTGCACCCTGTTTGCAAGTGGTTTTTGTCAATTCCTCCTGGTAGGTTTTGTTGAATAACACTTGTGGAATGGTGCCACACATATTCCTTGGCCGCTGAAGAACGCTCTTTCAGTTGTCGTTCATCCACTCCTGTATTGATTTGACCTTCTGCATGGTCGTTCTGAAAGGAGAACTTTCTCCAAAACCTTTGTTTTTAGTGGACTGAGGTCTTGAAGTGCCTAGCGAACAAAACCCTGTTCCACCTAGTTGGGTTTCCCTGATGTGCTTAGATTTGTGCTTTCTTCAGTAATGGCTTCTCTCTAGCTTGCCTCTCACACAGGCCAGGTGCCTGCAGAGCTCCTGATATTGCTGAATGGTTCACATTCATTCCAGTCACCTCCCTGTGGTTTTTCTCAGATCTAGCCTGTCTTAAGTCTGCAGAGTCTGAGTTGTAATTGAACCAATCTATCCATAATGGGATATGATTTTGTAGCCATTTCTTATCATTTGCAATTTTGTCTTTAATTTCCTTTGAATGCCCTTTATTTTGCAGTTCCCTGGCTGTTCTTCAGATTGTCTGATCAATGGTCTCATAAGAGGTTCTTTTATCTGGAAAACGTTACTTGTTTAGGATCCAAACTCACTTGTAAACCATTAGGACCGTATTAGTCATTTGCGTAGGTAGGACAGTAGGACTTTATTTACAGAAAAGAATAAGATATAAAACAGGAAATCAATATATATATATATATATATTTTTTTTTTTTCCAGTACACACAAATGTCCATATTTATATTTCTAGATTATTTGTATAGTGTACTTTTTTTTTTTTACTGTACTCTTATGTTGTATAGTTTGTATTTTAATGTTTTTGCTGCTCTTATCTTTGTTCTGTCCAAGTTCTGCTGTAGGATTGCAAATTTCCCACTTGTGGGACAAATGAAGGTTTATCTTATCTTTTACTGGTAACAAATGAAACATAGCAAAACTAAAGACATACTAACTAAACCGACAGCAGATAGGAACAGCGAGGGTAGCATTAGGGCTGACCAACACAAGTGCAAACACAGGGGTATATATATAGACAACAGGGAAGTGGATATAGCCGGGACGAAAGTGCAGGAAGACAGACAACAGTGACCACTAAACAGAGTGGGAGGACTAGGGCAGGGCTGGGGATTCAAGACAATAAGACAAGGGCAGACAGACCACAAGAACAACCTGGACAGACCAATAGCATTTTTTTTGTTAGTGTTTTTGTTCACATTGTATTTCCTTACATAAAACAAATTTTAATATCAATACCCCAAAATAATTTGAGGTTCAGTGTTTAATATAAGTAGGAGCTAACACAGAATCTGAAAAAATGTCTTTTGTAATCCAGATCAGTTGGATGATTTTTAAGAGGGCTGAATGCTTTGAAAGGCACTGTATTTATTATGATGCCTATATCTCTATGCATTTCTGCTGGAATATCTGGTGTGAGCAGCATGTGATTGTATTGAACTGGGATTGCATCAACTGAGCAGATAAAAAAAACCTGTTGAAACCCCTCAGTTTGTTACAAACAAGTTGTTAAATTTGCACTGGTGCCTCATTTGCATCACAGATGTGTAGACTGTTCATATATTAGGAAAATTAATGTTGGCCAAACACTTTCAAAGTTATTTGGCAAAAACCGAAGCCAACACTTTTCACCAGTTGGAAGCTCAGAGTTTGGGTGTTGTGTACCAAACCACATAGGGATTTTAGCGTCTGCTGTGTTTGTAAAAGCCAATATCAAGAAAATCCCACTTGGGAAAGTTTAATATTCATGTTTCAGTGGGGGTCTTCCCCAGTTCATTTCCTGCCCAATGTGGTTGCAATTAGATGGAAGCCCATGCAGGGTAGGGTTTAACTTGTGAGAGCTTGATTGTTATGTTCCTCACTAAACATTTTCATTTCCTTAATAGACTTGAAAGACTGGGGTATGTCTGCAAAAATAAACAAGACGAGGCCTCAGTCTTAGTTTTCCTAGTATTATTACACCTACAGCATATTCCTGGTTTACAAGTCATTTGTAAAATGCCAAAAACTTGAAATCCAAATGTTGCCTACTGAAATATGTGCCATAAATTACTTTAGCAGTGATGCATTTTGTATATTGATGGTGTCCTAAAGGAATACTTTGGCAAATTTCCAGATTTTTTTACTTACCCTAGATGTAGCCAATTAGCTAAGACATGTCTGGTGTAAAAAGCAGAGAAAAATGAGAACCAGAAAACTTTATTGATCCTGGAGAAAATTACACAGACTTTGCTACATTAGCCTGGCTACCGTTGCTAACAAACACTTGTCAGGGGAAATCTTTCCCGTAAACACAGAAAGTCATATTCTAAATCAGCCCTCCAACTCTTGAGGCAGGTCTAAATAACACACCGGCATCATTCACATGTTAAAGTTTCACAAGTCTGCACCACCTTCATGAAAAACCTGAAATGAGCCAAGAGATGTTTCAAGGAAGTATTACACAAAATATTTGGCCAGTTATTGACTTCTAGACTTTGTGAGCAATGTAATTCTAGTGTTTGTGCATCTAGCTTAAGGGAAAAACAGTGAATTTGAATATTTTAATTGTAATAAACTTTAAAACTGATTTCTAACCTGCCTTAACCTAATTATGAGCCTAATTATCTGCCTTATTTGTATTTAGATTTGCTCTCTGGAGGTGTCAGATTTCTGTTATTACTATTTCTATTCTATTACTAAAATCACTGGTTACATTTAGGAAATACTAACAGTTTTGTTTTGAAATTTCTGAATTAGCATGAAATGGTAGAACATGTCTCCTATGCCTCAAAATGCCCCGTTTATGCTGCTTTTTATCTCAGCCTGCATAAGGTAAGACTATCTCTCATAGCTATTTTTGGCTATTTTTTATGCTTGCTGGGATATTTGCACTACAAATGTATTTACTTTATGTTTGCTGCTACCTGCAGACTGGTCTCTAAGATTTAAGGTTTAAATGGATAACCACCCATGTATTTGCCTCTGGTTGAAAGGGTAATAGATATGCAGGGCTTTTTAGTGTCAACTGAATGGAAAGGGAAGAGAAGACAAACAGACCAGTGCAGCTGTTTATTGCGGCAGACAATTATCTCTTTATCCCTGAACTGTAGAGCAAGGCAAAACTCATTATGCAAAATACATACATATATGTTTGCACAGCAAAATGAAGAACAGAGCTTGTTGTAATGTGCAGGTTCAAAATGTTTTTGCAGAAAGCTGAGCTGTATTTTCTTTCATTTATTCTCTTTTTTGCTTTTGTGGTGTGTTTGTAACATTAATGACAAATATAAATAAATGGTTTCAAATGTCACAAACTGCATGTCTACAGTCCCCATATTAAATGGAAAGGATGAAATTTAAAAAATTTAAACATTTTAAAAACTCATCCCAAATGCAGACTGTCAGTATTAGTGTTTTTAGCATTTTCTGATTAACTGATTTGGTAAATATTAGTTTTAGTTCACATTTAATCCAGGATTTCAAAATGCATGTACTGCTTAAATTAAGTTATATAATAAATAAAACCAAATAACAGTTACTAAAACCAATCTGCCTATATTCATTAAAGTTAATTTATGTGAGGCAATCAGTTTTCCAACATTTGTAAAGTGAAGTCAGCGCTGTTGCCTCACAGCGAGAAGGTTCTGGGTTCGAGTCCCAGGTTGGGCGCAGGGTCTTTCTGTGTGGAGTTTGCATGTTTTCCCCGTGATCGCGTGGGTTTCCTTCGGGGACTCCGGTTTCCTCCCACCACCAAAAACATGCGTGCTTTGGAGAGTAGGTGAATTGAGCACTCTAAATTGCCCTATATGTGGCCCTGCGATGTGCTGGCGACTGTCCAGGGTGTACCCCGCCTTCGCCCATTGCAGCTGGGATAGGCTCCAGCTCCAGCTCCAGCTCCAGCCCCCAACACACCCCCCTCACCCCTGACCGTGAATGCAGGAATAAGGGGTAGATAATGGATGGATGGGTAAAGTGAAGTCAGTGCCCAAAGCAGTCAGGTAACAAAAGGTGAAATGGTCAGAAGTGTTAGACCGGGGTAGGGAAAGACGCACGGACGTGACCACCAGTAGAATCCACAGAGTTTTAATGTTGCTTCAGCAATACCAAAAAACACAACAAAACATGCTTTCATTCAGCAACAGAAAACATCTCTGCATGTAACTTCATTTGATACAACTTTGTCCAGCATAGGGCAGAGTGCATGAGACCAACTGCAACAGATACGTTTATTAGGAAGACACAGTTCCTTTTCTCCACTCGAGCTTTGCCAGCTTCAGTCTGAAAAACACAATCTCAATTAGTCCATTTCCTCTGAACAAGAATCACTCACAGAGTTCGCAGCTTAGAGGATACTGCTTCAACTTGGTTTTCTGGAACTAGGAGCCTTCTCTGACTCCTACGGCCTCACACCCTCAGCCTGTAAACCTTCCCAGTCCACACACAGTCCATGGAAACGGTGTCCACATGAAGACTCCCTGGATCGGCTGGGATTTAAACACACAGACCTTCTCAAGCAACCAATCATACCACGCAGACACTTAAGTTTCATTAGAGCTCTAACACAACACAGGTGGACTTGTGCTGAAGGATCTTACAGCCTACGGGTTGCCAGATCCCCCCTCACCACTCACTCACACTCAACAATTATACTTACTCTGTCCCGAGTTAAGTTACCCCTAGTACTCAGGTGAGGGACTACGTGACCGAGACAGTACGGGTGTAACAAGTAGACACTTCATTTCTCTTCTGATTATGACAGTTTGCTTTGGTTTGTTCAAAAAGTTTTGGGAAATGGGCCATGTCCTCCAAAAAATGAGTTTTGAGCACTTCACGTCTTCCCTGGACACACATTGCAGATGTGACACACGGTAGTGCTTATGCCTTGAATCGTTTTTACGGTGAGATGGGGTAACAGCTTAAATTTTTTCGCTTTTATTATTTCAACAAAGGTTTCTTCTAAGTCATTCTTACCTCTGTTGTTCTGGGGTAGTTTTGTTCAGAATCTCAGTGGTGCCTCATGTTGTCACTCTTCACTAAACTTCAGGACAAATAAATTCATATTTTACAGGCCAGTCGTCTTCAAATGAATGTCTTTCGCTATCGACTTTTCATGTCTTTACATTGAGCAACTTTGAAAAAGCCATTTTCGAATTTTGGCTCTGCACTATATTGACAACAGTTTTTGGGACGCTTATATATACTATAATACCTAGTTGCTTTGCAGCTATAACAGCTTCAACTCTCCTTGGAAGGCTTTCAACTAGATTTTGAGTTTCTGTGAGAATTTGTGTCCATTCATTCTGTAGAGCATTTATGAGGTCAGGCACTGATGACTAGAAGGCCTGGCTCGCAATCTCCATTCCAGTTCATCCCAATGATGTTGGGTGGAGTTGAGGTCAGGGCTCTGCGTGGGTCACTCAAGTTCTTCCACAGCGAACTGTGTCATTATGGAGCTTGTTTTGTGTACTGTGGAACTGTCATGCTGGAACAGAAAAGGTTGTTACCCAAACTGTGGCCACAAAGTGGTAAGCATGGCATTGTCTTTATATACCTAAACATTAAGATTGCTACCCTGAAAAACTGGTGTGTCCCAGTACTTTTGTCCATATAGTGTATGTCAGCCTTCATACAATAGTTTGATTGTGACTCAAGATGTGAAAAGCCTTATAGACTGACTTTAACGCATGTAAACATATAATACTTTAATGTATTTTATAACATTATCATCAGCATTAAAGCACATTTAAAACAACATTTGGGGCTTCTTTGAATGACTTTTTTCTTACATTTTTAAACTATCATGTAAAAGTAAGAAACTATCCACAGCCAAGATATTTTTTTATGATAACATGCTTCCTCTCATGTTTTATCCACAATTATCCTTCTCTCGTTGGTGATCTCTGTAAAATACGAGCATACCTTCTGGCAAAACTAAAACAGAACATGCAGAACACAGTCCAGATGTGCAAAACTCTACACTTGCTTACAACAAAACACACTGAAACTACGCTAAAGTGATGTGATATTAAGGACGGTATGACAAAGTGCCCTAAACTCACATATGGGAGTATTTTAACTTGCTTTGTGGAATCTACGCATAGCCTGGAAAGTTCCTGTCTCTCCCTCTGTTGCCAGATCTCAAGAGATAAACAAGCAATAGAAGTGACCTTGTTCCAAGTGAATGTAAAAAAAAAATACTGTTACTTCTACAGTATTCTTTTGCACTCTAAAGACATTGAACAAAATGGTCTGTCCAGCACAAATGAGGAATATTTATATGTGATAAATCTAATGGAAATAAATGCTAAAAAGTTTTGTATAAGAAATTGGTCAAGTAATTAAATCAGTGTAGGCAAAACTTGTCTTGCCTAGTTTTGCCTTGAGACTGTGAATCTGATGTCCGTGAGCCTCGATGAGGAGAAGGATGTTTACAGAGTGGCATGTTTTTCACAGACTCTGCCTTTGAACAGTCTTTCCACTTGAAGCTGAATCCAGCCTTTTAAATCCACACTGTTTCTTTCATTCCCACTTGATCTCCAGCAGCAGTATCAGACCTTCCAAAGAAACTCCATCCTCATCACTCGATTTTGATTAGTTTTGATTTGTATGGGGAGCAGAGTTGTCCCACCGCAAGGACAGATCAAGCCCGAATACATACAGAAATCAACAAAAAATGCAACCACAACTATCAGTACTTGCAAACCTAAAGCTGCTGATAATAAATTGACTTGGCAACTATGGTCTCTCCATTGAGAAACATAGAGCTGTGATTCTTCATCATAAATCACAGCAGCTATTTAGAGCGCTCTAGTCAAATGGTGTTGAGCCTCATCAGATTTACATTTAACGACTGTAGTCCAGTGATAAGTAAAGTGTATATTTGCATGAACAACAGGAAATTCTTTCTCTGTATTTAACCCGTTCACCAAATGAAGCGGCGAGCAGCCAGGAACACAGCGCCCATGGAGCAGGGTTTTGGAACGGCAACTTACTCAAGAGTACCTCAGTGGTGCTGCTAGCAGTCTTGGAATTCAAACCCACAACCTTCTGATCGCAGGGGAAACTCCCTAATCACTAGGCCACTAACTGATATCTGACTGATCACAGCAGAGGCAGGAAAGGATCACACAGCATGATGCTCAAACCTAGGAAGGGACTAGGAGTGTTATTTTTTTAATCTATGATGGTTACACTTAATTATCATTGGGGGTAAATACTGTATTATCTCCATATTTGTAAATGTAAGGACATTTTTTCCCCTGTTATAAAGCCTCTGTTGATTTGTTTGCTATTATTGATCATCTGGGACAAGAACACTTCATTTTCTCAAGCAGCTTGTTTTCAAAACATTCCAATCACAGATTTAGCTTTGCGTTGTTCTAATGACAGCTACATACCATATTTGAAGATATTCGCAAATACGTTAAAACTAAAATAAAACGATGATTTAACATACATCAGTACAATGTTGACTCACTCTTCCATTTACAGCCTGATGTTCTGTACATGTCTTGATACACAGTTGGTCACATGATAAATATTGCAGATTGGTTAAACAGTTTTCAGTTAAATGTTCAGTATGGACAAAGAAGATGCTGTTAAAGTAACCTTTTTGTCTTACAAGTTGTTTTATAAGCTCTGAAATGAAAAGAGTGAGAGAAAGTTTAGAGTAGATTTTTTTCTCAAATAGAACTTTATAGCCATTTTATCCTTAGGACTGCTAGTGGCACCACTGACATATCCCTGAGCAGTGTAGCGCCTCCACACACTCCCCAGGCGCCCCATTGGTAACAGCCCACTGCTTCACAGGATTAAATGCATTGTTCACACTGTGTGCTGTGCTGTGGTGTGTTCATATGTGACAATAAGGGGCCACCAGAGAGTAGAGATGAGATGGCATTCTTGGATCATATGAAGAGCTCTTTTTCAAAATGCTATGAATCAATTTTAATAGTTTTAGAAAAACGACACTGATTATAAATCAAAAGTTTTTTTTGTCTTTGTTTTTGAGGTAAGAGGAACATGCAGTAATACACAGCTAAAAAAAAAAGAATAACTCGAAATACATTCATTTATGTTAAATCTAAACAAATAACGTAATACAAATTAACATACATACACAGTTCAATCTTAAATTCAGAACTAAAGTACCCATCTCAATTTGACAAAAAGATTGAGTCTCTGATTGTATCTATAATATTTATAAACTTTGCAGTGAAGCGTGTTGTCTCTGTACTGGCTGTTATCTCTCTCTCTCTCTCTCTCTCTCTCTCTCTGTAACCCCCACCCTCCCACTCCTGCTCTCTTGTGGACACCCAGGCTCCACCACACATCATGTAGCTGTTTGTCAGAATCATCAAAAGTATTTAAAACAACTATTTTCAAACGATAGTTTAAACAAGCGAGCAAACCTCCTCTCTTTGGGGGGCCGTCATGCTGGATAGGTATAGCGCTTATTACAGTTTGGAAAAGAAATGCAATTTTAAACAATTTTAAACTATGGAATTCAGCGGTTTGGCATGAAATGTTGATGGAAAAGCAAGTAGGTTCAGTAAACAACAGAATGGCATGGCAACCTCTTTTTAATTTTTATTTTTTTTATCGTGTTTTGGATGAGCTCTTCATATAGTCCAACACAGACAGGCCACACGGTTGCAAAACAGAACAGATAGCAACAGGACAGATTTCAGCATATTCAGTTCATCAAGTCTTGTCTGTAAGACCAGTATGTAAACCGTATGGATCTGTGCTAAAAAAGAGTGCAATGGGGATATGCTCTTAGCGGAGGCAGCCATATTGCACACATGCTCAGCACAGGCTGCTATGAAAGTATCTTTTCTAAAGGATCTGTGCATTGTATATTTCATATAGTGACTGTGAATTTGGGGAGGTGGGCAGGAATTGTTACGGGGGTTAGGAAGTTATAAATTGGGGTTGGGAAGTTATAAAAAGTTATAAAATGGTGGAGCAAAGAGGATGAAGGGGTTTGTGTTGGGGGTGGGGGGGTCAAAACAGGGGGGAGTCAGGGGCATATATGGGCTCTAGCGTTTTCCCTACATATGTTCATACTTTGCAGACTGCAGTATGAAATGTACTTTGTCAGGACCTACGTATTGAGTTCAGATTAGGCCAGAATACATCTGAACTGGGCTGCCAAACCTTTGTATCGAGGCAGATAGAGATAGATGTGTACTGATGGAAATCACATGGTCTTACACCCTCACTAACAGCACTGAAAAGATTTCAAGACAACTGGGAGGCTACTGTGTGTTGTAAATATTATAATAGCAGGTGTTTTAAAATATAAGCTTGTTATGTGGAAAGTGTGGTTCTGCATTAGCTTCTAATTTGGACATTTAGCTTTTTTCGCAATAATGTCAATACAGAGCATCAAACGTTCATGATACCTATTCTAATAAATGGGAGACTATCAAATTACATCTAAATAGAATCGAAATTTTAGAATAGAAGAGAAATTTCATTGCCCAATAAAATGTTGATCAAGAACAGTTCAATTCATACTATAACAAAATGCCCTGTTAGGCAACATTAACTTTACAACAAACATATTTCAAAACAGTGAGCAAGCAATTAGTGTCATATAATCAGCAACATCTGATATATTCATATCTGTGATCAGAACCTTTCACAGGCATTCAGATATTAAGCTAACCACATTGTTGCTGTTGGGACTATATCTTGCATCTCCATTGTTGTTGGCCCTTCATTTTTTAAATAATTTGAAAACACCTGCTGTTCTTGCTTTCTGTCAAAACTTCCTGATGATTAAACAAATGAAATGTTTTGGAGATATCAAGGCTTGTTCCAACTACAATAAAATATACCAACAATAACTTGTATATATAAAACAAATCAAATCACAATCTATATATGCTTGAGCTGTCACATAAAACAGTTGTCAGATGCCTTGTATGTAAAAAACTACAGGACCAGCGATTTTGTGGATTCTTCTGGGGGACTATATCTTTGTTCCTTGGACAAATTCTGCATTCTCCTGAAGGGAAGAGAAAGAAACATGGCAAGACTTCTAAGCAATGCTCAAGACCATTTTGCCTGTGACATATATACTCAAGTGTTAAAATCAGAGCTTACCCCAGTTTATGCAAAACAACTGCAACCACAATTAATAGGACCACTGCCATGAAGACATACATCAAAAAGATCCAAAGCTGATCTGTCACAAACCATGAAAAGATCATTTTATAATCAGAATGTTATAACACAAACAAATGCAAAGACAAAGCAAAGTCATCTTACCATTAAACCATGAATAGTTCTGGCCTGGTCTCTTTATGAGTGACTGTATATTTGTGGCATTTCTTTTAGTTCCTTGAAGTCCTGGAAGGTCAAAGATTTATATACCTTTAAAAACGTTGCTTACTCAAAAACTTAATTCAAATTACAGTATAACCTGGACAGCAGAAGGCATTTTGGATGTTTCGGGCAGGAACAACAAAACGTTATTACTTGTATCTGTTTCTGAAATTAATTAACTGAAATAATGAAATAAACTTAAAATACACCCAACTGATACTTTAGTAAACATATTGACTGCATTCAAAGTTAAATTCAAAGTCAAAGTGTACTTTATTGCCATTTCACCATATACAAGTATAGAGGGAAATGAAATGGCGAAAGCTGTGGATCTGCACTATATATACAAATACTTAGAAGATTTCCTCTTTTTGAGTTTGTGAAATGAGTAACTTGTTTTTATCTTGTTTGTTTCAATGTCATGCTAGTAGTTAGTATTTCATAGTGGTTAACTTTGTTCTTAGCACTTTTATTGGTTTCCATAAATTAGACATAATTTTCTCATCTTCAAACAGAACAATTTATGTTATGAAATTATAATCACTTAAAAGGATCAGTTTGGAAGCAACTTATATTTTTTTTGTTGTTTTATCCATTCTAGTAGGTTAGCCAGAAAAGAAAATGGGGATTTTTTCTTATCTGACTGACCTGCTAGAATAGAGGGCAGCCAGCTAAGAAAAATCTTTTTTAAATGATTTTTAAGATTTGTTTCATTTTTATGCATTATGTATTGTTGGTACCAGCTAAGCGTTTGGAGTGAAGCACAGATGTTTGTGCATAGATGTTTGTTAAGTTTTTGGGTTAATAATACTCATTTAATGCTGTAACAAAATCAGCTTTAACAAAACACTGCAGTAGTCATATTTTAGTTTATTTAATAATAATAATAAAAAAACAGCTTTCCAATATTAATACAGTGGAGGAAAAATGTTAAGGAGGCTTACTACATGGAAAATATCACTGCAAGTTTACAATTAAAACCAGATGCAATCTTCATGGTCCCTAATTATTTCGTTCTTGCCATCTGATGTCATCCAAGGGATAATGAAACATTTTTCCTTTTATAATGTATGTTTATCAGGATATATGTCACTATTCATCACTCATTTTGATTTTTTAGAGCAAAATTAAATAAATTGTTGTGAAAGAGATTTGTATGCTGAAATCCACTGGCTGCCCTCTAAGACATTCAGAACATTCAAAAGGCAACTGATTTATTTCATTATCTTGAGTCATGCTGCCTTCTGCGAACAATGGTACAATTTTCATGTTATCACTTCTGAATGTTAATTTATTTTGATGTTAATCACCTTACTCTGTTATTATAGAACCATTTATAGCTCTATGCATCATTCTGGACATTCATGCATCACTTATTGCTTTCCAAAACATGCAACGAAGTAGAAGACTAACATCATGCTACAATGTTATATACATGTATTATATATTAGATCTTTTCTACGTTTATTATATGACATTGATTGTACATTTATTTATTTATTTGAAAATTAAATGTGCATTCAAATGAAACATAAAATCATTAGTGATATAATGTCATGTTTCACTGAACGGTCATGTACCTACAGTAGCCTAAGAGGGTCATCTGTCGTATGCCATTAAAGGGCTGATAAAGGGCTGATGGCTTGAATTGTTATAGAGGGGGACAGCATCACTGTGGCTGGGCATCTGTGACTGTGTTGAAATAGTGACTAAATAGTGCATAAATACTTACTGAAGTGAGATCTGTTTTGAACTGCCTGCTGCAGCATATTGCATCTGTAATGATCATCATGCTGCAATCCATGGCAGGTGCATGGGTTCTGAAGTAAAGACCCCATTGTGGCCACAAAGGACATTCTGCATTCTCTGTCTCCGCTGAGAAAAAAGTGAAGATCTATGAGGTGCAACAAGTCCCTGGTTGAATATCCACCGAAGGGAGCATCCTCTGCACCAAAGCATTTGGACAGGAACCCTTCCAACTTCTGCCTGTAAACAAAAATCAGTACGTTTTACCATCACATCTATACACCCATCAGTGTAGCTCTTAAACCTTTTATAGAAATCGGTGAGCATGAGTAAACACAGCTGTATACCTCTCCTTGATGTTCCATGGAGGGAGCAGATGGCATAATCCTGGTATAAATGCGTATAAAACAAAGCTGTGCGGCAAAAGTGGTCTTAAATGTTAACCCCTTAAACTCCAAGGACCTGGTGGCAGGGCCAGTATTTCTTTCACTCTTATACTTTACTTATTAGTTCCATAGTCACTGAATAATAAGGTCATCTGTGGAATAAACCTACAGTTTAAGAAGTTAAAAGATGTGATGTACAGGGTTTGACAGTAATCGTGTGTGTCTTGTAGTGTTTTTTTATTCTAATTTATGTAGATAAATGCCCAGTATAAGATGAACAAATACATTATGATGACTGACAAAGTCAGTAATGTTAATAAGATTAAATTATGGCCAGATAACTGGGTTGCAGCATTTCTAAAATGTCAAGGCTCCTGGTCAGCAGTGGTGAGTGAGTACTGACAGTGGCCCACAGACAAAACAAGATTCACTAGGGTAATGAAGGTTATTTAATCTAGTCTGAAAGAAACAGAAGGGCTATTTTGGCAGGAATTTTACACAAAGAGCATCGCACATCATGCTGCAGACCGGTCAGATTACCCATGCTAACCACTGTCCACTATCTTTTTATCAGCAGACTCTAGAAGTCCTATTCATTGTAAGGTGGAGTGCCACAGATCAGACTTGTTGTTCTGATCAATCTGAAGAGCATTATTGAGGTACTTATATTGAATAAATAGTTATAACAAACATAATTTTACTCTGGGGAGATCTGTCCATCTGTATAGCTTTATAAGTTTCAGTAATGGCCAAACCTGCAGAACTCATCTCCAGAGCAGCTGTCCAGCATCTCCAGGCAGTTCCATGGCAATATGTGGTCTCCAGAGCAGGAGGGGGAATGCAGGGTATTGTGGACATCCTGGCAGCCCTGGTCTTCTTGGTCACACTGGCAGAACACCAACATCTCAGCCACATTCTGAGGCAGACCTGTGAAGAAGTGTCTTGTGGCCAGCCTGCAGCGACTGTCATCACACTGAGCCTCAGAGCAGGACTGAACAAATGGCACCAGCTGCCTATTGCAGACTGCATCCTCAACGCACAGCATCAACTCTTGAGCACATGATGAGTTTGGGCCAGGCACTGAGTTTGGGAGAGGATTAAGAGAGAATGAGGCAAAATGAAATCCCATCTGGTTTCAGACATGCATTCTGAGTGTAGTTCTAGGCATTACCGTATCCTAAAAGCCGGCTTGCTTTCCATTCTGACATCAGTTGCCCGTCTTGCACTGAAAAATATATAAAAATTGTTTTGCGATAAGTGTGGTGGAGGTATACAGTATGCAGTTGTTTGCAAAGGTTTGGCCAACCTTGGTCATATTATATACTTTGTTGATTTTCTAAATTAATATTTGTAATGTAAACTAAAGAGAACACACTTCTGGACATACATATGTACATTATTTGTATTCATGTATTACCGATATTTTCTATATTAAACTCAGCGAATAGGTAGATACAATTCAAAACTCATCAGTCAGTCTTTGTTTTTATACAAGAGGTTCGTTAAGCAACTTACAGCATATACAACAAGAAGATTTCTTGTTAAATAAATTATAAATATTATAATAAATGGCCTTCAATTATCTACTTACACCCATTTTTGTTAAATTGTATGCTCAGAAATTTGATGCCTAAATTCATTTTATATTGAGCATGAGTTTTGTTCACCATTCTGGACACAAACATTAATCTAAATTTTGCAACTAATATCGCATATTCAATTAAATGTGATATATACTAATATGTGAGGTGTGAGATACACAGCCATAGTTATAGTACAGTAATAGTATAGTATAGTTACTATAACTGTAGAATAATTAAAGTATAGTTTAGTAGTTTCCAGATTTCTTATTGTTTATTTATAGCATTATTTATAGCAACTTTTACAGAATTAGCTTGTTATATGTTACACATTTACCTGTGTTCACCCTAAACATTTTTTTAATAGTATTTATCATTTTATACTCTTAACAACACTGAGTCCAAATGTTTGAATGTTGTTTCCACACTTGTAATGAAGTGACTGAGGTTACACACCACTGGCTTGGCTGCTTTTCTGCTGGATTGCCACACTTAACTGGTCAGGTGCACTCAAGGCTTCATCATCTGCTGGAAGGGCACAGGCTTTAGTATACAATCCTTTTTCAGTGCACAGACACCAGTAGCAGTCTTTGTTAAATACTGTACCTAAATATGAATGGCACAGGGAAGCTAGCAGCTGCTGAACACTGCAGGGGTCTTCATCAGCACACACACACTCTGTCCACCAAGGCAAGTGGCCTAATATTGCCTGCACAGTCCTATTACAGCACTCAGAGCCTGGCATTAAAAGTAGAAAAGCAGGTTTTACTGGGTGATGGTGGGGTGAGGGAGGATTACAATGAGCACTGATCTGTGCAGTGTAATCTTTCATACACTCTTAAAATACACTCTTAAAAAATAATGGTTCTTGGCTTCGACATACAGTACTAGCAGGGAAACGTCAATGTCATATAGAAAGTTCACATATTATGCTAAACATTTCTTTAAAAACTTCCTATTAAGTTATTTTTAACTTAAGTAGTTCTTTTATTGGCATCAATTTGTAAGGCCTATGTATAAATGTGTTAATAGTAATTCCTAATGTATGTAAAAATATCTGTACAAAACAGCGTAGTCATGGCTTGGCCAGTGGCTGGTAGTAGCCACAGTTTTGATTTAGTTTTGGGGCTTTTATTTTGGTATTTCATGCTTGTTTTGTTTCTTGGTTCACGTTCTCAGCTGTTCTGTGTTTAGTTTAAGTGATTGTGTTTTGTGATTGGTTTTCTGTCTGTTTCCTCTGTGTATTTAAGTTCTAGTTTGTGGACCTCATTATCAGTCCATCGCATCATTTAGATGCACAGCCCCGTATTCATGTATCGGCCATCAAGCCAGGTTTATGTTCTAGTTCACGTTTTGTTTTAATAAAGAGCCTGAAGTCATGGAAGCCTGCATGCCTCGTTTCTGTCATCCCAGGGGTAAATCACGGCAGTGGGTTAACCCCGCAGCCGTGAGAGTAGTTGTTTTGTTTTTGTTCTTTAATTGTGAAATGCTGTCATTCTGTATACACAATTCCGTATACTGCATTTTGCTCTTTAGGCACTAAGCACTAAGCACTGGCAATATATTTATTTCAAATGATACAGCCACTGAAAAACACCTCTGACCCTGTCCCAAACCTGAATAATAAGAAATAAGGTAAGAAAGATCAGTGATTCCTCAGAATGTGCTGTAGGCTTCTAAATGGAGTTGTCATACCGCCCAGAGACATTGGAACATGTTATTGAAACAAATGTATGATCATTTGAAATCATTACACTGGTCACGACTAAAGAGGAACACCCTCTGTGGATCCACAGAACAGGAAACAAAAACATATCTGTACCTTCAGAGTAACAGATGTTTCTCAGAAGGGTCTGTTGACTTCTACAGAGGTCTGGTGAAACACATGGTCCCATCACTGACAAACAGCCTGAAGATATCTTGCTACAAATGGTTTGCCAAATCAAATATAGCCCTACAATGAGAGGAGAAAAACAACCAATTTGAAGAGCAACATATACACTACGACCCCAAAGGTTTTTAGACTTGCTCGTTTAGTATTTTCTCAGAAAGTAAGGACATCAATAAGGGGGTTGCTCTTCTAGGAAGGCTTTAGACTAGATGTTAGTAAGGACGTTTTCCGCGAGGACAGTTAATGGTGTTGGATGATTCAAACTCTGCACTTTACTACTCCTTCACTCCAGAGAGTGATGCTCCACTGTTCCAACAAGTAATGTGCTTTTTTGTGTTTCTGTATCTAATAGGATTTCTACAGTATTTTGTATTTTATGATTTAAGGGAAACAACTTTTTAAACTGTAACTAAATTATGTCACAACCCCTTCTGACCCTAAAATTAACAATTAACATTATTATTAACATTATTGCTGATATCTGATATTTTCCATGTACATCTGCTGATGCATTAGCATATATAACACTAGTTTCATTGGGCTATGAATGAAATAGTGTTGACATTTTAGCATAGTAGCCCAGACTTAAATGATGTGCCCTTCTAGAATGCAAGAAGTACACTGTAAAACATCAAAGTGGATCAGCTACCTGATGTCAGTAATTATGTATAAACAGTAGACTATGGGAAACTGAACTGACAGAAGTGCACATTGAGTCACATTGGGAAACATGCCGGAGTGAGTTGTACTAAAAGGTTGCTGCCAACGAAGTGCCCAGGGAACAGTGTGGTACTTTGCTCAAGGGTACCTCAGCGGTGACACTAGCAGTTGGGATTTGAACCCCAAACATCTGATTGCAGGGCCAACACCATAACCAGTAGGCCATCCAGGTGTCCCCATTTTTTCTTTGCGAAGGCATAAGAACAATCTTCACTCGGAAAACCCCATCTGGAGGAAACAACTATTCTCAGTAGTCTTTATCCCCTGGCATTTGCTTAGACTCTGAGTGGGCATGTCACCCTGTGCAGCAGTCCATAGCCAGTGCAGAGGAAAAGGCTGAACCATTTTCTGGGACTGTTTTCAAGCAGATGCTGATAGAGACAGACACACATATAAAATAGCTAATGTAAAGAGTAAAAGGGGCGACTTAAAATCATTAGTTACAGGGACAGTCTTCTGGATCAACTGAGGGTTAAGTGTCTTGCTCAAGGGCACAATGGTAGAAAGTGTGGGTTTGAACCTGCAATCGGGTTCACAGGCAAGTGTTTTACCCGCTACGCTGCGATCACCCAAATGTAATGCCTATGAGTAGTTCGGAGCATTTAGGGCTATCCTCCAATCATAACCACTGTTGCATTCGGTGGTCAGAAAAGCCAGTGTTGCCTTCACAACTTTATTGCACAGAAACAGAGACTGCACTGGTCAAACCAGATGTTGGGTGCTGGATACAAATAAGAATATATCACAATTCATGTTCATGATTGCATGTAAACAATCAATGTCTGACTAGTAGACTTGATAAATTAAATAGTTGGCTTAGTTTATGTGCAAAACAATTTAAATAAACAATTTCTAAATCCATTCATGAGGAAGTGGTGAGATAAAATGACACAGAAAAAGAGATGGTGTCCTACATCCCCACTATGTCCAGTATTCCCCACCATGTTACCATGAACAAAACATTTGAATGCCAATATTCTATACATTGTGATATCACTGCTGCAAATCAGTATGTTTCCCTACAGTGAACTACATCACAGCCAACATCTGAATGATATTTTTCTGAACCAGGGGTGTATCAAGCTTTCCAAAGGTGGGGGTGTTCTGGGATGGGGAAGCCAAATTATAAATTCAATCGGAAACATGTTGCATCGTTTTAATCTGATCAAAGTGGAGGGATGGAATCACGTTTCAGAAAAAGTGGGGATGTTGAAACCCCCGCACCATTGTGCTACATCCCTGTTCTGAACCATCAAACATTATGCAGAAATCTTTGTTAAACTGGTGAAATTCCCCTTTAATGGAAACAAAGCCATTTAATTATTGCACCACATAAAATGTAGCAATACCAAGAAGCAAAAAATCAACACTGCAAATAAAATTTCCTTTTTTACATGAAGTGTGATTATTATTCAGAATAATAAATAATTAAAATTCTCTTATAAACGCAGTATTATATTTCAGTGAGACTAATATTTCTTGTAAATCTTAAAAAAGAATATTGGAAAGGCTGAAATGAATGATTTCCAGGTTTCTCTCTCTCTCTCTCTCTCTCTCTCTCTCTCTCTCTCTCTCTCTCTCTCTCTTTGTAAACCGTTCTGAAACGTTGACAGTTTAAAATCTCAACATGAACTTTATTCTCTGCTCCTGAAGTGAGTACTCACCGACGATCACGGCTGTTTTCATTGTCCTCATGGTACGCGCCTCAGCGTCCGCGCTCGTGCTCTCAGCACCCGCGCGACTGGACAGCTCCGCTGACGCGGAGGCGCGCCCTGAGCGGTCGTAACGTCATGGCTCTGGAGGGTGTGTCCGCCACGCAGTGTGAACGTGCTCAGGTGAAGTCTGGTAAGGGCGTGAGCTTCAATGACTGTATCAGGATCAACACGTGACTCGTGCACTTTTATCTGAGCTCAGTTCCAGCTGGACTTCGGGACACAGCAAAGGAACTAACTCCTCTGTTCAGAGAGCCTCTTCTCTCCTGATGCATCTTCTTCCCCATGGCTACTCTTACATAAAGGTTTAACTCTTGGTATTCGTCTCTGGTTCT
>JBBPCW010000147.1:7457436-7469134 GCA_037974425.1 Phenacogrammus interruptus
CATAACTTATAACTCATAACATATACCTTTATCCTGCACTTGCTGCTTATTGCACTTCTGGTTAGACCTAAACTGCAATTCGTTGCCTTGTACTTGTACATGTGTAATGACAATAAAGTTGAATCGAATCTAATCTAATCTAATCTATTATGTTACACTGAGCTCACCAGTCAAGCAGCTCATTTTGAAAGGGCCTGAAACTGGAGAAAAAAGCTGGTGAATCTCTTTATGTGAGAGTGATTTTGTGCAAAGAACTTTATGAACATGTTTTGTAGCCCATAGAACTAAAGTGAGTTTTGCATAATATGTCCCCTTTAATATAGGTCTTCATGCATTTAAATACATAAATGTAAGGCAGAGTGTTTTACCTAATTATGTTACTTAAGGGAAAAAAATGGCAGAAGTAAAGTGGATGGAGTCTTAATCCGTATAATCCATAAATAATGTATAATAATAAACAATATATTCAAAGTATTCAAACTTCCAATTACTCTACTAGAACACGCCCTACATTTTTCTTGAATGTTATGTTTCATCTTCATTTTTGATGTCCACTTTTGATGTCCATGCATCATAAACAGTCAAACTCCATTTTTACATGCTCATTTCCAATCTCTTTGTAGTGTGCCATTTTCAAAAAGCGGTCCAGACTAAATTGGACAGGGGGAGGTTTAACTACTGTTGGCTGAATATGGTGATATATGTAAATGCATTGCTTGTCAAGGCCTCGTGAAAACAGTGAATTCAAAATTGGCTGCTCTTGCAATTTATTTTTCATATATGGACTGTATGGACTGAGGAGTGGACGATATGTTTTTTGATGAGGTCAAGTTATCTGGAACGTAGACTACTTTCTATACCAACATATTTTCACTGACAGGATTTAAAGTATCTGCTGCTAGCGTCTTATGGAGTCCATGCCTCAAAAGACCAGTGCAGTTTTGTTAGCACAAAGGAGCCCTATGTTATTTTAGGCAGTTGGTTTTAATGCTATTGCTGATCAATCTATAACCACACCATAATTGAAGCCCATATACTTACAATTATAAGCCTTAAGATGTCCTAGGCCTTGGGTTTTAAGGAGTTGTAGGTGCCTCACTAAAGAAGGTAAGTATTCAAAGGTGTCTAATAATTGGTCAAATGCACAACCACCAGATCTCATATAACTGTGAACAGCAAATTACTGAGAAAATCTCTTTACAAACTGTGCAGTCCAAACACTGAATTGGAAACCATGACTGTGAAAATAGAATGCAGCAGATCTTTAATTCTGAGGTGTCTCCATCTGCAGCTGGAGGGAAATCCCAGCCAAAAATATAAAAATATGTAATAATCCAGCTACTTACAGACTAAGGACATTGGAGTGTCCAGTCAGAGTTCTTTCAAAATGAAGAAAAAATCTTCAGAATACCTTATTGTGGCTCATCCCCTGAGACAAATAAAGTGTATCCAACTATATATACTGCTCAAAAAAATAAGGGGAACACTTAAACAACACAATGTAACTTCAAGTCAATCACACGTTTTTTTTGCATCACATGAATAGCCAGTACTGAAACCAGGAAACAGCACATCCCTTCCTCTTTGCGGACAATTGATTAGTCAATATTCCTGTCTGGAAACGAGAAGATTTTTTTTACCTCCATTATAAAGATAAGGTGTCTTCATTCTCCAAATACCAACAACTGACAGCTGACTGAATGCCAAGACCCGTGGTGCCAACTTACCCAACGTGTTTCCAACCAGAGAGACCAAGAAGACCACAATATATCCTGCGATCAGGACCCACTCGTACTGCTTGGGATGCAGGTATTCCCTCCATATGTACCTCAAAAGTTCCTCGTCCTCGTCGAGCTGGGAAGGCGAGTAACTTTCCGTGGCATTGAGCCTTTGCTCCGCGGCTGAGCAGTCGTTCCGGCCGTGCGGAGGGACGGCGAGTCCGTCCATCGTGCGTCCGCGCGAGCGTCTGGAGCATGACTGACGGCGCGCGTGGGTTAGGCGAAGGTGTGGGCGGGGGGCTCGCAGGAGAGCTGCGGCACCATGACGCGCTGAGGGTCTTAGTGGAGCCACTAAAAGAAAAGAACGCCCCCCAAGAACAACTGGAACCACAGACGTTCCATCAGTAGATCAGGTTAGTTGACACCGGTCCCCAGCCTGGTGTATTCTAAAACTCATACACAGGAGGTTTTCACGCAGAAGAAGCATCTTACCATGTAAAGACCCACCCAAGTATTCTCATTCTATTTTCCTGTTTTTTGAGGGGAGTTAACGTGGATTATTACTGGGTGTAAAGTGCAAATTTCTGGTGCATATGTTCATTCAGTGCTACTAGGCATATATGTATTTATGTCTTATATTATCGCATATTTTAAAGGATGTAAACTCTTCAAACATACAATACATACAATGCTGTTATCACCCCGTGTGATATCAAACAGCATAGTGTTGCCTCACTAAGGACTTCTTATATTATGGTTGTTACACTAACCTCTGTTTTGAACTTAAATACATGAGCTCATTAGTGTCCATGTCTTTTCATTACAGTCATATGACTGTTTAAGAAAGCGAGCACACTTTTGCATCTGAGGTAAAATAATTAAAAATGTAAACAACACTGGTTGCCTAATTAACCAGTCATTTGCACATTTCAATGCCGATAAATTTAATGCAGATAAATTATATTTAATTTTACTTAAGTTTCGCTTGGACACACCACGGCACAACGCACAGCGTAAACAACGCACAATTGTTTCTCTGCGTTTAACCCAATCACCAAGAAAAACAGTGTGCTGTCACCAACAGGGGGCGCCCAGGAAGAGATTAGGCGCAGTACGTTGCTTAAGGTTATCTCAGTGATGCCACTAGCAGTCCTGGTATTCTAAGTCATGCCCTTTTGATCACAGGGGCAACTCCCTAATCAACAGGCCACCAGATACAAACATTAGCAAAATCAGGGCATCCTGCTAGCAAGGGTTTCCTCTTTTCAAATCATTAATCAGAAATATCAAGAGCGTACGTTTTAATTAATTAATTATAAAACCTCCAGCTGGTGTCCTGGTGGTTAGAGAGTTGCCCCTGCAATTGGATGGCCATAGGTTAGAATCCTAGGGCTGTCAGTGGCACCACTGAGGTACCCTTGAGCAAGGTACCGTCCCCCACACTGCTCCCCGTGCTCTTTTGGGGTGCCCACTGCTTCACTTTCTGAATGATTTAAATGCACATTGTGTACTGTGGTGTGTTCTGGCGGGACTCTAAGGCGCCACTTTACTTTAATCTAGTAATTCAATATTATTGACTGAACATGGCAACCTGAAACATTTCCTTAGTCACTCTTATAAACGTGAGTGTTAATCAGACTAAAATGGGCAAACTCAGAGAGAAAGGGTGGTTAATGAAAAGCAGTTTGTCATTTGGACAATTTTATGTGTTCAGGCCAGTAAGTTATGCCCTATGACTGCTGCCTCTGTATGATTTGACTGAATGCTATATGTGAAGCAGTAATATACAAGAGAACTGAAAAGTTTGCAAGTCCTGTTAAAGTCACTTCACAGGATTCATCTAACACCCCAAATAGGCATTCCTGCCCGTTATGTCCCTAAACAGAAAGGGTAAATGGTAAAAACTAGGGATGCACCGATCGATCGGCCAGTGACGAAACGGTCGATTTTTGGCCTGGTCGGCCTGATTGGTGATTGGCCGATCACTCACACGTATTGACGATTTCAAACCAATCTTTTATTTATTTGTTTATGTATTACATTTTATTTATTTAAATTTTTAAAGAAAATTTGTTATGAAAAAAAATCTTTATTAAAGATTTTTGTTTGTATTTGCTGTAGAGCTGCCACTGTCATATGTCACTATTATAAAAATAACCAGTAAACGGGGAAAGTAACTACCACGTTACATTAAAAAAAGTTGTAACCCATTTTTCTGTATCGTTGTTGTTGACTACATGCAGCAGCTGTAATTTTCTGTTATCTGGGGAAAATATCGGTATCGTAAAAATCCTTATCGGCCGATCCCACTTCCAAAAAAATCAGTAATCAGAATTGGCCATGAAAATTGCAATCGGTGCATCCCTAGTAAAAACACATAAACAAACAAATAAAACAATAGTGTCACTTGCATGAGAATGCAGTGTGGTGCGGACTTTGCTAAATTATGAGTGATCTATGAATGATGAACTGGACCAGGTGCATAAGCTCTTGTGCCCTTTCTGTTATCCCTGGTCTTACGCTAACACCTTCAGAAATGGATTTTTTCCACTCCTCATATCCCCTGATGTATGCACAGGGTATTTGACCATGGGGGCACAAAACAAAGACGCTTGGAGAAAGGTCAATAAGGTGGTGCTGCATTTTTGGCTTTCATTTTTATTTTATTATTTGAAGACTTAAAGGTCTGACAAGTCACCGGCATGAAAATCACACTCATTTCACAAGGTTTTCCCGGTTGAAGGAAGTGTGTGTCAGGGAAATGACAGAGGTCTTGGTGCTCTGCTGCTTCTGCTTCAGTGCTGTACGTTACTTTGATAGGCAGTTTGAAACAAGCTGAAATAGCAGACGTTCTTGCCTCACCAAGGATTTTAATTGCTTTCATTCACAGAATGGCCATTGTGCTATGATGATGGAGCGTTAGAGGCTGTGCCATTTCATTGCAGTTGTATGATGTTTTCCCAACCCAATTTAAAAAAAAGAACATTTGATGTAAAACAAAAAAATAATAATAACACATGTTAAGAACACTGGTATCCATATCCACAGTCAATTTTGTACCAGTCAATCCATGTTTTTGCACCACTTGGCAATAGGGATGTACTAAAAGTACTAAAATTATACTTAATGGTTGTTAGGGGTACTGTATCAAAATATTATGCAATTAAAAGTGAATGCATAGAGCCAAAAACTCTCTACAATTAAACACATTGACAGAAAACATTTTCAATGAATTAACTTTGGTGGTTTGTGGTTTGGTGGTATATGAGGTAGTTTTATGTAGTGTATCAAATAACTGGCAGCACAGATTTAGCATAATTGTAGGCTGTTTCATTTTATACTTATATGAATTTGATTGGATGTTTAAAAACAGCCATACATTCAAATGCATGGAAACTATGGCAAGAGAAAGAGAGTACAAGTAACATTGACTGGTTTTCTAACATGTTATAATTACTTTTTAGGTATAATATCCATTATCTACCCCTTTCTCCCGCACTCGGGGTCAGGAGCCTATCCCAGCTACAATGGGCAAAGGCGGGGTACACCCTGGACAGTCACCAGCAGAGTTTACAGTGCTCAATCCAACTATCCCCAAAGCACGGATGTTTTTGGTGGTGGGAGGAAACCTATGCGGTCATGGGGAGAACATGCAAACTCTAGTCAGAAAGACAGTGCGCCCGGGAGTCAAACTCAGGACCTTCTTGCTGTGAGGCAACAGTGCTAACCCCTGCTCCACAGTGCTGCCCTATGTATAATATATTTATTTATAGATAGATGTAACAACTGTAACAAGTTTTATATAACAAGTAAAATATAACAAGTAAATGCAGCAATAATGTGTTTTTCCCTTTCACATGTACTAGTTCTCTAGCACAGGTGTGGTCACATTGATTTTCAAAGTGAAAAGAAGTAAACCACCTCTGCATAGAACAAACTTAAATGACGTCTTTTTGTACATTTGCACAGTAATTACTTTTTACGAATCAAACTGGGAAAAATAAATCATAAAATGTGACGTGTGCATACGTATCATTTTTTTCAGTTGACCCTCTTTGGCTGAAATCACATCTCTAAATTTTTCTAGTAGGCATTAGTATTTAGATTCTTATTTATATTCTTGATTGAGTATTTTGCCCAGTTTCCCTTTGAGAAGGCTTCTCGTTCAGGAATATTGATTGACTGTCATGCATGCACAGCATTTGTAAGATCTAATCACAGATTTTTCAGTGATGAAAGCCAAAGTGAAGGCCATTTCCTTATTTGTTATTTACCGGTAAGTTTTTCAAGTTCAAAGTTACTTAAGGATGTTTTATACAGCCATGAAAAAAATGTCATTTTTTTTGGTTATTGCTTTTGTAATTTGTGGGAGTAGGCACAAGTAAAATCGTAATGTTAAGTGCATAGTGTGTGTATTTGTGGATAGTAGTGTGATGCTGTGGATTAACTGGATAAGGATCAGAGTCTAAAATTGTTTTCCTTACTAATGAGAACACAACATGCTGAAAAAGCAAATTCATGCAATTATAGGGATCTCCCTGCTTTGAGATGTAAAGTTTATAAGTTTTGAAAGCAACAGACTTTGTGACTTTGAACAGTGATGTGGCGATCACTTTAATGGCATTAGTAACTTGAACTCTTTAAAAGTGCAGATCATTACTTATTCTTGTTGATCAAGTTTCCAACCCTCTGTATAAACCGGCCTAATTTATTTTCATTGCCATGTGTGTGTTGAGCTATGTGATTGCTCTGATCAGTGCTTAGATTTCCTCTCGTAAGGAAAGAACTTCTTTGTTTCTCTGATGTATGGCTATTTATGGACACAGGGGTGTTATGACTTGAAGAGGTACGTTTTGTCTCAAAAGTGCAGAGAGGTTCAAATCTACTGTACAATCGATTTCCTCCAACCTGACCTCTCTGATACTGGCATGTTGACCTCTGTGCCAAACCTGACCTCTCATTTGGAGCTTTGGCACAAAGTTCTGCTGATGTTCTCGCAGTTCCAACTCCAGCTGGGGATCCATGGAGTTCCTCTGTGCTAAAACGAGGAGCAGATGACTCCCCAGTCAGGACCACAGCATGATTCTCATTTCCAGAAAGTCGCCCATTTGCCCTTTTCAGCCTGCTGCTGTCAGTGGATTTCAAAGAAATGTTTGTGCAGTCCCGATGTTTCTCGCTGTGCTGTGCTTTATGCTCTCCCTCATCAGAAAGAAAGGTTTCAGAGCTTCCTCCCACTTTTGGACTTGAAAGGTTCTTCCTTTTGGGTGAGCCATCCCTCCTTTCAGGAATATTTAGAAGAGACTTTATTTTCTTGGTACTGTTTTTGAAGAACCGTGGAGATGACATGCCACTGGATTTGCTCTGTTCTTTCTCCGCTTCTAGAACTGTTTCTGACACAGTTCTGGAGGGAGGCTCTTGCCAAATGGTGCATGGAGGGTCTTTGCTGACAGTCTTTTTGAAGTCATGATGAGAGACAGATCTCTGATCTTCCTTGAGATTTTGTGAATACCCACCTCTTGATTTATCTCCTACTGTAGTCTTCTCTGTCTGTCTTCTCAGCAGAGATCCATACATTTGGCTGGAGGACTCCTTAGTGTTACTGCTGTAAGAGTTATATCTAGGGTCTGCCACACTGTGCCTCTTATACAAGTTCTCTTGCTCATGGTCCTTGGGCAGGAGTCGACTTTTAGCTCTGCCAAGACTGGCATATATTGCATCTCTTCCTGAGGCGTAGTTCCCTGAATGGTCTAAAATCTGTATGCTCCGTCTTTTTAACATGAAGTCATCAGGCTGTACACGATTGTCTGTTAACCCTGTATGATTCCATTGCGCTGAGGAGTAGCACTGTGGACCCGGATGCATGCCAAATTGTTCGTCATGGCATAGGGAGGACAAAGACTCATTAGTGTAACTATTGGTTTCTGGATGCTCTGGTATGGTTGACTTGAAAACAAGGGATGACCTGAGACGGGAATGCATTGCAGGACCAGGCTTGTTCTCCATCTCGTATGGGTCCATATAGTCATTGGGTTCCCCAGGAGGTAGCTCGCTGTTATTGAGGTAAGATTCTATCCTCCAAGTGCGCAAAAACGATTTGGAAGTGTTTGCCAAGCTTGGCAGATTCTGCTGCATTGAGAGAACTTGTTTATCGTGGCCATGGTATGACTGGCGTAAGTTAGCACTTCTGTTCATCATGTTCAACCTGGAGTTTTCATATGAGTTTTCCATTGTGCTTGGGTAATGGGTACCCGCATAAGACCTGTTCTCTTCTGCCACATTCCAGTTACTCAAACCATACCTGGGGTATTGGGGAATTAAGGAGGGCTCCCGTCGTTCTCCTGCGTAACTGTGCCGTTTGTTGAAATCTGTTGTTTCTTGAAGGAATCTACTATGGTGTGGAATCGGGACAGGAAGGTCATCTAATGTACTCTTAAAGCCTGTTTGTCTTTCACAAGTTTGTCGGTACACTGAATCGAGCGTGTGCCTTAAATTGTCTCTCCTTTCAAAAATTCTGGTGGGGTGGCCAAGGTATCCCTCCACTTTGCCATTTATTCTCCTGTCTGACGTGATTTCCTGAGGTTGGAATCCTGTTGGAATAGTGGAGCGAGCATAAAGGGTCCGGAACTCCTCATCATAAGACTCCACCAGTCTGCCTGTTATGACTTGGACCATACTGAGATGGATCTTTTCATAAGACCACGTGAAACTGCCGACATAAATGCTTCATATCAGTACTTCACATCGGAATTGAAAGTACCTTTCTAACTTTTATGAATTCTTCCACCTTACCTGTATGATCCAAATAACACCGTCTGGCAGTCAACTAGGAGAAATTTCTGCCCCATAGCCCCATGGAACTTGGCACCTGACCTACAGAGATACTCCTGGCCTTTCACAGTACGCACCCTCATGTTCTGCAGACAGGAAAAAACATGTTTAAATAGAAACAGATATGACAAAAATCAACTATATTGACAAAACATAATTAGGTGCAGTAAAATGACATCCTCTTACCATCCTGAAAGAGTTTTACAGCTGCTTTACATACTCAGAGATAAGGCATTTTGAGGATAAGGGTCATGTCCTGAAGCTACTTATTGTTATGGACAGACAAAAGTTGTTTCAGGAAAGATCCATATAAAAAAACACACAGTGTGTATATATTCTTATTTTAATAGTATATTTCTGACATCAAAGACTTTAAATGCAAACTTGAATGGTCATTCACAGTAATTCATTTTACTGTTAAGTAATTTCACCATAGGCTTTTTATTCCAATAAACACAAAGTAAGAAATGTTTATTTTTGGTTGGCTCCTCAGAGCATCAGTGGACAAATAGTTTTTTATAATTATATACTATATTATTATTTTTCATTATTATTATTATTATTTATAATTATTTGTCATTATAAATTGTGTCTTAAGTTTGGTGAGAATATAGGCCTCTATCCCAGAACACTTTACAGCTGTGGCTTTCTGATTATTAATGTTCCACCATTTCCACTGCTCTCAAGAACATGTTGTTCATTTGACAGGCTTTCAAATAATTTAAAGAGGTTATTGCTTTTCATTATTTCGTTGTATTTTGTATATGTGCTAATGATTAAGTGATCTCTGTTTTAAGGGCAGTCCTGCTTCAACCTAATCTTAACTGGGTAACCACCCACTCCTGCAAATGACACTGATAGTTAGCCTCAAGCTGCAAGATACTGTGATGGATCCCATGGGAGTGCACGCAAGTTAAAGGTGCAGTGAAATAATGGTGCCGAGGGGAATTGGTGCATGAGACAGTGACAAAGTTCAGAGACAAAGAAAAGTGATGTTTTTCCTTCAAAATCATTATAGAGGGGTGTTAACTCTACTCCAGGTAAAAATAACAACACAGATTGTGAGGGCATATTGCCGCTATATCACACCATATCTCATGCTGCATCTCCACACCAACAGTCACTGAAGATCTTGAATCTCTGGGTTGCATGTTGTGTCTCAGACTGGAGTCTTGAGTCTTGTGTACAGAATTTCAGTTTTATTATTATTAATTATAGTTTTAAAATAATAAGCATTTCATTTTAGGAAACCTTCAGTTTGATGGGTAGAACTGCACAACACATAGGACCAAAATAACTAGCAAGTTGTGCTACTTTATTGTGACAGCTTTTTTGTAAGCCTTCACTTTCTTGTTTAACTTGTTTCTCTTGTTTTTGTTTTGGGTTCAGTGTTCTGATCCCTGTCTTGCTGGTCTTAATTACAGGGTTCGAATGCTGTCAAAACTACACAGCTTGACCGCTACAATCTCTTAAAGGTGTCTCCTCCATTCTCTTACTTATGTTCCATCAGGCCTGACTGACAACATCCATCAGCCTCAACTGAATCTTAATGAGGAACCAACTTTAAACATCTGAGAACTCCAAGCTTGGACACACACTTCAGTCCAACTCTAGATCCAACCATCCGGAGTCTCCAGGTACAAGTTTGGCCCTCATTAAAACACACTTATTAAATGACATTGCTCTCTTGTTCAGGGATTTAATTATGGACAAAAATCTAGACATGCCTTTAGTGGCTGAGACATGAGAAACTAATGATAATACTATATGGAATAAAATATTTTAATGCAGCAGCAGTGGTGGCCAGGCTGTTGTAATAATGTTTAGGTTTTTGACAATTCTCTATTTGATTCTATGAACTTCTCCCTGTACAATACCTCTGTCTCTGTGGTCTAAGATGAATTTGCACCTATGTATCTCTCGCTCCTCACCTTGGTTTGCCCTCGAGCTGAGGTTCTCGAAAGCTTTTAGCAGGTGCTATGAGTGACTTTATAAAAACTGGCTTCATTGTTCATTCCCTAGAGTATGCTGATCACATGCTAGACACTCAATCTGATCATAATGTTGCACCTTCTTCGTACCTGAAGAACCCTATTGGTCATTATAAATAAACTTTTTCAATCTCCTTTGAAAGTTGGAGACAATCTTAGCCACCCCAACAGAAACTCGTTTAACTTTCGTCACCTGTTTTTTCTGGCTCTACTCAGCTATGTGACTCATTTCTTCACTTTTTTTTTTAAATAAGACAGACTCGATATGTAATCTCTTCTCTTCAATCATTTATTCAGTTCAGGACCATGTCCATGATAGTCCTTGACAAGTTCTCTCCAAGTTTTCTCTGACCAATCTGGACACAGTTACAGAATGAACAGGAAAGTCAGTTCATTTGTCTTTTTTCCTTAGTACAGTAGACATCCGAAATTCACAGGGGTTAAAAATTCCAAGAGTACCCGCGAATCACAAATTGGTGATGAGGTAAAAAAACCGAAATAGCCTAAAATGTCTATTTTTATAGTGTAAACTCTCAAATTGCCCCAAAATATGCTGCCAAAACACTTTAATGACATTTGAACCTCAGCTTAATACAGATGTGGAGGCAAACCCATATATCTACTATACAGTGTACACTGAACTCCCACAGCACTAAAGTGTAAAATACTGATATTACCTCTTTATATGCTGTACTGTAATTCATGCAAACACATTTTCTGTGCTATGCACTGTAGTTATCTTTGGTAAATGCAGTAATAATTTAATTCAATTTACAGTAATAAAAATACAGGACTTTAAGAAGTTTCCATGTGAGAAACTGTTCTGATGCAGTGATGCTAGACTGCAGCCAAATATGCATCACAGAGCAGGTTGCTTTATAAGGTAGGATATGATAAGATAAAATAAGATAAGATAAGATAAGATAAGATAAGATAAGATAAGATAAGATAAGATAAGATAGGAGCTTTATTGTTATTAACATTGTCTTAGCATACACAAGAAAACTCACAGCGCAGTGCCATATAAAAAAAAGCCACAACATACACACACATAATTAAATAAAATAAAAATGTAATAATTAGAGCTGTCAGTCGATTAAAATATTTAATCGCGATTAATCTCATGTTTGCCATAGTTAACTCGCGATTAATCGCACTTTA
>JBBPCW010000147.1:7469234-7479316 GCA_037974425.1 Phenacogrammus interruptus
AAGGGTCTTGCTCAGGGACCCAGTGGTGGTGCTGAAGGTAGGATTTGAACCCATGACCTCTTGGTCTGGAGGCAAGTTTCCTACCCACTGAGCTACCTGAGCTACTTTAATTACTATTCAGCAAATACATCAGTGTTTGTATGTATATGTATGTATGGTTTCTTTCTGTACTATTTTGTCTGACAGTGCCCTACATATATCTCTTTAAAAATGCATTTTAGGCCACTACAGTGTCAAATAATCATAAAGTAATGTCTCACAGGAAGTGTTTGTAACCATTTCATTTGGTATTTTTAGAGGATGTAAAATCTTTCAGATATCTGTTTCCCATCGTTGCAACTGTCAACAATTCTGACTCTTTCTCTAGAACACATTTCACACCAAACCACTGTAAATGACTATTTAATCATTTCATTGTGTAGGCATTTTTAAATCCCCTTTCGTGTACCAAAAGCTATTGGGAAAAGATGTGGTGAGACAGCCATTTGTTTTTATGCACCATAAAATGGAACGACTCACAATTAGATCATTATATCTTAATTAGAACTGGGTCAGTGTTACGGTAATGTTTGTGGACCAAGAGGCTCTGCTGTAGCAGTAGAGGAAGATAAAACACCTCATCATTCTCCTTATAGGGCAGTGAGCCTTTCCCTCCTGCAATGCTGATACCCAAACCACCTCTCTGCCCACTCACTTTGATCAGGAGCTGTGAGGGAGAGAGAGAGAGAGAGAGAGAGAGAGAGAGAGAGAGAAAGAGAGAGAGAGAAAGGGGGGGGGGGGCAAAAAAAGTGTGTGTGTGGGCAGAGTTTACATTGAATCAGTTTTTACAGACAGCAAATCTGTCCAGAATTATTAGCCTTTCTGAAAACAAGTTAAACTCAAAATACAGTTACTGTACAGTAAATACAGTAAAATTACGTTTCAGAGTTCGTAGCTATAGGCATTAATGGATTTATTCTTAGAACTAATAATTGTTTACAGAAACCCGCACAAATTCATGGAAACAGAAGATATCCTATGCATTTTAGTGCCATATTTTTAAGAAAAATATAATTTACTAATTTTGTGACATAAATATTAAAGTAAATTCAGCTACATATAAAATATAACTGCTTAAATGTTTTTGTACTGTTAAGAGGAAACAAAGAAAGCATGTCCTGGGCTGAGAACCCAAGTTCTCAGAGGCAGGTGGTTTGAAAGTAGCCAATCCGAGCTCATTATTTCTCCTTGCTACTGGTTGGTGATGCCCTGTGATGCATATCTGGTAGGTGCAGTCCAGAATTCCTGCATCAGAACAGTTTTCCCAGTGGAGCTATCTCAATTGTTTCACCGAGTGTTCTTAAAGTCCTGTTTTTTTATTATTAAATTAAATTATTCCTGTTTACTTTGCTTATACCAAAGGAAACGTGCTTGCATGAATTACAGTACAGTATATATAGGGGTAGCATTGGTATTTTACATTCTAGCACTGCAGTATACAGCAGTTCAGTGTAAACTGAACAGTAGAGATATGGGTTTTCCTATAAATTTTCTTTAATGTGTATTAAACTGAGTTTAAAATAAAAAGTAAACGTTTTTTTGTGAAAATTTCAGGGGGTTACTGTATTAACTAAACCACACATACTTTGTTGAAAAAAACAGGTTTCTAAAATAAGCCTCCACTATAAGCCTCCACTATAAAAATAGTGAAACCTGTTTATTAAAATTCTAAAATTAAAAAAAATAAAACTACAAGTGAAACAAACAAATATAATTAATTGAAAAAAAATCATTTTAAAACTATAATGACGCTGTTCAGCACTCTTATAATAATCTGTACTGTGGTGGTCTAATGCGGGTCTTGTACCTGTCCTTTACTGATAGAAGGGGTACATTGCTGACAGTAAATGTGCAGTGTTACTTTAGTTTCTAAATCCTTACTCTTAATGGCACTTGAGAAATGCATGCTTTGTATGAGCCGAGCCGCTCAGTCAGAGATGATTGGCTGGTTCTTTCTGAACTGGTCTGGCTCTCTGACTCGCTGGCTGTGTCTCCTTGTAGATGGCTTGCCAGACGCTGTGCTCGGAATCTCTGCAGCTTCCTGTCCTGTCGATTAGCCCCCCAGGTTTGCCTTGACCTCCGCACTACACCATCTATATCTGAGAAATGGGCCAAACCATCCTGTGAGAGGAGAGAGAGTAAGAGGGGAGAGAACAGATAAAAATAGACAGCATTTGACTTTATAAAGAGTTTTTCAACATTTCTGCATATTTAAATGAACATTTCCTTTCCCACAGTTTCCTCACAGAAAATGCAGAAAATTATCACATGACATTATTACAAATACACTGTTAGATGCCTATTACAATGGCTATTTCTCGGGGGTCACCAATCCTAGTCCTGGAAAACTGCAGTCCAGCACAGTTTGCTGATTTTCTTGCTCTTAATCTGAACTTCAGTCAGGTGTGAACTGAGAAATGTGCTAGACTAGTAACCTTTAGGGCACAGTGTCAGTGTCACTAATGTACTGAGAATGGTTAACCATCCAATCACTAAAGGGTCACCAGTGGAGCACATGTGATGATCTGTTACTTGTGGTCAAGCCATCATAATACTGATTTCACACACAGAAAGGAGGATCCTGTATAAAGTTAATGCAGCCTCACCTCTTCAGTGGGCTGATCTATCTCCTCTGCATCCTTCTCTGGGCTGGAGCTTCGGCCATGTGCAGTGTCATTAACAGGAAAAAGGCTTAGAGCGCCAGGCAGCCACTCTTTCCCTGAGACCCAGCGCAGGACAGGAATGGGCCAGCCATGGCTGCCGTTACTCCCAGAAGGCTTAGCAGCTCGGCATGCCTGCAGGTGAAGAAACAGCACAGTGAGGTGAGAAATTACCCACAAACTTTCAGCTGCCTGTTGGCTGGCTCTGAGGATCATTTAAGCAGCGATCAGCTATTGAGCCTCAGGCTGTGACAGCTGTCAGATTCTGTGTTTGAACACTGACAAAAAAGAACGACAGCCATCATGTAGCTCCCAGTAATAACTGTCTAGTGACAGCATGGTGACATTCTGCCTTTCTTGAAAGGTATTTGTATGTAAATTTGATTAATGAATAAACATCATATGGATGAACATTCCACATCTGAATTCAGAATAAGAAAATATGAAAATATATCACTTTCTGGAAGTCTTATTTACATACTTCGAGTTAACATTAGTATTACCAACAAAAGAAAAACAGTAGCATTAATGCATTTGCTACTGAGAGTTTCATATATCTTTTCTTAATTACATCCATCCATCCATCCATCCATTATCTTCCGCTTATCCGGAGTCGGGTCTCTTAATGCTTAATTACAGATAAACCTATTTCAATCATGAGGTACTTGTATGGTACTCCCCCTAGCGAGTCTCAACAGTAAAATATATAGTGCTTGTGTACTTGCAAAATGCAAAGGAGGCTGTGTCTGGCGAGCGAAGAAATCGTATGGGCGGAGGTGCCTGGTGGTTCACTATGAGAAGGGGACAAGGTCTTAATTGAAGACTATCGGAGCGGCCAACAAGGATGGTGTGCGGGTCGAGGTGAGAGGTGGGAAGCTATCTCTCTGAGTGTGTAACCTACACCGTTACCCCATGGAGCTCCGTGTGTGACGTCCCCAGGCGCAGGTCACAACCCCCCGGAGAGCAGGAGTAGCGGAGGTAGAAGTAAGGCCCGTGACTAGGAACAGTTGAAGCTGTTGGTGGAGAAGGTGGAAGAGTTGACCTGCGAGGAAGAACAGTGGCTACAGGAGCTGCTGTTCACACGGGATGAGGAGGATCACGGGAAGACGGATATGGTGTATCACCACATTCCCATGGGCACAGCTGTCCCCATTCGAGAACGATATCAGCCGGTCCCCCCAAGCCTGTACACTTTTGAAGTCCATGCTGGAGGGAGGTGTGGTAAAAAGTATTGTATTGAGGGAGCTTGAGCCCCTGGACGGCTTCGGAGGTCTTAGTGAAGAGAAAGGATGGATTGTGGAGGTTCTGTGTGGACTATCGGAAGCTGAATGCAGTGATCCACAAGGATGCCTATCCTCTTCCATGTATTCAGGAGTCTCTCATGGGGCTAAAGAAAGCTGCCTGGTACTCAACCCTGGACCTGGCAAGTGGGCAGGTGGAGGTCCACCCATAGGACAAAGAGAAGACCGCCTTCACCACCCGCTTTGGACTCTACCAGTTAGTACGGTTGCCCTTTGGCTTGTGTAATGTCCCCACCACCTTCCAGAGACTGATGCAGAGATGAGAAAGTTCATGATTATCTACACATTTATTTAGATGATGTGATGCTGTAATCGGGTGATTTTATATCTCACATCCAAAGAATGTGTTTCAAAGACCGGAGGCTGAAACTACAGCCTGAGAAGTGTCGGCTGTTTAAAAGGGCAGTGTGTTACCTGGGTCACATAGTGAGTCAAGAGGGGGTGACTACTGATCCAAAGAAGACAGAGGTGGTCCAGCTTTGGCCACATCCCATAACTGTGAAAGACGTGCCCTCTTTCTTGAGGTTTGTTGGCTATTACAGGCAGTTCATCCCTGGGTTGGAGTGGGTACGACCTCCCACCAGAAGGTGGACAGGACAGAAGACTGTTGAACAAGTTGCCCATTGTGGAGTAGAGCCACTGCACTGGCCTGTTGCCCTTTTGGGTCTTGTTTGGGCACCAGCCCCACCTGCCAGTAGTCAAGCGCTGGGGGGTGAGTATCAAAGAGCACTACGAGAGAAGGATGCCGAGGCGAGCCGCAGTGGATGACTGGTTTGTTGGACGGATGTTGTGTAAGGGAGCTGTGAGGAGACTGCGTAAGGACGGGCAATCGGAGACAGACAGAAAATGGATTGCTAGGGACTGTGTGTCACACATGAGTGACTGTGGACACTGCCAGAGGGTTTTTTTTTGTTTATTTCTTTTGGTAATGGAGGGTCTCATGATGGCAGTCGAGGCCCTAGAACCATTACATTTGTTTTCTTTAAATTGTTTTACTCTTTTTCTCTCAGTGACGCATATCACTGGCTGGTTAGATTGGGAAAGCACGTATATGAGTCCCTGTGTTTGTCCCTCCTTCCCCACTTCTGTGTGAGGTAAAACATATTTTCACTAGAGTACAGTGTATACAAGTAAATCTATGTTCTGTGATTATAGGGTGGCATGCTGCATGCTTTGCTGTGAACAATTTCACAATGAAAAAAAACACATTCAGGAACTGACTTAAGCAACAATTACAAATCAATATAATACTGTGTTGTCTTGTAGATAGAAGACAACTTTCAGAAGTGAAACGGCAAAACACTAGCGAGGAAAGCTAGACATATGATCTCTTGGGGTTGGGAGGTGTAGACTCAGAAGGTTGCTGTAGGATCAGGATAGTTCTTGTCACAACTAGCAGATCAGAGATACAGTGAGATCGGTAATGTGGCAACTGAGTGTACTGGGCTTGTAACCTAAAAAAATACTAATTTATATTACAGTGGTAAACTAGCCCTGGAACCACAGTAATACTTAAAAACGCATTACATTTATGTGTAATGAGATGGCAGTCTTAGCATTTTTGCAAACTTTCCTAAGGCTTTTATAACATCTGCAGAGAGGACTGCAGATGGTGACAGTGTCCAAGAGTTATCAAAACACACCTTGGGTTTGGACTGTAGTATTTTAAGGTAACATGTCATGATGGAGATGATTGCTCCATTCGTAGTCTACATATTGACAGGCTCACCAACTCATCACATGGAACATGGTAAGGTGTAAAAGAGCAAAGAGGAACAGACTAAAATTGCCATCCTTGACCAGAGTGATGATACACACATTGATTATTTTGTCTATTCTGTAACAGTTGCCTTTTGCAGGCACTGGGAAATCTGCATTATTGCTCTCCATGAATTATGGACCGGGTGAAACAGAGAGAGACCAAAACTGGGTGCAGGCCAATATTGACTTACATATTTGGTTTCAAAGAAAGCTCTGACACCAGTAGAAGAACCACACCACACGCCAACTTGTCTTCTGCCCTGATTGATCTTGACCTTTCTGCAGCTTTCGACACAATTAACCATCAGATCCTCCTGGCTTCTCTCTTCTGCCAGGCACAGCCTGGCAATGATTTGCTTAATACCTTGATGACCGGAGGTACCAGGTAGCATGGCATGGCTCCCAGTTTGCCCAGCAAAGGTCCACTGGTGTTCCGCAGGGTTCGGTCCTTGGACCACTTCTCTTTTCTCCATATACTGGTTCTCTTGGGGATATAATAGCCTCAAATGGCTTTTTCTACCACTTTTATGCAGATGACACTCAAGTTATTCTCTCTTTCCCCAGTGATGATCAGGTCTCGACCCGCATCTCCCACAGACTGTCCTCTTTTACTGAAAAGAAGATACTCTGTTCAGTCTTGGACCCCCCGTGGTGGAACAAATTCCCTCTTGCAATCAGATCTGCGGAGTCCCTCGCTGTCTTCAAGCATCATCTGAAGACCCACCTCTTTAAGGAGCATCTTGGTGACTAACCAGTCCTCTCATTTATCTCTTCTTCTATATATTACAGAAAAATCTCAGGCATTTTTTATCCTTACTAACAGGATAACTGTTTATCCTTACTTGTATTGACCTTTTTTCTTTCGACATGGTTTGTTGTAACTTAGCTGGAAATATCTTGATTAAAAGCAGGTGTTGATCATATTATAATTTTACAGGTATGAAGATCAGATGTAGACTACTTAAATACTGGTGTACGTCACTCTGGATAAGAGCATCTGCTAAATGCAATAAACGTAAACACCATGACCATTTCTGTAACTGCTTGAAAGGTGCCACAGGCCTTTTGGTAGCCTCTCTGACCAGTGTCCTCTTCGTTCTTCCATCCAGTTTGGAGGGACAACCTGATTCAGAGAGGGTTCTAGTAGTACCAAACACTTTCCACTTCTTAATTATACTTTACTATGAATGGAGGAAACAGATATTTCTTTATGTAAATGAATCAATCTTTCACTTGGATGTTATGAATATTGCTGAAAAGTTTTTGTCCATCATTTCAGGCTGCAAAGCAACAAAATGGGATTATTTTGTAGGGGACGATTCTTTTCTATACCTACTGCATAACTCTGACAAGTTCTCAATATATTTTCAGTTCTCGGAGAAACAAATATCCTGTATCCCCATGGACTAATGTGCCTGCGATTTCACATTACATACAATAGCTTTTTTGTGCATTTCAAGCCAAACAGTTTAAATGACTACTACTGTTATGTCCAACACATTGAGATACATAGAGTTTCAAGCTTGGTGTTACTACAGCCAGTTTACAGGCCTATGACTCAAAACCCAGTTCATGAAGGCTTAAATCAGATGGCACTCAATCTCGTGTCACACTGGGCAGCTGCTTGACATACCTCACTGTCCTTTGTTAACGAGGGGCATGATGGCAACAACTGTGACACACAATCCCCTGGGCTTACAGCAGTTCCAGATGTGGATTTACAGCTTAGGTCATATGGAGCCCATAGGACAGGCACACCATGGTGAGGATTACACGTCATTACATGACAACACTGGAGACTCTGAGGCGACAAATTCGCCTCAAAGAGAAGTGGTCATGACTGATGCTTTCCTTTCAGTTCTGAGTGGCAACTTGGCATTAATGATCTGCTGGGAGTTACAGCATGCAATCCTGGCTGGTCATCTCAGAACACTGTTATTGCAAGCTAACATTTGTTTTGTTGCATTATTTTTGATACATTAGAATGACACATTTTTATACCCACCCACCTACAAGATTTTATTTTGCATATGCCTCTGGGAACTTTTCTTTATCTTCACTGAAAAATTTGGGGACAGTGCAGTTACTTCTTTAATGTACCCACATTAAATGCCATAAATCTTTTCTACATGCCCCATATTAATAGTTTGTGCTTTTGTACTCACCCGGTCACATAAACAACAGGATTTATAACAGAGGAAATAACCATAAATGTTAATATGGCACAAGAGTGAATAACAGAACATCAGTTTTGTACATCAAAAACTCATTCATGAAAAAATGCATGATAATGAGAAGGTGGCGAAACATTTGCACATACACTGCTCACAAAGGACAATGGCAAGGTACACGTGGAGAAAGGAACATGCCAGGGTACTAAAAATGTCCTCTTTTGAACCTATTTAAAAGTCCTGTGTGTACACTATGATAATCTGTCAGGATTACTGTAATCTGTCTCTGTATTACTTTATATATATAGCTCTTATGTCATTTGAAAATATTTGATCAGTAAAGGTTGACAAAAATTTCATAATATAATTTGAGTATGAATATGCAGGATGATAAGGTATGTGATTTTTTTTAAATCATAAACTGTAAAATACATTTGGTGGCAACATATAAGAAATAGAATGGAAAAAAGTGAACACTGGAAACAGTTATACTAGAAAATAGTTATTTTAGAAAAATAAAGAATCATATACTTTGATTTCATAAAGTCATTTTATTGTATCAGTGGTTAGAAGTCATAAAAATATAGGCCCAGAATCAGGGCCCAGTTTTCTGTGCAGCTTCATCATTGACAAAAATAATTAAAAGATTAAAATCAACACTTACAAACCAATATCCTTGGTCTCTTTTTGTAATAAAGAACATACAATGCAAAACTGACTCTGTAGTGTACCATAGAAACAATAAGCAATTTTATAAAAACTTAGAAGTTTTGAAAAAGTGCTTTCCGTTTTTATCTGCACTTAAAAGGAAACTGCCCACCTAAACCAATGATAAAGAATCGTTCACAGGTTTTAGTGTACCGAATTTACACACAGCAGAGAATACCATTCAAAAATTCTGGACTGAATGTGGAGTTCAGAAGGATACCCCATCCAGGAATGCTAATATTGCAAATGAAATTTTATAAGTTTCACTTAGGTTGCACTCACTGGTCTCTGCCTCATTTTTCACCAAGCTAGCATTTCTGGGTGGAATAATCCTGTAATAGTGCAGCATGGTGAAACTATGTTGGTGAACAGAGCAACCCAACTTCTCTTTATAGGAGGAGGATTCCAGTTATAGGAGGAGGGTACATGTTCTCGTTAGCCCTTATTTAAGTACAAAAAATATTTACTTGGAATGAAAATGAAACTGATTTAAGAAGACAAAGAGCATAACCTGAAAAGTAAAAACATGTCCTCTCACCCCTTGCTAATTTATTTGCTGTTTAAGATATTAACATCTATGTTCAATCATTTTTCCACTCTTAAAAAAAAAAGTAAAACCCGCAAGTTTTGCGAAAGGAGTAAAAACGCTCGTTGATTAAGAAACATGCTATACATCTATTTTTTTCTCTCCAAATTTACACCATCTGAGCTGCCACAAGTACAAAAGTATTGATATTCACAAAGATCTATACAAAAATTTGCTTAAAATCAGTAGGTCCAAAAATTGTCTGGGCTCAATATAATCAAAAAGAATTGGAGAAAAAGAACCATCCACCCAGTGTTTCAAAAGAAGGTTTTAAAAGGAGAATACGACAAATATGTATAAATATAGTTTGTGTCTAATTTGAGATTTTGACAATATTTTTCTTGATGTAGTTTATCTACCAATTAGCTGTGTCTGGGGGGCAGGGAGGACACAAAAGGTACAGAAAGTTATTGCTCTGTACATTCTTAAAATAAAAAAGAAGGCACCTGTTGTTGGGGTCATTCCCCAATTCAGGAAAGGAGGAGATGAAGCTAAAAGGGGGGCGGACCCGGGACAGAGGGTAGGGTCATGTCCCAGGGAGAGAGACTACAGGGTTGAGCAGGGTACATAAGGGAAGACATGAGGAGGAAAAGGCCATTTCGGTGGTAAAAGCAGTCACACAGACGTGGTCACTCGGTCCACAGTGTTATTGACCTCGTTTTTGTTGGAATCCAGGCTTTTGGCGGCATTCATGTCATTGCGGAGATTCTCCACCACCTTCTTCATGGTCTTTAACTCACCAGGGTGGGGAGTGGCCCGCCGCAGCAGCGTTCCCTGAGAGAGAGAGAGAGAGAGAGAGAGAGAGAGAGAGAGAGAGACAGAGAGAAAGAGAGAGAGAGTAAAACACTAGCCAATA
>JBBPCW010000147.1:7488395-7504616 GCA_037974425.1 Phenacogrammus interruptus
ACTCGCAGTATTAAGGGAAACCAGTCTCCCTGCTATGCACCCCCTACACACATACATCACTATTTCTTCTCTTTCTATGGCATTCATATATGCCTATGGGGTACATACCGCCCACTGTGCTATAGACAGAGACATGTGCTGGTTAAAAAAAAACAGGATATCGTTGCTTCATTTCAATATAGAATTAATTTAATACCACCCAATTTTTTCAATACTTTTCAAGCATGTAAACATAAAACATTTTTAAGAACTTTTAAGACATTTCAAGGATCCACGGGGCCCCTGGACCCATTCCCATCCATTTTCTCCATATAGTGTTTTAATAAATTTTCATATATTAATATAATAATATATAATATAATAATATATTTTAATACATTTCAAGTTTTTTTAGGGTTTCTTAATGTATCCTTTCCCATTAAATTATTTTTGCATGGTTTGTCATGGTTAAATTAAGTCTGTTAAACTGAATGGATCTGGTTACACAATTAATCATTAAATTAACCTGTAGATCGCTTAATTAATGTAGTCGGTGGTGAGAGCCCTAAAGTCAAGCTGACATGCGACAGTTAATCATTTAAATACCCTGCACACATACAATATCTGCCTTCATGTACCCACTGTGACAGTCTGAAACATCAAGTCTTACTTGAAAGTAGTGATAGTCTTTACACATACCACAGATTTAACTTCACAGGGGCTAGATCTAGTACTGTTCAGGGTTTAACTGAAGTGTTGGAGGAAGTGTTCAAGGCAGCCTATAGGCCAATGTCCTGCTGACAGGAGTGCAACACTAATAAGCTTACCAACACCCCTCACAGCCGTGTCAACCAAACTCCAATTATATCTGACTTAGTATTTGACTGCTTAATTCCATTACCCAGCTTACCCACTCGCCAATGTTAATCAAGCAACTGTCTTCACACAAATACATCACCTTTATTCTCACTAGCGTGCCAGCCAGCAATAGAGGAAGACAAATTTGACTGACATGACTGGCTAAGAAAAGATTTTACCATCTGCTGAACAGTACAATAACATTTTTTGTATCATTCTAATCCCTTAGAATCTCCATATGTTTGTCTATAAAAAAGTAAAAAAATAAAGGTGAATATTGGTGCAGTAGTGGTTATTGTTCAATAAAACATAAACGTCCTACTGCTAAAATGCAATATTAGTTAGGAAAGCAGTGAAGCTAACTTTGCCAAATATTATTGTACACCAGCAGTGTTGTCTTAGAAACTGAGTATACGCTTAAAATAAAGTTTCATAGCACGTATAGCTTTATAACATTTGAAGAACCCATATCAAACATTTTTCCTGTATTTATTTTCTCCCTGGATTTACTTGGGGTGTTTGTGTGGCACTATTTTGTTTTATAATGATCCCTATCCAACCCTTCTCCAACCCGATTCATTTATTTTGTCTTTATGACACGTGTATATATATTGGCTGTTCTGATTGGCTGCCCCATTTATAGGCTTAATTCAAAATGTTTTCCCAGAGTAAAACAATTCTAATCTACCTGGGACTCTGTAGATGGATATATTTAAAAATGGTAGGGGTTTTGATCAGTAATGGTTTATGGACCAAATTGACTGAAGTGTCCATTTTGAAAGTTTTGCAGTGTTTGCTTCCTGCGTCTAGCTTCACTATATAAGAGAAATGGTATAAATGGAATAAAATCGTTAGTTGAATATTACATTTATGTTAGGAGGTTCTATAAACTTCTTCACAGTTACACTCAAAATTAGTTTTTGAAAGAACCATCCACTAAAAGTTTCTTCGAGGATGCAAAGTTGTTTGTTCTAGAACTTGCTTGCCTTCAAAAGATTTTACCGACACCTTCAGTACATCTTTGTCTTTGAAAGACAAAGGGTTAGAACTGTGTTCACAGCATAGGAGCCATTTATGGCTGCACCTGAAGTCAAGTGTGAAGATTTCCAGGTAGAACCGGTTGCATCCCAGCCTGTTGTGCAAGTTAGCCACCACAAGTTAAATTGACTGTAAATGCACTGTACATTAGACGCTTCTGTACAAGCGCAGGTCTGATCAGAGAACTAGAAGACAGTGACTAATTCACATAACATTTCCTAACAACATGTAATAAATTAGATAAGGTACGTACCTCTTTCGGTAAAGACGTTAAACGATTTCGATCACAGTTGAAGTTTGAAAGTTTCTTAAGCTTTCCAATACTTCTTGGCAAACTCTGAGGAAAACCAATATGAACATAAATCACTTACATACTACAGGAAAAAGCAAAGATTACACTTATTGTGTTTTCTTATTAGAAAACTTGCTGGCATTAAAAGACCGCACTAATGACGGCGTGAACAGGATTTTTTCTAGTCAGAAGAAGGAGCATTCCTAAGCACTAATAATCTAGAACACTTAAGGTGTCTCAGTTCAGATGTATATAATAACTATCTTGTACACGATTTTATTTGTGAGGCTGGCTGCAGGGAGACTGCCGTATTGGTAGAGCATCATTCTTTGATTTATGCTATTTTTGAAGTAAACACCAACTTATTTTGCACATTTGAAATGATTAAGTGATTACAATAACAAATGTTCCAACTTCTTTCTAAAGCCAATCACTGTGCCTGGGTTATGCTTATGCTAGACCTTACAAAGTGAAAAGTTTCCCTTTTTTTGTAACATACTGCACTACTATAAAAGGCTAGTTAACTGTACCAGTATAATAGATTAGTTAACAAAGGATTTGCCTATAAGCAGTATTCAGGTGACTAATTTTGTTGCAGAAATAAATTAAAAATAATAATAAATAAATTGACACCCAGTTTCGTCTTTACTTTTTTTTTTCTTAAATGCTCTCAAGAGCTTTTGCCCTAAAATCTTTTTTTTGCCACGCTGTACATAGTAACTCACCAGTAGCTGGTTCTCTGTCAGCACCAGTTCTGTCAGACTTTCACAGTTGCCAATACTCTCGGGCAGCTGCACCAGGCGGTTTTGATCTGCTTTCAGTATCGAAAGATGTTTTAATTTTCCTGTGGGAATACACATGTGAGATTATGACTAAAATCACACATCCAAGAAGAAGTTATTTGAATTGTGTGTTCACAGATGACAAATGTAAGTCAGCAGACTAACATAAATCCAGCTAACACTGTACCAGTAATCTTTCTTGGCTTTCTGTGGGTAATGTGGACAATGACATTGTTCATCAATTATACAATCTTTTGGTGCAATACATTATCAGTATTGTGCAGCTAGAATGCCAAGAAATCTGAATCAAGTGTGAAATACACAAATGTCCTATGGCATACTGTAGAAAGTGTCATCACTGACCTATGCCCTCTGGCAGGGCATCAATGAGGTTCTGGGACACCAGCAGATCAGTGAGAGACACCAGGCCAGCCATTTCCTCTGGGAGGTGCTCTAGCTTGTTCTCAGACACATCTAAACACACTAAGTTCTTCATGCAGCCCAGCTCCTGAGGAGGGAGACGCACAAACAGATGCAATAAGTTAAAATGTTCAATTAATCGAGATTTTGATTTTAGGCCAAATCGCCCGGCCCTAATTTGACTGCTAAGTGTGATGTGGCTAAAATCGTAACAGGTTACAATCCACAACCTAACCATTTGAAATGACCAGGTTCAAACAGGGATCCTGTGTAAACTTACATTACCCTGCCTCCCCATGGAAAACTAATGCTGAGGGATACTTAACATCTGAAGCAGTAACCATAAAGAATTAATCTAAATCAGGCTAAATAAAGGCTAACCAAAAGCTAGTCTTCCTAATAATCGATTACCCATGATAGTGTAGTGATGGCCACTGAACATTGTAAAAATTCTTTACCGGTGGTATTTCAGCCAGCTGGTTTCCATCTAGCCACAGGTCCTTTAAGCTGACAAGGCATCCTATTGTCTCTGGCTGCAAGCAAACATGTTTGACAGTTCAGGAGGGATACAGAGTAAGAACAGGTGACTGTCACCAACTTACACAGGAATGCAGAGGTATGCAAAACATTTGTGAGCTGGCATTCCACTGCAGCCTGTTTTAGGCCCAGCACATTGCCGCCTCTAAGCTTGGTCGAACACAAATATGTGGACTTTAACAAAGTTTGTACAAATGGGTGGACAACTTTCTGTACAATTAGCATGCCCATGTTTTCTTTCATTAACAGTCTGTTAATGTTCACAGTATTTTCAGATCATTGTGCCCACAAACAATACTTCTTCAAATCCAACAACTGCAGAGGAACTCACCAAATTATACAGTTCATTGTTCCCTAGGTCAAGTTCTTCAAGTCTGTGAAGCTGACAGAGAGATCTGAGGAGAGCAAAAGACAAACATGCAAGGGAGGAATTACATGTTTAGTATTTGTGAAGTACATCAAGCACATAATAAATAATAACAATACAATTTTATTTATAACGCCCTTTTCATCACCGATCCCAAAGGGCTACAGGTTTTTACAATTATTATACAAAGACAAACAAAAAAAGAAGACATGTGTAAAAGTACTTAAAAATTAACATAGACATGTTTTTTGCTGTCTACTTACTCTGGTAAATATGTCAAAATGTTCTCTCTGAGTTCCAATGATATCAAGTTACTAAGGCTGAAAAGAAAAGACAAATGTCATTACAAGGTAGGGTAATCACACAAGACTACGTAAATATCATACCAGCACCTGTATTACAAAGCAGCAGCAAGAAGTGTCATTTTTTACAGATGCAACTAAAAGAAAGCACTCATGTGCAACATGTTCTTTACACAGGTTAACCTTCATTAAGTCTTTTAAAGTGCTTTAGAGTGACCGCCCACATTAATTTAAAAAATCTAATTTGTTTGTTTTTAGGTAAGCAGCAATAACTCAACTACAATTCAACAGGACATACATTTATGTAATTTCAATGCACCCAACCTACCCTAAATAAAATACTTAGATGTAGTATGTGAACTCAAATATCACAACACACCATTCGCTCATCAGTCCACATATGCAAACTAAGCTGCAAAACCAGTCTGTTCTGAATTCATTGTTTATTGTGATCTCAATACACATTCTTATTCAATCTCCAGCAGCTTGTCCCAAGAAATTCACACTGAAGTTAGAAGGAGTGTGTTGGCAGTGCATTATTTAAAGAACATCCATGAAAGCCAGTCTTGGGTTTCCTCATAACATACGCTCCAAGTAGCAAAACAATAAAATATTCTATAAAAATAATTACAAATAAAATACAAACCCAAAAAATGAATTCATAAATCCTTAATTCTTGAATTTAATTCAGTAAAAAAACAAATGTGGTGCCTACACATCCCAACTGTCAAAGTGTACAGTGGCTGTTTACCATCCAGTGTGAAGGAGTAATGTGCCCAGGAGTAATTTGTGGGGATAGCACCTTGCTCAAGGTTACTTTAGTGGTGGTACTGACAATCCTGGGATTCAAACCCACAACCTTTCAATCATAGGGGCAACTCCCTAACCACCAGCTACACCATTTCTCCTCACAGCAGGGATTAAAATGGTCTAAAATGTAGGATACTGTCTCTTCTGTTTTAATAATGTCATTTCTGTTCTTATGTGCGAACACTCACTAATCAAAAAGAAAACAACAAATTAGATTTCTTCATGTTCAACATAAATCCACCCACCCTGACAGCAGACTGCAGCTCCAGCATGAACTTAATTTAACCGCCACAGAAAACGACAAAACAAGATCCCTAACTCAAAGTTAAGCAAATTTAGTTTAATCAAATCATGACCGTTTCAGGCAGGCCCACATCACACCATCACTCTTTTACATGCCTGAAGTTCACAGCAAATAAACTATACTGCTTTCTTCTTCACGACACACAAAGTAATCAGCTAGGTTATCTCAAGTAGGCAAAAAGAGGATTCTTGTGTATTGTAATTCTTAATTGTGGCATCAATTAAGAATGACCTAATCTGTTAGTTTGACTCACCTCAGTTGTGGTTAGGTAGAATAAACCTAATTAAAACAATGTAATAATGTTATAAGGATGGCATTTTGAATCTAGTCCTCTTCCCAAGCCATATGAATCATGAAAGATCCCTTTGTATGGTTTTATATGGCAAATTATATGGAATGTATGGTAAACCCTAAATATGCCCCAAATACGCTCCTAAAACATTTTCATTTCATTTTCCCAGAAGAAAATGAAAATGTAAATTTGTACTGTACAATTTACACTAAACTCCTGTTGTGCTCGAATGTAAAATGTCGATATTACCCCTGTATAGACTGTACTGTAATTCATGCACGCACATTTTCTTTGCTGTGCGCTTTAATGAAGTAACACATTCATTTAAATTTACTGTAATAAAAATACAGGGCAAAATGAAAAACACAAGGACACCCGAGTCGCTTCATGGGGGACATTCTGGACTGCCGCAATGTCAAAGGGTAATAAATAGGGTTCTCAGATTGGACAATTTCAAACCTCCTCAGCGGCTTTTTTCACCATCCCAAAACATTTATAGTTATTTTTTGTATGGAAATTTGCCTGAATTTACATTAATTTTTATATTTAAAATTAGTAAATTATATATTTCTCAGTAATTTAGCACTTAAATGTATGAAAATTAAGTTTGGGCGCAGTGCCTAGCATCCACTGTCCACTCTATTAGACGCACCTAACCCGTCAGACCAACTTTTAAATGTAAAGTTATTGATGATAGTTATAATCTGATACCGCACAGTTTGTGTTGGCATCAGTGGTCAATGTCTGAACGGAAAATGCTTTTGGCTGGATATTGGCAGCTCAGCAGTAACACTGAGGTCTTTAAAAAAAACACACTCCCACATTTGCAACTACTGAGAATGATCCATCTCTCAAACAGATCATGAATGACTGAGGTAAAGGGGCTGAGAGATGAAGTGGAGAAATAGGTGGACTGTAGTCTGTGATAGTAAACAGTGAAGCTGATAAAATGGACAATGAGTGTAGATTCAAGAGGTTAATCAGAATCAGAAGAATGTTGAAATATATGCAAATGAAACAAAAGCTATGGTACAGGACATACATTCTCTGGTAGATGCTAAAATGCTTGTCTAGTGTGTCAGATTGCTGACCAATTTTCTACTGACCAATTTGGTACCGGCCACACAGAAATAAAGAATAAAAATATTTTATTGATTATCAAAGTCTGAAAGATCTTTTATTTTGAAAAAAGGGGGAAAAAAATCCAAAAATCACGTGATACGGTACATCAAAAAATGAGCCCACAAGCTAGCAAGAATGAGTAAAAAACAAAAGCACATTGTTTTCAGTTGTATCTATAACGGTATGTGAAAATGTTGTTTTACATGAATCAGTGGATGGTAACAGTGTTATGTGCTGTCTAGTTGGTCAGATCACTAAAATGATGTAATCTGACCAGCTACTGTACTGTAGGCAATTACATCATCAGTGATAACACTGTAATGTGGTCACAGAATTTAGATCACAAAAATGTTGTGTATTACATTTGTCATTATAATTCTGTGGGCAATAAACACATTTTAAATTAATTTATATATTTTTATATATCCAAGCTTAGAATTTTGTGACTTTCCCTCTGCTAATCCGATCCAGCACCATTACGAAATTTACTTTCACTATTCAGGCTTTCCTAATCTTCTAGTACTTTAAACAAAGTTTTATAAATATATATTGTTGCTATCTAGAAGAACAGCAAAAGTCCAGTCAGATTCATGTGTCTTGCACCATAATATAGGGACATAAAATAAAACTGTTGTTAATAAAAACATGTAAAACATGTAAACAAACACAAAAACTGTGATTAAATATGTTAAAAGGTTTTGAGAACAATTATTCAGAAACCCCTTCAGAACACCACCAAGTGTTCAAAGCCAGCCTCATTCATAACACAAAAAAATTACCAATGGATTCTCAAGTCCAAGACCAGGTTCAGATGTAGGAGTGTTGGGAAAGTATTATGTGTAAGACGCACATTAACACATTAACACAGTGACCTGTCTCACTTGGTTTCGTCCCAGGGTAACAGGAGAAAAAAACCCTCAGGATGAAAAGTAATTTAATTTGCATGGCCTAATTGTTGAAGCACTTCTCAGCAGCAGCGAGTGAAAATTTAATGTGAAGGACCTTGTGGTCCCTGCTTTACAGTCATAATGAGAGGGGTGGGATAGGATGGGGGATGAATGTGGCCTAAAAAAGAAGCACGCTGCAGGATTAAGCGCGGCTCTGTGATTTATAGCTATAAATAATATCTCCTCGATGACAGGCCCGGCTTTGTTGGCCTTCAGATCCAGAGACCCGCCCCTAGCTCCTCCCATCTTGCCATGATTGGACAGTGCCAAATAAATAAATAAACAGATAAATAAATAAATGAGAAAAAGAAAACTAATACAACTGAAAGGACCCGAGTCACTGCCAGGGACAACATGTGCTCTCACATGATATGGTGATTCGGTGTGTTTTGCATGGTGTTGCTTTCCGAACTGGACAAACCTGCTGCTGCTTTTGGACGACGGAAGAAAAACAATCCACTTAATTGCAAGCTTCATTTCGCATCTCGCGAAAAATCAAAACCAACCAAATAAAAAGCCAAATCACTTATGAAAATGAAGATCTGAGCTTTTCATGGTCAATCATGGACTGCATTTCATTATGAGAAACAAAAAAGCACTCCCATGGCACTGTTAACCAATAGCCAGTGCTACAATCACATTTTCTAGAAAATTACAATGAGGGTTATCTAAAGCCTCACACTGAGCGCAACATGAAATAGAAGGGTGGTTAAAATCTTGTCAGAAAGTATGAACATGCAAAAAAAAAAAAAGCACATCTAAAAAAAAAAAAAAAAAGCTCATTCTAATAACATAATTACCCAACGAAACACTCAGATTATGATCGGACTGTGAGGGCCTGCTACTTGGCTGCATGCTACAAAGTACGAAAGAGTCAGGCCAGCGAAAGGAAATTACACAGGAAATTAAGAGGGTCATGGAATGACACAGGGGATAGAGAAAAGGAAAAACAGAAGTGGTACACAAATATCCCAGACTTGTGCCAGACTGATGTCTGACAGAATGAAGAAAAGAGCTGATATATCAACCTACAATGAATTTCAAGCCAGCTAATGGCCAACACTTCACAGACATTTCAACATTCCCTCATGGAAAAGGATGAGCAATGGAGGGGAATGTGCTTAAAACTAGGTGTTAGTCTGACAGTTCAGACATAAAATAAATAAAGAATAACCGGACGAAAGACCAAAATACCCCAAACCGTAGATTGTCAGTGTCACTTCCCAAAGAGCTGCAGTCAAAGCTGTCATAGTGACAAGTCCATTAAAACTGTCAGCGAAAAGAGAGTGGCTATTGCAACGTGTTATCCAGCAAGAAGCACTCAAAGTGTCTTAAAGCGTATGAAAACTTGGCATATGCTGACAAGACCAGTCATGGGACACATCTAGACAAATTTACCATCTCTCTAACAGGGTACCTAGCTTTTAGGGGAAATGGAATGGAATTTTTTTTTAAATCTTCTTAATATCAGTTACAATGTAAATGACAGCTAAAAAAATATCACAATTGGCTCAACAAAGAGAAACTGAGAAACTGAGTGTGAGAAACTATAGAGATAAAGAGAAACTGAGAACAAATCTAGCCTGTAGCAGCAAACACTGATGCTGGGCCATGTCAGGTTGAAAGCTGGACATTTCTACCTGTGGGGCAGCGGAGAGTTTTACAAGCCTGAGACGTTTACATGCTTAAATGTGACCTGATCTGGCAAAATGAGTCACAGTGACCCAAAATTCAAAATTGAGGTTTTGGGACCAAGAAGCTTTAAAATGATATCTTGGTCAAAGCTGTATCTTAAACGGTTTTCAAGTTACAATCGTTTGAATTATGGTAGCACAGCACCATTTTCCAACTGAAAAACCAAGAAAATCGCATTTCTGTCAGTTTTTTGTTGATATCTATTAACAATCCACAGCATTCAAAGAGATGCACCCAGTATTCAGCAACAACATTTTACTACAGGCATTTACATACTTACATTAGATACATACATTAAATCAGACTGAAGACACATCACTACAGCCAAAGAACTCATTGGAGACATCCACTGAGTTTAAGCTTTAGCTATTTTACATTATTTTGACAATGACATTATACCAAACAGCAATCACACAACACCACACACTTCACTCTAAACAACTTTGAAGATGTTGACCCCACATACAAATGTTAAACCTGATCTTTGTAAGGAGATATATTCTGAAAACACCAGGAACAGTCCAGTCCTAGTGGTATTAAACCGTGACATAGTAAGACCTCAGAGTGAGAGGCCTGTGAATTGGAAATTTTAAGACTTTTTACGGAGCTGTGAAAACCCTGTTTGCTCATCCAACTGCAAGTGTTCACAATGGTGTCTGAAATGCCATCGATTAACTGTATCAACAAGTAGATAAAGTTCCACTGACAATACACTCTGAATCAGAAGGTTAACCCCAGCTTATCCAAAAATAAGCCTTACTAGTCGACCACCACTGAAATACAATTTCTACATCAGAGTCATTAGCAAAAACTGGATCATGTGTGTCATAAGGGACAGTGATAACTGTGCTTTCAGGCAGTGTTTTTGTGAGCTGGCACATGCTTACTTTCCGATGTTGTCCGGAAGCGCTTGTAAGGAAATGTCATTGATGGAAAGGCAAGTCAGATTCCGCAGCTCAGGAAAGCTCTCTGGGAGTCTGAAACAAACATAGACAGAGATTTCATTCTTTTGAATGTAAAAATAAACAATGCAAGTAAAAACTCTAGAGGGTAATAAACAAAAATGCACTCTTCTGAAATATCTACACAAATGTGTGACACAAATTATCACACCCTAAACCTGCCTGCCATCACAATCCTTAGGAAATGATTACACATGAAACCATGTGGCTGCGTGCAGGAAACACAAAGAAACAGAGCATGGACTGTGTCAGATTACCGTAAGCTCTAACTCTATGGAGCCGGCCGTCAAACTGAGGGAAAACAGAGGTTATCCACAGCTGGAATGACTGTCTATAATCAATAAGTAAACATGAACAAGTTGTAGGCCCATTAGCATTCTATTAAGGCCCAAAGTTAACACACAAGTTTTCTGTGAACAATCAATCAGTGGAAACACGTGTTTGCTAATCAAGCAAATATGTTGCAGCCATCAAATAAAATGCCATGCAATCAACTCAAACCAGAACCCTTAGTTTTCAAAAACACAATGAGTGCAGTGAGAGAACTGATGGACTCACCAAATAATCAGATTAAACGCAGAGGTGGATTAAAATAGAGAAATGAAATCAAAACATGGTTCGGTTCCAGAGGGAAAAAAAATTAAAAAAATACAATAGCTGATATATTAGGCCCAAGTGGGCAATGATTATGACGAAAATGAGGGCCAGCCACCTCAACAACTAATTAAATACAGCTAAATTAAATACAGCTCAAATTCAATGGTGAACATTTGCTACTTACTTTGTCAAAGGGTTTCCACTAAAGTCTGCTACTTGAAGAGCTTTACAAAAGGAAATGCTGTCTGGAATCTCTATTATATCTGTAGAAAACAGCAGAAAGACAAGTGGTGAGTCAGTACAATAAGGTTAAACTTTAATTTTTTACAAATCTCACTTAACTATTTCATCAGGAATGCAAAGCATCTGACTATGAAGGAGGCACAATGATTCAGAAGAAGGTCAAAGTTCAATTTCAATTCACTGTCAATGTTTAACAAAAGGACTTTGCAAGTCAGTCTTAGTGTAAACAGATATAAGACATGAAACAGCCTCAAGAGGAAAAGGGGCCATTTAAGACCATTTGAGTCTCCGCAAATTACGATGGGCCATGCCAAACATGGAGGCCTAGTTGTAAAGTTGCCATTTGAAGTTTGAAAATAGCTGGCAGAAAGGAGATAATTATCATTCTGGGTTGTGTTCGTGTAGGGGATGTTCTGTGATGCCAGCTAGAACTGCTTTTGAGTGATGTTGAGGCCATAGCTAATCTAGGAAGTCTCAAAAAAACCCAGAGAAGATGCAAAAATACACACTAGGCGTGTGCAACAGACTGTATGGGAAGGGCCGTCTATGTACACGCGCACACGCATATTTTCACATTATTTTTTTGTCAACACCTTCAGAAGTTTTGGATATATACATTTATATACACACACGACTGACTCCTCTCTGGTTTTGTTTAATATTTTTAAAAGTTTGATTATTTTATGCAAATATTCTGTAGATCAATACATAGTATTATAGTCTATATATTTTATTATTATTTTCGGTATTTTTCTTGTAGCAAAACACCATCTAACTTTGCTACTACGGCAAGAACTTTTAAGGAGAACACAATCCACTGTCTACTTTAAAAAAACTTTCATTTTTTCTATTTCTGGATAACTTCTGTAAAGTGCCCTTAAGAGTTGTAAAAGGCACTTATAAATAAAATGTATTGTATAATTTATGACATGTATAAAATCGCCATGTAATGGGACCTTCAAAAGAGGAGAACTGAGAACTTTGAGAAAATCACTCCTACCATTGCGCGAGACATCAAGCTCCACGAGCTGCATGAAGTTGGCTATCTCTGGCGGAAGCCTCTGGATCTCATTGTCACTCAGCCCAAGTTTTCTTAACTTCACCAGTTGGAAAAATTGCTAATAAAGAAAATAAACAGTTATGAGTCTCACATGGATTTTTTAACTATTACATGTAGCCTAAGCAGAAGCTCTCTCCTTTATCTAGGACAATAACATTAACAATAGTAGCAATTACACTTCTAATTAAATTTTTTCTCAAAAACTAGACACACAGATTATATATCACAGCACAGCTCAGAATACATTATAGCGCATTTAAATGCATGAAAAATGTCACAGTCCTTATATTTCATTTATGTTGGAATAGAACCATTTATCTCTACAATGGCAAATTTCTAGGAGAAGCAAAAAACTTAAACAATAATGGCAGTTAATGTAAAGATTTTGGACCAAGTCGATTCTTCATGCACCACTGGCAAAATTTAAAGGTGAGCTTTTGGAGGGAAGCCAGGTACATAAAGTAACAAAAAAATATGCAGTACTGTTCAGATTCAAGTCTAAACAATCAAAAAGATATCACTGAGCGCCGATACGCACTTTACAAAAACAAGACTATGAATTGAAATAAAAAATAAAGTCTAGCTATTATTATTGAATTAAAATGATGTACTGGCTGTTGAAGCTACTGTAGGTAGCAGGTGGGCATTAGGACCCAGGCGAAGCTACACGGCGCTGTTTGTTAGCGAGTAGCAACCGGAGCCATTTAGTAATATTTCTCTGGTAGCGCTGTTTGTACTCAGTTCAACAGAACAATACTATGAGTGTCCATAACTGTTCATTGCTTAACTTTACTTGTTTCCTAAAGTGAAAGGAAAGGTTTGGTGAAAAGCTTTCAGCCCTCTATACACGCTAATTCCTTCCTACAACCCTGGGGGCTAAGCCCCCCTTGTCTTTCCGTCCTTATGACGTCTCTGTTTCACAGTAGGCAGCTTGTAGTATAGACCCAGATCCCAACCCAACTTTGTGAATAGATTAACGGCGATATTATTTTTTCATCGCCCAATAAAAGTCTCGCATTAACGCAGCACATTAACGCCAATAACGGCCCAGCACTAATATATATATAGCCAAGCTCTAACCTACCTGCTTCAACTCTTCAGCATATTCTTAACCCTTTGGGCCATTTTTCATCATTTTATACATTGGGCTATAACATTTTAATTCCATTAGAATTAAAAATGTTACATTTTTTCTTTAATTTCTACAAGACAATGTTTTTTATTTTTAAATGTGTGGGGTAATGGTCCATAGCCATTGTTATTTTTTGTTATTTTTTTCCAAACTGGGACATTCAATGGCTTACTACAATATAAAAATATATGTTTATTGCCAGATTGATTCTGCTGAAGAAGCTGATCAGTTGACCTGTAGAATGCATCTAAACATTATCCCCAAACAGTTACAAACATATGACACGACGCCATTATAAAAAAAATTGAGAAACAAAATTAAAATCAATCTATAGATATTATATAGAAAGACAGTGGGGAAAAATTTATGACAAATCAGTTACACTTAATCCAATGACAAGTGTGTGGACCATCGCGGAATGGAACGCCTGCTTTATTATTTGAACCTAAAATAAATCATATGGATGTTTTATGGAGTTTCAGCAGTGTTTTTTGTGGGCAGCCTTTTTAAATCTACTCTCTTTTGCACATACAATTACTCTGGAATAATTTATTGCACAAACACAGGACTCGATGATCGTGTAGGGTAAGTCTTTTGTGCCAAATGTTGAAGTGGAACTGTCACTATTAATCATATCTACCCATCTACCCAATTAAAATTAAATCAAAATTAATGGAAGATCTAGACATTTTAGAAAAGCAAACTATAGACTTTGCTAAATAACAAACCACATTAAGCTATTTAAATATTACATAATACTGTAAAAAGAATATCCTTTAAAATAAGTGCATTGAAGTGTGACTCAGAGTCTATTGCAAAAATCTAATATAGATGCATATAGTGCCTAAATGGTTAAAGAAAAAAGGGGGAAAGTACCCAGAGACCCCATATTAATGAGAATAGGCAATTACAGCTCCTATACATCTATGGTATGTAATTATCATATAGATATAGAATTATCACAGTTCTTTTTGGAGTATATTATGAGTTTATTAGACCTGTATAATATGCTCTCAGACATCATAAAAAATAAACCTTCACATTTTGAAAACTATCAAGAATTATATTCCTACTATACTGCAAAAATGTTTGGTTCTTCTGCACTCTGTACTATAGCCACACAGATTGTGACAGTCCTAGGTGGAAGGGAGGACCATTATACCTGACACAGCAGACATTAGTTCGACAACTTGTCCGATGAGGTTAAAAAAAGTGCAAAATGCTTCCAGACCAACCATTCCGCAATCAATTGCCTTTCCAAAAACAGTTAGGCAATTAGGAATGTCCAGTGGCCTGGCAAAAACAGCTCAGTGTATCTCCCACCTATGATGTAATCAACCATTCATCTCTTTCAGCCTGCCCTACTTGTATGATTCCTCCCTGCACTGTCTAGCACTGCTGGATCACAGATTTTAACCAGCGCCTCTATCTGACCCTTGCAACAAGCCCTTCATTTTGAACAGAATTGAAGTAGCTTTAAGGGGAAATGGTGCTTGTTTATCAGCAAGGAGTCTTGTTTCTACCTGAAAGACCAAACTTGTGTTGATAAAAACCCATACTAGCGTTCTGCGTTTAATTAACGAGCATAAAGGTCTACAGCAATGTTTCATGAGGAAGGTATAAGCTAGAGCCCTTGTGTGATCATATTCCAAAGTAATACACATTCATGACCCACTTTACATTCAAAGTCACAAGTTATCTTCCAATGTGCCTGGAGAGCCCATGTGATTTAAACTGATGAAAATTTGTTTGTGTTTTTTGTCTTCATTAGTCTTTCCAAGTGGATTAAATAAAAAGACTGAATAAAAAGTCTACACAGTGGGAGGTGAGTCATTCACTGTAATTTGGTTTTGAGCTGCCTTCCTGTTTCTCAAGGCTCTTGGGAAAACTTCAGCTAGGAGCCGCTCGAGGCAACACGCACAACACACCCCTCCAACAAACGGAATCCTGTCAAACATTAAATCCTATATAATCTAAAGACAACAGTCACGCTTGATATTCACTTGCTCTGTGGTCAAACAACTCATCGGCAGTACAGAAGAGGATTACATGGTTTGATTGTTCTGCGCCGCTCAATTTATTTTTTCTCTTGTTATTTTTTTCAAACCAGAGGACATTTGTTTTCTTATGAAAATGGTAAGGATTACATTCTATATTGGTGGACATTTTCATTTAAAAGCAAAAACTATTACAAAGCCAGAGCAGATGTGAAGAGAGAGGAAAACATGGTATGTGTGTATATATATATATATATACACACACACACACACATACATACAGTGGAGGAAATAATTATTTGGCAGTAGCTTAGTGGGTAGGATGCTTACCTCTGGACCAAGAGGTCACAGGTTCAAATCCTACCTCCAGCACCACCACTGGGTCCCTGAGCAAGACCCTTAACCCCCAGTTGCTCCAGGGAGACTGTCCCCTGTAGTTAGGGAATGGAAGTCGCTTTGGATAAAAGCGTCTGATAAATGCCATA
>JBBPCW010000147.1:7515346-7529421 GCA_037974425.1 Phenacogrammus interruptus
CTGCTGCAGAGTTGGGAAGAAATTTCTGCCGAATGAACATTGAGACACTGAACCGCTTGAATTTCAATACAAACAATCAGGAAACATGGGGTGTTCTAAAACTTTTGACCGGTAGTGTAGTTCATGCAATATGGTCTTCACAGAACACACAAAGAAATGATGCATTTCAGACCCTAAATAAAATTACCCTCGCTAGAGTTAAACAGGTTGGCAGTTAGAGCAAAGAGAATGGATCTTAGATTATGATTATATTATGAGCAATGTTTGGTTTGATTGTTCCTTACAGGATTGCACTCTTCAATCCGCAGAAGCTGCTCGGGCTTACAGCGCTCCAGCACCGGCTCCACTATTTCAAACGGCACTCCTCCGATTTCAAAAAGTGCTGAAAAGTGAACAAGATATAACCTTTACTCAACAATTGAAGCATACGCGGCGGAGACTACTGGTCTGGAGCACTCACAGTCAATGTTATTTTGCAGTGTCCGAATGCATTGCTGGTACAAGGTCATCATGGTGGGAAGATACACAGCCTTGCTCCCAGAGTACACCTGCATCTTCCTGTTCAGCCGCTGGCCAGTAAACACTGGGGCTTCTTCACAAATACCATCAGGCTTCTCTTCAACTGTGAAAACAGGTTGAAGAATATGTTCTAAACATGTATTTTTAAAATACAAAATAATGTTTAAAATACAAGTATAATAAAAAAAAGTTGCGTGTATTATTCATTCAATCGTACCTGACCCATTTTTAGACTTTCGTCGTAACTCATTGATTTCATTCAATGAAATTAAATCACTTTCTTTAGTGAAATAGTCTTATATTTCACAGTTTGCTTATTTATTAAACTACAAAAGGTCTAAAGATCAATCTCATCATGTAATCATTAGCTTTATTTTTAAAAATTTGAGATGTTTTCACTCACATAAAATCTTTAGTGAATTTTGGCCATATGTTTTGCTTTATACCTAGAAAATCTCTTCAGAGAATTGTTAAAGTAATTAGCTTTTAAAATGTAGCTCAGTTTCTACAAGTTGTAACGTTTAATATAAATGTAGTTTTATTTCTCTTTTAAGCATAAAACCTTTCCACTTGTGTTGGTCATTCTTTAGCATCAGTGGTTGGTTATTTTTATTGCCTATTCTTAAGCCAGCAGTAAAAAAAGAGCTGGACTGAGAATTCCGACCCTAAAATAATTATTTAGTCATCTTATTGTAATCCCTTTACATTGATGGATGAAGCAGAGGGAGGCTAATAAACTATGCAGTAACACAGTATTCAATGATAGGTGTGAACTAGTAACTGTAGTGAGAAACTAAGCCAGTACAGAAAACACCTCCAGTAATGTATGGACCCAAATCGTTGAATACTGTGATTGATAGGATAGACGTATTTCAAAGGAATGGAAGTCATGACTCACCTTTTTTGTTTGCAAAATACTGATACTGCGAAAGATCCTCACACTCAGCTGAAATTAAGGGTAGAGGAACCTTCAGCAAGTCCAACACAGATGCCTTTGGAGCCTAAGAGTTGAAATGCATCTAATCAGAAAGTAAAACAGGCATAGTGTATGAACTAGGTCAATACTGCCAATAGCTACCATTGCAGCTGGTGCCTCTGTTTCAGTCTTGCTCGGCTTAATGCTGGAGGTGTGTACTTTGATGTCCTCTTTAAGGTCCGTCTTCAAGCGTTTTGCATTCTTCTCGCCACATGATTTCTTCTTCCGTTTGGGAGCCTCGACATCGTAGCTTAAGCAAGCCTCAAAAGACATGGAGGGCATCTCAGAGCCATCACCCCGAGGGTCCTTCTTAAGATCAGGTGCCCTTGGCTTACTTTTCTTCTGCTCATTACCCTCTTTTCTAAATATGTCTCCCTTCTTTTTGCCCTGTTCTCCAATCAAATCATCGTCCTTCAATGAGACACTTTTCTTTTTGGTAGGAGTCTTGGGCCTATGCTTATTTGTTATGTCAGAAACTTTTGTCTGTTTATGCTTGTGCTTTTGCTCTGAATGATAATCCCTGGCCGATTTCTCTTTCAGCAAGAAGGATTTCTTGGGAGACAGTCTCTCATCAGAGTTTTTCTTTTCGTCATCTATGCCACCTTTTGAATTCTCCACAGCTAGTTTCACTTTACTCTTATCAGTGTTCAGTGATGGTTTGCTATCAGAGTCAGAGTTTTCAATCTTGGGCTTCTTTTCAGAGCTGCTTACATCTTCCACAGCCTGATTGTTTTCTTCTTTGTCTGTTTGCTGAGCTTCAGACTGCAGAGGAGGAGGCAGGGACTGAGAATCTGCAACACTTGAAAAGTATCAGAGAAACAGGATTCAACATACAAATTAACACAGGAAATATGAAACAGTTCATACTTAAAATAAACTTTTACTTAATTAAATTGGGTACCTCTGAAAATTCAATCATGATAAAATGATAAGTTATATAAATGATATGTTATCTCATAAGCTTTAAGTGTCCTAAACCACACTAATGTGAAATCTTAATGAAGATTGGATGATGTGATGTGAGTTTGGGGCTGTATTGTCAGGGGAAAAAAAGGTAGACTTGTGGCAAAATTGCCAGGACTACATTTGGGATAAGTGCAAAAGTATTACGTATTTATTTTTCTTTAAATTCACCCCTAAATGTGATCACTGGGTTGGATGTGCAGTACCTTGAAGAATCTTTTGGAACTAGTTTTTTCCATCGATGAATTAATGTTTTTGCTACTTCCCCTGCATCATCATGCTTGCGAAAAGAGTTCACCACTTTACCAATTCCAGTCTCCTGTTTGTAACAAACACACTTTAGTTTATCAGAAAAGTCAACAAATGCTCGCTTTATGTGGGTTTTCAAACTCTTACAGCAAGAATTTCAAGGGTTATGTCCAGTTCTTGAAGTTTCTTCAAGGTTTTCAGCAGCTGAAAAAAAAGAACATATTTATGTATGCATTTAGAAGACGGCATTTAAAATACATGCATATACATCTACCCTACAAAAAAACAATGTTTATGTTTAAAGTTTTTAAAGCCTTTCTGTTCCAAATCAGATTTTTGCAACAAAACTGTTTAATCTGTGCAGTGACTGAATATTACGCTCCCATGTTATTTTACTGCATTTAATTTTTTTCTATTATGTTCTTTTATTCTTTCTTGTTGCACTGTGGATGCTAATGACAATTTTTCTATCTTAACATTCACAATTCATTGGCACCTTTAGAATTTCTCTGTGCAAGTAGAATCAGAAAACTTTATTCATTGCAGAGGCATTTGCTTATATAATAACTGCATAGACATAAATAATATAAAACTAATTCTAAATACATATACATGAATGTTATATACACAAATGCTAGGCAAGAAACTTATAGTTAAGAGAAATCAAACAACACAAATGGTGGTTAGGAGTATGCCTTTGCTCTTAGTGGAGATAAACAGTAGATCAGCAATACTGACATAAGTGATATTTACATGCAAAACAACTGCACATAATGAAGTTATTCAGCACCCATTCATAAAACTTCACATGATATTGCACATGGTGAGACAACTGCACATGATGATCATGTTTTAGCACTTGATAAGAACATTGCACAGTATTACACAAGGTGGACTGAAATTAACGACTGAATAAAACCGGTCATTCCCATGTTTTCCTCCACATTAAACCAATGCACACCATTTAAGGGCAAAACCCTCCAAGCAGCGTCCTAAGGCTTCGCTAGTGAGCCAGATTCGCTGAGCAGGCAGGAATGACAGTCTCTATGTATGGAAAACCCACATATGCAGCTCCCCCATTTGCAAAGTGCTATAATTGGGTAGAGCTAGAACACCCCCCACATTTCAGAGGAAAGGCTATGGCGCATGTGCAGAGCCACAGGAATTTCAGCGTTACAGAATTTCAGGCCTGTTTTACAAGATGTAGTCAAATGTTCTCTTCATTATAGCCATTAAGCGAGGTATGAAGACTAACCACCTCACTCGTTTATTTTTTGTCCCTCAGACTGACAGACAGCCAAGAGTAGAGACAACTGCAGCAGTATTTTTAGCCTAGAAGCACTAAAACCACCCAACCCCCTCTGAATCTTGTCCCCCAACTTAGCAGTAAGAAAGCCAGGCCACCTGCATGGGAGCAGGTCTCCAAATCCACATTCGAGTCCCACAATAACCTCACAGAAAAGAGGTTACACCTCATGGTGCTGAATAATTTACAGCTAAGTCGAGAAACTACGTTTAGACACCTGGCTAAGTAGCTCTAAACAACTGTAAACGAACAGGCCCCTAACTTGACCTTACTATAAAACAACAAATATGTATACGTAGCAAACAGTCCCACACAGACTTAAAGTGTCATTTTAAGTGTTATAACGCCATTAAACTCTACCGTGTGCGTTTCGGTGCCTTCTTTAAGCTGAAGTTTCAACTGTAACACCTTTTTCACGTCTGCTGAGGCCATGGTGGATACGGTGCTGCTAGCCTGCACACAAAAAAACCCTCCAAATTCAATCGTCATTTTATATGGGGCGGAGATTTGGACAACCCAGTGCAAACTTGTCTAGAGTAGTGGGGAAATTTATCAAAATACCACAAAAGAGAGTAAACCCGTGTTTTACGACTCAATGGAAGCTTAGGTGGATGTCACCACAGCAAGCTAATGTTAAAGCCTTCATTTCAACAGGACCCTGCGAGGACGTTTTAGAATATTTAAAAACAACACTGTTTATTTACACACAGAAAGTGAACAACATACTCTTTAATGCAATTCTTTTACAAATTATTTAAGCGCACTAAATCGTGTTTTCACTAGTTCTGAACTAGGATCAGATTCCTCTTACTAACTGTGACGGGAGTCCAGGACCGCTTTACTTTCTCACATTATTAAGCTATATTTTATTATATATAAATCACAAGTATAAAAACAGAGAAGAACGAAGAGTCCCCGAACAAGGAACACGCTTCACAAAGAAAGTACGTTTTTCCAAATGTCCAGTTCTTTCCTATACAGGAGGTGGATGTATGACAGCTTTTAGATTTTCTGCTGTAGTCTTTAAGTTTTGTAATTTGATGTGATTTGAGGTTTAAATGCATGCAATGGGATTTTTTTTTTCAACCAACGCCTTTGTTTCGCATAGTATTCAGCCGTTCTTTACATAATACATATTTTTCCAAAATTTCTAAAACATTTTTTTGTTTCCTATGCTAAAAAAGTGGATGTATAACGACTCATTGTTTTCTGCTTGGTTTTTTTTTTTTACACACACATACAAACCGGGAGAGGGGACCTCAGGGGACTTGGGGACGGGGGCGTGGGGGTTCTTGCTTCACGTCGTATTGCGCAGTGGTCTCCTCGCCCCTCTCTGCCCACCGGGAGCAGAGGAGGAGTTAGCAGGCTGGCACTCTTTACTGACTACTGGAGCAGCGTTCCTCTCTCTCTCTCTCTCCTCCAGCACACCAACTTGGAGGTGCAAGTCCTTCCCTCACCAGCACCTACTTCATCTCGGCACAGGTAGGACACCTCTCCACCCTGTCCTGCACTCAATAAGCTCTTCATTCACTCTTCAGAGGCCTGCACAAGACCTGACCAACACTACTTTTGTGTCAACTTTTTATAATTTAAACAATTTTAGTTATGAAAACCTAGGGCAGATGATTTCATACAGGTTTAAAATGTGTAACAGTTTCCTTCTTAGAGTAAATCATAGATATGTGGATTCAACCAACAGTTTAATTCATGCCTCTCCTGAGCAGAACTAGTGGGGCATTTGAGACGCATATATATACACACATATATATATATATATATATGTGTGTTTTGTTTTGTTTTGCTTAAATGCATTTTTATATTGTAATGGAAATAATAAAAGTACACTTGAGGACAAAGAAGTATTTGGGGTAAAAAAGAAAAAATGGATCTGGGACCTGCACATGGCTGTAGGCCGTGACATAAAGACTATAAAAGGAACGGCAGGCCGGAGCTGTGGCGTTGCTATTCCTGGATGAGCTTGTGATAAATCGTGACAGATGGAGAGAGAGGAATGTGACACGCTACCTTGCGATAACAGCTTTTACCCAGAAGCAGAATAAACAGCACTGGGCAACATATACACTGTATGGACAAAAGTATTGAGACGCCTGACCCTTATACTAACAGAGACTTTAATGACCTTGCAATCAAATATGTTAACTTTAACTCGCAATCTCCGTTCCTGTACATCTCAAAGGTGTTAGATGGGGTTGAGGTCAGGGCTCTGTGCAGGCCAGTCAAGTTGTTCCACACCAAACTCATCTAACCATGTCTTTATAGACCTTGCTTTGGGCACTGTGGGACAGTCATGCTGGAATAGAAAAAGTCTCCTCTAAACTTTGTCCACAAAGTTGGAAGCACAGTGTTGTCCAAAATGTCTTGGTATGTTGAAGCATTAAGATTGCCCTTCACTGGAAGTACAGCTCCAGCTGAATTATATAAGTAATCAATACTTTTGTCCAAATACTGTATGATAGACTAACCACTTGTATAGTTGTTTCATCATTTTATTACAATAAATAGCTTTTGTTATACACTGTAATGAAGCTGATGATTTGTAGTGCTGCTCTTGGAGACCCACAGCACTAACAAGTGTAGATATTACAAATCACATCTCTGGGTATCAGTATCAGGCAGATATCAACACATAATTGGACATTAGACTGACATAACACACATGCAGATTGTGTGATGTTGACTGTATTTCTTCATGGTGTGTATTAAGAGTGGGCTGAGTGGGGCAGAGCATGATGAGCTATTAAGAGTAGGCCACCCAAACCGAAGTGCTTCAATTAAAACAGCTCAAAATAGGTAATATTTTAAAATACAGTACTGGATTGACATCAGTCAAAGGTTTTAGTATCTGTATATGGAATATAAACATATATGTCATGTATGTCCCAGAGGCATTTGGGGGGATATCTCAGACCCTCCCCCTTTATTTAAAAGTTTTTCCTTTTACCCCAAACCCACCAAAAAGTTATATTTTTGTTTCATCTGGCCATAGTACTATATAGGATACTCCAGGTCCTTACAGTTGTGATTAGATTTCTTCTGGCAGGTATTCCAAAGTAGGTTCACTACAGCTCCAGTTGTTTTATACTTCCTAACAGTAGAAATGTATAACAGTAAAGGTATTTCTGTTTTTAAAACCATTACCTAATTTTCAAACTCAGGTCCTGGAGGGTCGTGGTTCAGCACATTTTGGCGATTACCCGGCTCAGAAACAGCTGGTTCACTTAACCAGTTAATTGTCAGGTTTAGTGAATGTGTTTGAGGAGGAGAACACCCCTGGTCTACATGTTAGATGAGGGGAATTTAGTCTCTGCCACTTAATATTTATAGTCCAGTGAAACAGGAAGTCATGGATGACCACTTAAATGAACATTTAAGCAGACGAAGTTAAATATAAATGGAAGTATGCTTTAGTTATATTTTGTTCTTAAAAATACTAAATCTTCCCCCTAAATTTTATGCCTATTTATTTTCCCCCCATGTGTAAACCTATGGTTGTGTAAATACACTCCTGGCCAAAAGTTTACAAAACATTAGAAATACTTAAAACCAATATAACTGACTGGTTTTCAATATTTTACAGACTGTAATACATTACAAAACTATTGGTTTTAAGCCTTAGGCCTGACTTTGTATTGTATCATGAAAAAAAGAAAATTATCACACAAAACTGTAATTCTTCAATAGGTTAATGATCCCAATCATGCTTAAAAATTGTGCCAAAAGAAAATGGCCAAAGCAAAACAAAACTATAAGATCCAGTCTCCAGATCTTTGCCCTAACTAGTTTAACATGAGAGTCTAGAAAATAAGACTAAACTGTTTGAAAAGGTGCTGGGAGGGTTTGTACACAAGTTATTTCCAAAAAAAGCTGGAAAGTATGTGGTTAATCTGTGCTGCTGTGATAAAAGCAAGGAAGGTTGTTTTATTGAAACTCCTACAGACGCATTCACATTTATCAAAGTCTTTTATTTAAATTTTGAAAGAGCCTGGAGTGTGTGTATGTATATGCATATTTTGTTTTGTAAACAGTCGTCATTGCTGAAGGTCCTCAAAGTATTATAATTTGTGATGGTATAGCATTTTTTGTACGGTCTCTTAATGTTTATTTATTCATTAAAGGTCTTGGCTGTGACCAGCTGCTACAGTCATGGCACCCAAAAAGAACAAGGCCGCTAAGAAGAATAAAGCAGACATCAATGAGATGACAATCATGGTGGAGGACAGCCCAATCAACAAAATCAATGGGCTGAACACTCTTTTGGAAGGTGGCAATGGTTTTAGCTGCATCTCGACAGAAGTCACCGACCCTGTCTATGCCCCAAACCTCCTGGAAGGCCTTAGCAACATGAGACAAGACAGTTTCCTGTGTGATCTGACTGTAGCAACCAAGTCCAAGTTGTTTGATGTCCACAAAGTTGTCATGGCTTCCTGCAGTGAGTACATTCATAACATCCTCAAAAAGGACCCAGCTATTCAAAAAATTGACCTGAGTGAAGTGTCCCCAGTTGGTTTGGCCACAGCCATCACATATGCCTACTCTGGAAAACTTACTCTGTCACTGTACACCATCGGGAGCACAATTTCTGCTGCCATGCTGCTGCAAATCGGCACTCTGGTCAAAATGTGCAGCGACTTCCTAATGCAAGAGATCAGTGTAGAAAATTGCATGTATGTAGTCAACATTGCCGACACATACAATCTGAAAGAAACAAAGGAATCAGCTCAAAAGTTCATGCGGGAGAACTTCATCGAATTCTCAGAGATGGAGCAGTTCCTGAAGCTCACCTATGAGCAGATCAGTGACTTCCTAACAGATGATTCCCTGCAGTTGCCCTCTGAGCTTACAGCCTTTCAGATTGCCGTCAAGTGGTTGGACTTTGATGAGAAGAGACTGAAGTACGCCCCTGACCTGCTGACGAACATTCGCTTTGGAACCATCTCACCCCAGGACCTGGTCAGCCACGTGCAGACTGTTCCCAGGATGATGCAAGACCCAGAGTGTCACCGCCTGCTGGTGGATGCCATGAATTACCATCTGCTGCCATACCAACAGAACATCCTACAGTCTAGAAGAACCAAGGTCCGTGGTGGCAGAAGAGTACTGCTTACTGTGGGTGGAAGGCCTGCCTTGACTGAAAAGTCCCTCAGCAGGGACATTCTCTATAGAGACGAGGACAGCATCTGGAACCGACTGACAGAGATGCCTGCAAAGAGCTTCAACCAGTGTGTAGCTGTGCTAGATGGCTTCCTCTATGTGGCTGGTGGTGAAGACCAGAATGATGCCAGGAACCAAGCAAAACATGCTGTTAGCAATTTCTGCAGGTATATGTTTTCTAAATGTTCTTGTTTCTAAATGTTCAGAATTGTGTAAATAAGTTAAAATGGCTTTAAAATGAATGTTGTGTTTCTGTGCAGATATGACCCCCGCTTCAACTCATGGATCCATCTCACCAGCATGATTCAGAAGCGTACACATTTCAGCCTGAACACCTTCAATGGCCTCTTGTTTGCTGTGGGTGGACGTAACTCTGATGGCTGCCAGGCTTCTATGGAATGCTATGTTCCATCCTCCAACCAATGGCAGATGAAGGCTCCAATGGAAGTACCAAGATGCTGCCATGCTAGCACAGTGATAGATGGCAAGATTTTGGTAACCGGTGGTTATATCAACAATGCCTATTCCAGGGCTGTGTGTTCTTATGACCCATCGACGGATAACTGGCAGGATAAAAACAGCCTGAGCACCCCAAGAGGTTGGCATTGTTCCACCACTGTGGGTGATCGGGCTTACGTTCTTGGAGGCAGCCAGCTCGGTGGTCGTGGCGAGAGGGTGGATGTTTTGGCAGTGGAGTGTTTCAATCCTCATTCTGGCCAGTGGAGCTATGTTGCCCCCTTGCACACAGGGGTGAGCACAGCAGGTGCTGCAACCCTGAATAGCAAGATCTACCTCCTTGGTGGCTGGAATGAAGTGGAGAAGAAATACAAGAAATGCATTCAGGTGTATAACCCTGACCTTAATGAATGGACTGAGGATGACGAGTTGCCCGAGGCAACGGTGGGCATCTCATGCTGTGTCATTACCATCCCCACACGCAGAACACGAGAGTCAAGAGCCAGTTCAGTATCGTCTGCTCCAGTCAGTATATAAGTTAGTCCAGTAAATTTAGTTAACTTGGTAATGCTGACATAGGTGATAGATCTTTTCCTGTCAGGTGCGATAACTGTTTACACTAATGTCAACATGTGCAATTCCAGATTTCTTGGAATTCCAAATTTAAAATAAATGCACACAGGATTTTTCAACCTTTTAAAAAAACGTCTTATTACAATCTAAATCATCGAAAATGAATATCACCTAGATATTATGAGCAGCATCTTTTATATTTCATAATTAAATTTTTGATTTTAACATATTAAATGAGCTTGGAAGTATATGATACAAAGGTTGTGTAAACATTGATAAGGAATCAGAATCGGACTGGGGCTTTGTTGTCTTTAATAAACAGTAAGACAGAAGAAGGAATTTCCTAAATAATAAACCAAAGGCATACAGCTGTTACAGTTACACTTTCAAGTGGGGCCAATGCTTCTATAATTACTTCATCAACTCTTGTGAGTTACAGTGCAGATGTAGGATGTTGCTGGATGCAAATATGTCATACATGGTCTTTCAAGGCCTAAAAATATTATATTTAGAATAAATATATTTAGGATTCTGTCAAAACAAAACCTATCTCTATTTTTACAGAGTGAAAATTTTACAGTAAACGGGACAACAAAAAAAATGTATATTAAAATGTATTAAGTCAGTTTTCCTTAATCTCAAAAGTCGGCATTTGGGAGATAAGGGTTTTTGTTCTGACGGCGATGATACATGATTTTATGACATGAACTTTGAAGGACAATGTTTGGCAGATTTGCCCTCAAAGGATAAGCAGTTACTCTGAGGTATGAGTGTCAGGTCTTCTAATTTTGAATGTGTCTCTTGATGCACTTACCAGGCGTAGGTGTGTTAGAGATGGTTTAGTTAACTTCCCTATTCAACACTTCTGAAAATGGCTCCTCAGAACAAAACAAAATTAACAAAAAAAAAGTTAACAAAACAACATTTACCAACAAAAGACAAAAACATTAGAATAGTTGTAAAGAAAGTAGGTTTTTGCCAGTTTGACAGTGATGTCATATTTTGTAAAATGACTGAATGGGTACTGAAGTCAAAGTTTTGTGCCTGGTCTGTCTGGAGGAATTCCTGACAGCTCATGATGATCATAGGTAGGAAACTGAATACTGTGACAACTGCACTCAATGTGATATATTTAGGGAAAACTGTGATCAACTAACGAGGAGAAACGTTTGTAATTATGCTGATTCATCGCTATCCATGTTCTACATATTTATTAAAAATTCCTATAAAATGTTTGTTTGGTAGTCCTGATTTTCTGTAAGAAGCACCACACTCAGCTTGATTTTCAATTCAATAAAATCAATAAAAATGTTATACATATGCAGTGAGGGACATAATTGTTAGATCCCCTGCTGAATTTGTAAGTTTGCTGACTTACAAAAAAATCCCTAAATAATGAGGTAGTTCCTTTTTTTCTGCAGAGAGACAGAATATCAACCAAAAATCAAGAAAAAATGTTACATAAAATTGATTTGCAGGTCATTGAGTGAAATAAGTATTTAATCCCGTACAACCCATCCAGACTTCTGGCTCCCACAGACTGGGTGCCTATATTGTCAATCTATGAATTACAGATACTCCTGATCTTAACTCGTTATGTGTATAAAGCACATCTGTCCACAGAATCAGTTTCTTCCATTCCAAGTTCTCCAGCTCCTTGGGCAAGACCAAAGAGCTGTCAAAGGACATCAGGGACAAGATTGTAGACCTGCACAAGACTGGAAAGTGTTACAAGACCATCAGCAAGAAGCTTGGTGAGAAGGTAACAAAAGTTATTCATTGCGATTATTCAGAAATGGAAGAAACATAAAATGACCATCAGTTGCCCTCAGTCTGGAGCTCCATGCAGTATCTTGCCTCATGGGGTGAGGGTGATCATGAGAAAGGTGAGGGTTCAGCCCAGAACTACACGGGAGGAGCTTGTTAATCATCTGGAGGCAGTTGGGAGCACAGGCACTAAACACCATTAGTAATACATTACATCATAATGAATTGAAATCTTGCCGTGCCCGCAAGGTAACCCCTGCTCAAGAAGGTACATGTACAGCCAATCTTAAACATCAGTGAACATCCAAATGATTTAGAGAAGGCTTGGGAGAAAGTGCCATGGTTAGATGAGACTAAAACTAAGCTCTTTGGTTTCAACTCGACCCGCCGTGTTAGGAGGAAGAGAAACGCTGAGTACAACCAGAAGAACACCATCCTTACAGTCAGGCACGGAGGTGGAAACATTATGTTTGGGGATGTTTTTCAGGATGACTTCGCCGCATCAAGGGGCCAATTGATGGGGCCATGTACCGTAAAGGTAGAAAAGGAATGGCTAAAGAAGAAGCACATAAAGGTCCTGGAGTGGCCTAGCCAGTCTCCAGATCTCAATCCTATACAAAATCCATGAAGGAGCTATAACAAACTGTTATGTAAGAAAAGTAGTTACAAATACTCTACCTGTGACGGAGATATATATATATATACAAATACAATTTTAAATAAACATTCTAAAATAAATAATTATGAATAATTATGAATTTATGGCCATAAGCGACTGCTTATAATGCTTGTAGCAATAAATTGCCTTAGTGGTTAGGTCTGTTCAATTTTGCCATATTTACTACACAACCCAATAATGACCCAACAATGAGCAAAGGTTGGTCATGTCCAGGTTTGATTCTGAACAGGTTGGCATTAGCCTGCTCTGTATGTGACTAAGGTTCTTGAAATAAAACACACTTTACCTGAATTATGACTTGGCTATTCAAAAACATCTCATGCCTGTTGTTATTAAAGAGAAACCATTTTTAATGGGTTTGGCTAACTCTGATTTTGCTGTCATATCTATTACTATATCATAAGTGGCCATATTGAAGAATGGCCTCTACAAACAGACTAGCCTTTGAGGCAGCTCTCTAAACAGATATAGTCAATACCTTATCTTAAGCTGACAGGCACAGACTGTAATAATCGAGGATCAAGGTGAAAGGCCAAGCAGCACCTCTAGGAGTGGTTCGTTCTAAACTATGAGTAGTAGCAGTGGAAGCATTCGCCATGCTATTTATGAAATTATTCATTCCAATGGAAATAAGTAATAGTCTTTGTTTTTTTAAAACAGTACTATGTGAGTAGTGTTAGCAATATTGATATGCTGGCTAAAATCAGTATGAATAGGCCTAACCTGTTGAAGGAGACCATTATGACTGAAATGTGGTAGTTTTGCTTCCTGAAAGGAACTGACTTAATGGTTACCATGAGAGAGCGCTAGCTGTCTGTAGAACAATCTAGATCCCCTGTCACCTGTTAAACCATTAGGATCTTTTATATTTATCCTAATGTTTTAACAGTGCACTCCAATGTGTACATACATATATATATGCACTGCCCCGTGTATACACATATATACATATATATCCACTCTGTGTACACACACACCTCACACACTATATATATGTGTGTGTGTGTGTGTGTGTGTGTGTATACACTATATATTTTTTATAGTATACTGTAAAATTGTATAGTTTTTATTCAATTGGTTATGCTGCTTTTGCTTTCTTCTTTTGTTCTGTCTACTTTGCTGTAACAATGCATGTTTCCGCCCTGTGGAACTAATAAAGGGTTATCGTTTCTTATCTTGTTATTTCATGTAATTAAAAAAAACCAAATACCATTACTAATATTTAGATACTATAAAAAGAAACCAGAGAGCAGCAAAGTAGGCCTAACTACTACCCCTGCTACTAAAACTACCTTAGTTTAAAACTACCCTACCACTACTGGTACAAGTACTACTACTATAATAATAATAATAATAATAATAATAATAATAATAATAATAATAATAATAATGATAATAATGATAATAATAGTAAT